>CM053790.1:222154953-222754953 GCA_028749045.1 Cupressus sempervirens | reverse complement strand
CCAATGGTTGAAGGAGATAAAATAGAGAATCATACAGTTCAGAGGCACATGGGAATTTACATTGGAATTGCATAGCAAGAGTAGAGAAAAGCTAGAGAAAGGTCTAACCTCAACAAAATCTACAAAAGTTGCCTTTATACTTCAGGCATAACTGAGATCTCTTCCAGTTGAAGTGACTTCACAGCTACCTGCCATTATGTTTTGTAGAGAACAATCCAGGGGAAATTTGATCTGGATGTGGATCCAGACATAATAATTTCGGATAAGACCTTGAGAAGATAGAAATGATGCCATAACTGCACTCTGACTTGGTAGATGGATCAAAAGATGGGTGGTGGAGTGTTCTTCTCGTTCTGCATTCATTTCATGGTAGTTGGAATCAATCATGAAGATCAGATCGTGCAACATAACCAATTACCTTCATTTTTTGGGTTTTGAATAAACAAATTCAACGAGTCAACCTGTTTCTATAATCAGGATGGACCATGTGGACCAACAGCCTCTTTTTATTTTTCCACCTCACAGAAGTCCTACATAGTTGACCATCTCTTCATCACTAATCGTGCCAACTCCTCAAACTCCAGCTACGACAGTTACACTAACTACCAACCGTTAACTATCAACCTTGGCCGAGCCCATGAGACACGTGTCACCAAGGCACTATGTCACTATGGTTGAAATTCTCACAGTTCTCCATAGCGAGAAAGTGCCCATCATTGATCTTTCTTAATCTAACAATCGTGGAGACTTGTTGTGTTCTGCACTTTTCTTTTCAAATTTTGGGCCCACAAAACACTATCAACACACCTAGTATCTACTTGGCACAACCTGGCATCATCCTTGAGGTTCACAAGATAACACAGGCCCACCTTGCATGTGTGATTGAGGCGCTATGTTGCTATGGTATATAGTGTGCAACTTTCAACCATCGATCTTCCTGAAATCTGACGATCATGAAGACTCATCATAATACTATGCTTGTTCTTACCTGGGCCCATCATACCTGGCACCATCTTAGCAACTACACCATACTCAAATGACACTTGGCAATCCTTGGTACACATACCTTGGTGAGACCTAGCCCCCTAATCCACGTAGCGAAAGGGCACTATGTCGTTATGGTTAAAATTTTCATAGTTCTCCATAGCAAGATATTGCCTATCATAGATCTGCCTTAGATCTACGGTGGTCCATAAAACTGTACAACTATGTCTCGAGCTGGCTGAATGGACCAATGAAAAAATGCCACTATATTCTGACTTGTTTGACAACTTCCACTGAGGATGAGATGTAATATCACTTTGAAGAAGGGCGGCCCCATTACATCATCTATGCCACACATCGTCGAGGCATTATGTTGCTATGGTTATCTATCGTGCAACTCTCAATAGTGACATGATGCTAACTGTGGATCAAATTGACATCTATGATGCTCAAACTCTTTGCAAGACTACATACCTGGGACCCACCAACACACGACAAAAGGGTGCTATGTCGCTAATGGCAAGAAGCTCAGATTTTTGATAGCGCCATGGCACTCACCGTGGAACTGGAAAAACTTGGCACCGAAGAAACAATTGAGAAAAAGGGGACCCACCAGACACGCGGCAAAAGGGCGCTATGTTGCTAATGTATCCACCATGCAACTTCCCATGGCGAGATAGCAGCAACCGTAGATATTCTTTAGATCTAATGATGGAAGATTTGCGAGCCACAGAACACATTATAAGGTTTGATCAGGTATATAAAATAATATTAACTCTGCACACTAGCCAATGGCGGGTAAAACATTTGAAATTTGAATCTTGGCAGGGCGTAAAAAATGATAACATTTTTGGTGACTCATAGGGGATGTGAGCCTATTATGCATAAGACCAGTGGCCTAAAGAATCCATTGGGCTATAGAGTCAAAAAGATTTAGATCCTATGCATTGTGAAACCCTAACCCTACTTCTGAGAGAAAAACCTAAAAATCTTTGTCTCTACAACTGGAACCAGAGACCAAAACTCCTTGCAATCTTCAAAATTTTGAAAACTTTCTATCTCACAGAGAGACAACCCTATGCTTGTACACTTCTTGGAAAATAGGGAAAAAAAAAGAACAGAACTAAACTAACTATATAGATGGAACCCCAAACCCTGTCAGAAACATGGCTTAAGGTAAATCCCATTGATTGGGATGGGTAGAATCTCACCATCAGGCCTACTTAACTAGAAAGCATTGGCCTGCTTACAACTAATAATTAGATAAGGACCACTCACAATGCATCAAACTTTGAGTGTCTTCCTAGTTTTTCCCTATCTACATCCCACTTCAGAACCAAATCTCCCTCCCTAAAGATCCTGACCCTAGCCTTCTTGTCAAAACTCCTCTTCACCTACTACTGGTGTGCCTCTAGGGTTTGCATGGCCTGATTTCTCTTTTCTTCTAGCTCCACCAGTTATGCCATTCTCACTGTCATGGCATCATCCTCAATCAACTCTAGTTGATGAGCTAGTTTTAGGGCTAGGAACTCTGATGAAATTGGAAGCCTTGCTTCTCTACCATATACCAACACAAATGGTGAATGCCCTATTGATCTTTTAGGTGTTATCCTATCAGCCCATAGTGCAGTCTTCAACTTATTATGCCAACACCCATGATTATCCTCTATTATCCTTTTCATGATCCTGATTAGGTTCTTGTTGGATGAGTCAGCCAAACCATTACCCTAAGGATAGTAATTTGAGGATGTGCTCATATAGATATTATGATCCACTGCCCATGCACAAATCTGAGCTCCAACAAAAGACTTGGCATTATCTGAAATAATGGTTGAAGGGGCACCAAACCTGGTCACAATTTCATCAAGGAACTCAACAACTAAAGATTCGGTGGCATCTTTCAATGCCATTGCCTCTGTCCACCTGGTAAAGTAATCTATGGCAGCTAAAATCCATTTGTGAACAAAACTAGGAGGATTGATAGGGCCTATGAAATCCAACCCCAACTGGGAAAAAGGTTGATCCACCTGGATAGGATGGAGGGGAAGAGCTACAAGTCTTTGTTTGCCAGAGAACAAGGCACATTTTTCACACTTCCTTACATACTTATGACAGTCATGGAACAGAGATGGCCAGTAATAACCAGCCCTCATGATCATCATTGTAGTTGTTCTAGCCAAGACGTGGCCACCATCAGGACCATCATGAAGTTCCTAGATCATTCTTTCAGCCTAGTTTATGTTAGGGCAGCTTAATAGGGCTCCATTAAAATATTTTCTAAAAAGGATATCATCAACCATGACATAAGGAATTGATTGTAGCCTATACTGTCTCCTTTAGCTTTGTCTAATCCTTAAGGGTATCCATTCCCTAATAATAAATTCTTCATGTCATCCATCCAATTCCTTGGGCCATTATTTCTTGCTTCTTGTTCTTCTATTAATATCATGACAACTTCTTCATTAGGCTATTGAGATGATAACATCTACTTACACAATCCTTTACCTCTTACCAGCTTAGTGACCTGGATATTGACATCATACTCCATCACTCTTGTAATCCAACTAGCTCTTTTCTCACTAATATCTTTGCTCAAAAGGAAACCCTTCACACTGGCATGGGGTACTAACAAATGAATCTTGTTATGGGACAGGAGGTGTCTAAATTTCCTTAAAGCTCTAATGACTGCAAGGGCTTGCTTCTCTACATAGCTTTACCTATCTTCATACTCCTTAAGCCCTTCACTAAAGAAAGCTATGGGCTATTCTTTATTCTTGTCATTTGTTTGAGTCAAGATAGCAGAAATGCTTGACTCACCACCTAAGGTATAAAGAATAAAATCCTTCTCAAATTTTGGGTTCATGAGAGTAGGGGTTGAGGCTATGGTTGTCTTGATCTCTTCAAAAATTTCCTTTTCTTCCTTGGTCCATGCAAAGACCATACCTTTCGTAAGTATAGCTAAAAGAGGTTTCACCATGGTAGCAAGATTTGGGATAAATCTTCTCACAAAATTTATCCTGCCTAGGAAACTTTGCAGCCATTTCTTGTGTTTAGGAAGAGGAAGGGAAAGTATTGCTTTTGTTCTCTCTAGATCAATGGTTAAGCCATCCTTAGATACAATATGCCCTAATAATTTTCTTTGGTTAGTAGCAAAGACATACTTTCTTGGGTTAAGGGAAACTCCAAACTCTCTACATCTTAAGAATACCTGTCTGAGATGATCAAAATGATCATTTACATCCTTTGAATACATAGTGATATCGTCAAGGTAAACTAAGACAAACTTGTCAATCAATTTCTTGAAGGCCATCTCCATTGCCTTCTAAAATGTAGCACCTACATTGGTTAGCCCAAATGGAATCTTACAAAAAGCATAGGTACCCCATTTAGTGGTAAATTCAGTCTTGTACCTATCAAACTCTTTAACCAACACTTGATTGTAACCAGAGAATCCATCAAGAAATGAGAATCTCTTTGAACCACTAACCTTGGACAAAATATACTCCATAGAAGGGATAGGATGGTGATCTTTAAGGGAAGCTTGGTTAAGGTCCCCAAAGTCCACACACAATCTAATTTTCCCATTCTTCTTCCTAACAGGGACAAGGTTTGCTACCCATGATGAGTGTTTGATAGGAAAAATTATGTTGGCCTCAATCAATTTCGATAGCTCTTTTCTCATTAATGGTTCAATCTTGGGATTCACTAGTCTTTGTTTTTGTCCTACTGGTTTTGCATCATCAACTAAATCTATGGTATGCTGAAATAACCTTGGGTCAAAACCCTTTAAGTTATCATATGTCCAAGCAAATATATCATTAAATTCCTAACATAGATGAATAAAATTTTCTTGTTCAATTTCAAAACATACCTTTCCCATGTTTAAGGATTTTCCATCAGCAATCATGACTAGAGTATGGTCACCCTCATCAATAGCTAGGTTCATGACACTACCGTTTGCTTGATCATAAGGATTAAAAAAACTCTCTAAAGTAATGAGACCTTTAGGTAGCTTGTTAGAACTGAGATGAATGATCTGATCACCATAATGATCTTGCAGTCTTGACTGATTTCTCTCTAAAAATTTTGCCTCATTCTACAAGAACCTGACAATTTTCTCATCAGACTCAAACACTTGCCAGTAGGTGTTATTGTTAGGGATGGAAGGCCTTACTACCACTCTGATTTGTTGCTTCTTCTCCTCCTCAAGATTCCCTGGCACATCATAAGATGCACCTATTTCTGCAAGTCTATCAGCATGTCTATTTTCTTTTCTAGGGATGCTTTGGATGTTAAATGCATTGAAACCCTCAAGAAAATCCCAAACTCTATGTTTATAAGACTTGAGCAAACCATTTTTGGTGATATTCTGATTTCTCACTTGATTAACCACCAACTCACTATCTCCATAGACCCTTAAGGCTTGAATTCCTCTTTTTTGAGCAAGAGACCTTGGATCAAGGATTCATACTTGGCCAGATTATTGGTGTAACTAAATTGGAGCCTAAAGGAGAAGTAACACCTTATTTGTGCAGGGGAAATTAACCTTACACTAGCTCCTGATCCATTTTTATTCCTTGATCCATCAAAGTACATACTCCATATCCCACTTTCATCTTCTTTAGCATCCACAGGATTGGGAACCATGGCATCCTTTTCCAATATACAATATGTATTGAGACCTATCTCAAGGATCTCTGACATAGAGTCAAATTGATATGTGTTAGCCCACTCATTCAAGAATAAATTAGGTATCTCTGCTAGGGGAGTGGTGGGATCCTTCACTATGTCATTCTCATCCATCTCTAGAATAGGAAAATTCATGTTGATGGGGTTGGGGGTGTAAGATTTAGTATGATGGAGGGCTTGAGGCTCTTCTTTGATTGAAGCATTGGCTCCATATCTGGTTTTAAAAGACATATATGACCACTCAGAAGATTTGAAACCACCTATTTGGGCAGTAAAGTCTCTTGATAGACAGATGGAAAAATATGGCTTGACTTCAGCAATAGATATATCTTGGGTTACAGTACAACTAGGACATGCATGCAGGGCCATCTCCACATTCCTAAGGATCACTATAGTCTTGATAGTACTACCATCCAACTGTAATACATCCCTAACAATGGGCTCATATTTCATTCCCAAAGCATCAGCAACACACCGAGGCATCACTGAACTACTAGCCTCTGAATCAATCATGCAATTATGGAATAGTTTGCCTCCTATAATTAGGGAAACATAGAATGGAGGAGGTCTAACCCTTTTACTTGTTTCTTCCTCCCTTGATGGTTGTACTAGGCTTGTGGCACTTTCCATGCTAGGTGTCTGATCCTTTGGTTCACTTCTTTCTAACTCTTCCTGCAACAACCTCCTTTGCATTGGTATAGTAGCAACAACATCCCACATGGAGATATTCACATTTGTCTTCTTCATTTTCTCTACCACACTAAATGGCATAGCAGGTGTTTTGGTAGAAACCATAGGGCATGCAACTATATGAGGTTGTGATGGGATGGCCTGAGGATCACTTGTATCATTTCTGCCATGGTTCTGTCTTTGTTACTAAAAGGCACTGGATTGATTATTTTTTGCTTGCTCATGAGGTACTGTATTTGAAGTTGAGGCCTAATTGGAAGGAGGAGGGACAACATCTTCCATAGCTCTTCTTTTGCTTCTAGTATTATGAGCAATGGAATCCTGGTTTACATTACAATGCTCCTCCATCTGATGATTCATAAAAGAGTAATCACCCTATCTTTGCATATCTAAGGCATCATTAAATTGGTCCTCCATGTATGCTTGTTTTGTTGCAGGTTCTTGGACTGTCAAGGAAAAATAAGATTCGGCCTTCTGACACATACAATAGGCATAGAAGTAGTTATAGGAGGGACAAAAATCTTGATCTTGAGCCATATTGTTTTGATGGACTATGGCCCTACTTTGGTTTACATTTGAGGTTGAAGCCTGGCTACCCTACCTACTCTGATCAAAAGAATGGTCCCAATGATTAGGATTTGGAGGCCTACCACTATCCAGAGTTTGATATTGCAATTGATGAGGCTTACTACCTTGAGCTTGTTGTCTTTCTAAAGTCACCACTCTTTTGCTCACTTTTTGTATCATAGAGAAATTATCCTCCAGCCTCCTTCCTTGGTCTTCTAACTTCCTCCCTTGATCCTACAATCTTTTATCAAGGTTCTTGTCCCTTTTGTCAATGTTCTGCATAATAGATTGCATCATCTCCTTGATTTCATCTATCCCATGTGAGGATGTGGAAGCTTGAGAGACTAGAGTAAGGGATTGTGATATATAAGTTGTGGGAAGGGGAGCCATTGCTAGTTGATGATTTGGAACATCAAGGAAGAAAGGCATAGGAGGCCTTGTAGCTAACTTACCTCCTTGTATCAAGATTTTTTCTACCCTTATTGCTATGTCATAAGCATTAGGCAAGGTATCTCCTCCCATTGTTTGGATTGTAGTGGCAATGTCGCTGTTAAAAGCTCTAAGGTAATGCAAGAAGGCATTACCAGGGTTAGGCTTCACTGAAGTAGGTATTCTATCCCATGTCTTTCGGAATCTATAGTTAAAATCAGTCATACATTCATGGGGGGCTCTTTTTATAGTAGTCAACTACTCTAAAAGTGACAAATAGTCACTCTTATCCTCAAAATATTTGCACAATCCTGCTCCTAATCCATCCCAATCTGTTATAGAACCATGAGGTAAACCTCTATACCATTGTAGTGCTTTTCCTTTCAAGGATGAGGCTAGGAGCCTAATTGCAACATCATCCTCTGTAATGCCATGGATATTGTAGACATTTGCAACCTCTTGAATGTGTTTTGAGGGGGAGGTAGAAGTTTCACTAGTAAATTCTAGTATACTTTTGAGTGCAGCTACTGGTATGTCATGTCTTTGGGCTAACAAGAGAGGGCTCCCACCATTAAAGGTGGCAAAAGTATGAGCTCTAGGAAATGCCATATAGAAAAGTGATCTATTGATACGTGCTGATGGCAGTCTAGGCTAAGATCTAGTAGCAGGAGGAGTAGAGATAGGTCTTGCAGGAGTATTTTTTACTACTGCACTCCTAACTAGTGATAAGGATATTATATTCTTCCTTCTTCTAGGGTTTGAAAGTGAAAGCTCTTGGTATTTAAAATTACCTCTAGAAGATTTCCTTGTCTCAGCTCTAGGCATGAATCACTACAACTTTGGTCTAGAACCAGATATGTGTTTGAAGCTTAGAGTCATCAAGTACTTTGAAGAATGAGCCTCTTGAAGGCTTAAACATCGAAGCCAGTACTATCTCTTCAGTATTAATCTTGAAATCTTTCCTTTTGACACCAGTAGACTTGAAATTTTTTGAGATGTTGTCCCACCGGGCATGCCAAAAACTGTTGTCACTTAGGTTTGCACCTTGGTCCAGAGCCTATGCATGAGGACAACCTAGTGAAACATGGAAACAACCTCCAAGCTATGACACTTGAACTGTGAGGTTGAGTCTCTGGAGAAGGCTGACTTCCTCTTACTATTAGGGTGCACCTAACTACTCTTGGAGAGGAAAAGGGAGAAGGAGAGCATGAAACAAATCTACCTAGCCTAATCTAAAGAGGCGATGTACCAAAATAGAGTGTTCAGACCAATCTCTGCCCATATATGCACTATTGAACTAGAATGAAACTAAGGATATACACATTTAGACTTGCTTTAATCAAATAACCACATGCAGATCAAGATGATCAAGATGAATGTCACAAGGAAAGAGAGATTCACTTATATACCATTCACAAGCCAACAGAGATATAGTCATGTAGATTATGGACTTTCATGAAATGATGGCGAAGGCAAACAGTTCTTGCACTTTCATACCAATGGTTGAAGAGATAAAATAGAGAATCATACAGTTCAGAGGCATAGGGTAATTTACACTAGAATTGCAGAGCAATAGTAGAGAAAAGCTAGAGAAAGGTCCAACCTCAACAAAATCTACAAAACTTGCCTTTATAGTTCAGGCATAACTAAGATCTCTTCTAGTTGAAGTGACTTCACAGCTACCTGCCATTAAGTTTTGCAGAGAACAATCAAGGGGAAATCTGATTTGGATGCGGATCTAGACACAATGATTTGGGACAGGGCTCTGAGAAGATAGAAACGGTGCCATAACTATTCTCTGACCCAATAGATGGATCAAAAGATGGGTGGTGGAGTGTTCTTCTCATTCTACATTCATTTCATGGTAGTTGGAATCGATCATGAAGATCAGATCGTGCAACAAAACTGATTACCTTCATTTTTTGGGTTGTGAATTAGCAGAGTCAGCAAGTCAACCTGTTTCTATAAGGAGGATGGACCACGTGCACCAACAGCCTATTTTTATTTTTCCGCCTCACAAAAGTCCTACATAGTTGACCATCTCTTCATCACTAACCACGCCAACTCCTCAAACTCTAGGTGCGATAATTTCACTAACTGCCAGCCGTTAACTATCAACCTTGGTCGAGCTCATGAGACACATTTCACCAAGGTGTTATGTTGCTATGGTTAAAATTCTCATAGTTCTCCATAGCGAGATAGTGCCCATCATTGATCTTTCTTAATCTAATGATCATGGAGACTCATTATGTTCTACGCTTTTCTTTTCAACTTCTGGGCCCATGAAATGCTGTCATCACACCTAGTATCTACCTGGCACAACCTGGCATCATCCTTGAGGTTCATGAGATAACATGGGCCCACCTTGCATGTGTCACTAAGGTACTATGTTGCTATGGTATATAGTGTGCAACTTTCAATAGCGTGATAATGCCAACCATCGATCTTCCTAAAATCTGATGATCGTGAAGACTCATTGTAATACTACGCTTGTTCTTACCTGGGCCCATCATACCTGGCGCCATCTTGGCAACTGCACCACACTCGAATGACACCTAGTAATCCTTGGCACACATACTTTGGTGAGACCTGGACCCCTGATCCACGTGGTGAAAGGGCGCTATGTAGCTATGGTTAAAATTCTTGCAGTTCTCCATAATGAGATAGCACTGTCATAGATCTGCCTTAGATCTATGGTGGTCCACAAAATTGTAGAACTACGTCTCGAGCTAGCTGAATGGACCAATGAAAAAATGCCACTGTATTTTGACCTATCTGACAACTGCCACTAAGGATGAGATGTACTATCACTTTGAAGAAGGGTGGGCCCATTATGTCATCTATCCCACACATTGCCAAGGTTTTATGTCACTATAGGTATCTATCGTGCAACTCTCAATAGCGACATGAGACCAACCATGGATCAAATTCACATCTACGATGCTCAAACTCTTTGTAGGATTGCATACCTAGGACCCACCGACATGCAGCAGAAGGGCTCTATGTCGCTAATGGAAAGAAGCTCAAATTTTTTGATAGCTCCATGGTGTCCACCGTGGAACTGGCAAAACTCAGCACTAGAGAAATTATTGAGAAAAAGGGGACCCATCGGACACACTGCAGAAGGGTGCTATGTTGCTAACGTATCCACCATATAACTTCCCATGGAAAGATGGCACCAACCATAGATATTCTTTAGATCTAACAATGGAAGACTTGCAGGCTGTAGAACACATTATAAGGTTTGATTAGGTATTTAAAATAATATTAACTCTGCACACTAGCTGTTGGCAGGTAAAACATTTGAAATTTGAATCTTGGTGGGGCATAAAAAATGATAACAATTACATAATAAAATAAAATAATAAAGTTTAAGAAATATTATGCAATTTGTGTAACACCCATTATCTCAATAAACAATGCCTAGGAATGGACAAATAATGATAGATATGATATTTTTGACATGTTTTGGGTTGATTAAGACTGATTTTGGGTGATTCTAGGTAGATTTGGGGTAATTCTAAGTTGATTTGATATGATTTCAAGTTGATTTGATATGATTTCAAAATGATCTACAATTGATGTGAAAGAGAATATGAATGATGACAGACATTGTTGAGATATAATCAAGTTGGCCAAAAGATTAGAATTAGTAGAATGAGAAAATGGCATGGTTTAGTATGAAATTTTGATGAAACCATAGATGTGAACCATTTTTAAGCATCTACATTTTCCCCCTTCGATACAATGTGATTTAGAGCATTGCATCAAAGAAAGCTAACGAGAAAGCCACAATAACTTGCCCCAGTAGGGGTGATATATATGGGTTCCCCCTTGATAAATTGACTAAGATAAGCATATAATAGGTCTATTTGTTGAAAATGAGAAGACAAAGCCATAGCAACTGATGGATCACAAATCAAAGCTAAAATGTGAAAGTTTTGAGCTCCATATTGTAGAACGGGGGTCAATTAGGGGCTTGAGAGTAGTTTCAAGGATTATGACTCAAAATAGTGACAATATAAAATAGCTTAATTTGTTTGCAAAAAATATACAAATCCAACACAGCTGAGGAATTTCAAATCAGAGTTGAAACAAAAAAGTTATGGGCTCTAAAGTGCAACATAGGGGGTTTGAGAGTAGTTCTGGGCATCTAACTACCCCAAGTGCACCCAAAAGACACCCAACTATTCCTCAGGAACACTTGGTAAGCCCAAGTGTGCTATGATACTACCAAATTCACCTTGGGCACACTTGGGAAGCCCAACAACACTCTAAAAATGCAAACTGCACCTTAGAAGGCTCTAGGGACAAAAATTAGCATGATTAGACTCAGAATGACCTAAAAATTTGCGTGCATACCCAAAATGATGGAAGGAAGTCATAAAAAATGGTCAAATGTGGTTAAAATTGGTTTAAAAAGGTCAGAATAAGGCCAAACTTGGTGGAAATCCATAGAAGGTTGTAGATAGTGTATGATGATGTAGGAATGCAAGAGTGCAAGATGAATATGATTTGATGTATCAGAATATATGACCATGGTGATGGAGAATGAGATGAATGATAGAAGACTAAGAAGGCATGATGAGGACCAATTATAATGAGGTGAAGAACTTTTCTTTCAGAAAGTGCACTATGTGTCAAATAGAGCTTTATTTTAATATGGAAAATTGAATGCAACACATCATGGCATAAAGGGCCAAAGCACAAATGCAAACCTTTTGCACAAACAAGCTAAGGCATATGTACATGCCCTAGACTCTCAAAGGTACATTATTCAATAGAAAGAAAAAGAAAAAGATGAACATGAACCATCTCACCCACTCTCATAGATCAGTTTATATCATCAAGTGGCATAGGAACATGATCAAAGAAAAAAAAGAGAAACATGAATAACTCACTAAATAGTGTGACCCAATAGCTATCCTTGTCCATTATTACTTTCCATTTAGTTTCTTAGGCCTTTAGATAGTGTTTGATAGGTTGATCATGTGATAGCTCTATTTGTGGATTTAGTTGATAGGTTCATAGTGACACATTGGATTGATTATTGGTTGGCATTTCTCAGATTGGTGTGATTGTCATTGAGGTGTAGTGCTTTGAGTTTCACTCTACAAAAGTGTGAGTGTTTATGCCAAAGGAGTGATAATCCACAATGATTATTTACAATGTTTATTCACAAATTTTCAATGGGTTTTGTGATTTTTTTAGGGTTTTGAGGATATTTGATGTTTTTATGTGACTGGTTTCTTCTAGATATTTTATGTTTTAAGGGTTTACTTCAGGATTTTTTATGATGTTTAATGGTTTTTTGAAGACATTATATGATTTTTATGGCTTCAAGATATTTTAATGATTTTTAGTGATCTTTTTAAGACTTTATATGATTTTTAGTGAATTTTTTTTAGGACATTTTATGATTTTTAATGATTATTTCAGAATCATATTTGAATTTTTATGAATTTTTTATAATTGTATGTGAATTTTTATGATTATTTTAGGATCGTATTTGAATTTTTATGATTTGTTCAGGGTCATATTTGAAATTTTATGATTTGTTCAAGATCATTAGTTGAATTTTTAGGGATTTTTTCACAATCATAAAACCATACACAAGTGTTAGGTCCAATCCAATATGCGATAAGTTTGATGGATAAAAAGTACTTAGGGCTATGTCCCTAGTTCAAGTTCAAACTCATGCAAAATGTAGGTAATATGCCCATAGAAAAGATGCAGACTATGTACAAAGGACAATGATAGTGTATGTACAGACTAGCAATGCTTTGGTAAGATAACAATGGACATTAACCAATTCGTGGGCTATGATCAAGGACTAGAGATGTCATGCAATATGAATGATATCACTAAGGAATGAAAAAAGGGGAAAAACCAGATGGAATCCTGATAGATGGACAAGCAACAACTAATTACACATGGCACCTATTTGCTAGTTTTTCACCATGATACTTGCCCAAAGTGCCTGTTTGCTAGGTTTTCAATTTCGGATTATTTTTTTCTCTTGATTCAAATTTTCATGGCAAGATGCCTATTCGCTAGGTTCTCATCAAGGAATCTATTTTTTCATGAACTTTTGCTATCTTTTTTATATTTATGTCAGGATTTTTTTCCATGCTTTTGATATTTTTGCAAGACTTTTAGATGGAATCATGAATTTCATTGATGAATGATGAGAAGAAATCTATTCTTGTTATTGCTGGCTGATAATCTTTGGATTCACGACTACCCATAACTACATAGGATTTTTTCTAATTCTATTGATAAAATCAAATTATTAGAAAGGTGTCAAGATATGCCCTCATGTATTATATGTAAGATAGTGTTTGCCTCTCGCAAATCAAGGCATCAGATGATAATTGTGTCAAAGGATTCTTTGTATGGGATGTCACTAATGATGGCATATTCAAATGCTTGCTAAATGGAGGTCTAATTTTGGGTGTTGGACAAGTTAGGTAGTTAGATTTTGGGATAAACAACTAGATATAAGGAAGGATTGGGAGGATTAAGACCAACAACCTTCTATATGAAGGTTGGTCGAGAGAGCTCAAAAAGACTTTGTGGCATGTTGACCACTAGAACACTAATATTCATGGCATCATATTTTTCATTTTGTATCCTTGGGAGCTTCTTAGCCTTTTCTTTTGTTTGGTCTACTAGTGCCTTTTGGTTTTCACCAAGAGACCTATGCTTGTTATTTTTTCTTCTTTTTGCTTTGCAACTAGAAGGTGGAGTTGGCTCTCCACAATATGCCAATGTGTTCACTTTAGGAGAAATTTATTTTTTATGATCACCAATTTTAATGCCTTCATATATTTTGAAGTCTGATGTGAGCATATTATCATTATCAAATTGATCAAAAATTGATGGTCCAAGCTTGTTCAAATCCAATAGTTTAGGACAATTTGAGGGGATGTCATCATCAATGTTGAATGGGCTTTGGTTGAACACACACACACACACACACACACACACACACACACACACACACACACACACACACACATACACACACACACACACACACACACACACACACACACACACACACACATATATGGATATTTTATTCAATGGTATAATTGGGGTCATGCTTAGAAGCTAGAGGATTATTTGTTTTGGGTTGGGTATCCTCAAATGCATTTACATCGTTCAAGACATCCATAGTCTTACATGTAGGTATTGTAGTACTTAGAGGACCTATTTGCATTGGTTTAGATCTAAGCCCTAAACTAGAAGGTCATCCTTTTGTACTAATAGGTTCAATTATTATTTATTTATGATATCCAACACCACTACATCTGTCATAGCCTTGTTTTTGCATAATAGTAAACCTAGGTCCATACTTTCTAGGATATATCAAAGTGGGTTCTTGTTTGACTTTTTCCTTCTTAATATAGACAGATGTATTCTCATAGATGTATTTCAATAGACATGTTCTTCATATAGGCCACCTCCACTAATTAAATTGATAGAATTAGAATTTTGTGTACGAATCTTAGAATGTTATACTTGCAATAGGTGTGATTAACTAATGTGGAATACTTGAGACATAAAGTACTCCCCATGCCCATTGTCTTCAATATTTATCTTTTCATTGGTCTTATTGAGGAGTATATTTGCATCCACATATTTAGAGGAATCTGTGGATTGTGCTTCATTGTTTTTTGGGAGTTGGTATATAGTGGCATCTCTTAGATTAGAAAAAATTTGGAAAGGGTTTGGATCATCAGGGATGGTAACCTACACATTGTTATAGGAAAACTTCACACATTAGTGATATGTAAGGGCATTGCTCTCATAAAATGAAGCCAAGGGCATCCTAGTATCATATTGCAATTCATTTCTATATCTAGGACTTGGAATAATGTATTCTCAATAGTTGGACCAAATTTGATGGGTAATATGATGATGCCCTTGGACAAGCATTTTCCATCATCATAGGCCTTTATTGTGCTTTTGAAAGAGGGATCCACACCTTCCTCAGAATAACCCAAACCCTTGACAACTTTAAGAGTACAAATGTTTAGTCCTGCTCCTCCATCTATCAAGATTCACCTGACATTAGCATTATAGATAAAGACTTCAAGATGAACATGATAATTATGATTGGGTCTATCCTTAGGAATATCCTAAGGGGAAAAGGTGATACAATGTAATATGGATAAGTTCCCAACCATGGCCTAGAATTGGGAAACATCGATGTTATCTAGGACCATTGACTCGTTAAGGGTTTGATCAAAGATCTTATGATGTTGGGGAGATGCATGTAGTAGGTCCAAGATAGATATTTACACAGTGGTCTTTCTAATATATTCATCAAGGCTATAACTAGATGAAACAAGAGAGTTAGGTCTACCAGGGGTGGAGGTCTAATAGAGGTAGTAGATCTAGAAAGAGCTCCAAGTGGGGTGATCTTGGTATAGTGTGTAGTTACAATGCAATGAGGGTCTTCAACCTTTAAGGTGAATGTGGATATGCAAGAATTAGACTCATTGAAACAATTGATGGTGTAGTCATATCCAGTGTGTGTGTAATTCACACTAGCTTGTGATTTTGAGTTTGAACTAGAGGCCTTATCTTTGTCATGATTATGTAAAGGATCTTTAAAAATAGTGTGATCAGAGTTAGATGCTAGTATTGATGGATCAACTATGATCACACCATCATTAATAAGGTCTTGTATTGCATGTCTTAGCTACAAACATGATGAGGTATTATGTCCTTTGGTGCAGTGGTAATCATAAGAAATTTTGTCATCCCACCAAGAAGCTTTAGTTTGTGGTTCATCTTTGATCAAGGGCAACTAGAGGAAGTTATTACTAAGTAATTGTTGAAGTGAAATCTCAAGAGGTATCCCCAAGGGTTTGAATTTTCTATCTTTGGTTCTAGGATGTCTTTGAGGTTCATCCTACAAGGAATTATCATTTTTCAATTATGGAGGTGGTGTTTGATTGGGAGTTTATGAATTCATAGGGTTCACACCTTTTCAAGTCAGTTCAAGTTGTGTTGTGCTAATTTTTCATGCATCCACAATGCCATCATTGGTCACATTCTTGTTTTTGGAGAAATTTTTACCTTGTCATTAGATGAGTTGGTGTTTGTATTTTCCTTGTTCATCTTGATGATTCCCTTATGGATAAGAGCATCTTCAATACTAGCCCCTTTTTTCATTAGTTCAGAGATGGTGCTTGGAATTTTGATCTTAAATTTGTACATTAAGTTGGATACTAGGTTTTCAATGCACATGTTAACTTGTTTTTCTTCAAGAGTGTTTAGTGAGCATTGACTAACTAAGCTTCTCTAGCATACTAAGAATGTGATAAATGGATTTCTTGTCTTTTTTTTCCTTGAGCAAAAATTAGAAAGTGTCACCTCATTTGTAATGTTGAAGTCAAAGTGGGAGATGAACTTGTCCTCTAGTTTTGGCCAAGATTTTATGGTATCAAGAAGTTTGGAGTATCATTCAAGTGTAGGACCACCTAGAGAACAAGAAAATAGTCTCATGTGGTAGGTGGGCTCATCACTGAGTTTGGTGCAAGAGGCACAAAATTCCCTAATGTGATAAATGGGGTTGTATTTTCCTCAATATTTTTCAAATCTTGGAGCCTCAAAGTATTTTGGGAATGGAGGCATATATATACTTTTATCCAATGGATTAGGATGTAAGTCCCTTTCTATAAAGAGAGCACATTTATTTTGGAGTCCCAATGCATTGACTTGTTTTGAAAGTTGTTTGAATTTTTGTAGTAACTCCTCATTAGGGTTTTGCATAATAGTTTTCTCTTCAAGTCTTTTGTTTCTATGAGTATATTTTCTCCTATGGCTAGAAATATGTCTACTTGGTTATGAAATTTATGTGTTTGATGAGTTAGGTGATGTGTCACTAGGTGGTTGAGGTATGTTAGTACCTTGAAGACAAAAGGTTCTTTGTTGTGGTATTTTTGCTGGTATTTATTGTGATACTTGTTTTGGTATTGACTAAAATTTTTGTACCATGTATTTTTGTTGCATCACTTCTTGGCGTAGTTGTTGTACCATTTGTTGTGGTTCCTATTGGGATACCTCTATTGGTTACATGTGAGACAATGTATGTGAAAATTGTTGTAGAGGTATTTGTTGAGGTTGTTGTGGCATATGTTGTTGTTGTAAAAAAATGTTGTTGATAGGAAATTTGTTTCTCTAGGCATCTTTTGTATTCCAACTATTGTTTGAGTTATTCTTGTTGTTTAGAAAATAAGGCTTGTTTTTGTTGGAATTGATGTTGGTACATTGTGTGAAAGTCAAATGGATTTACATTGGATTGTGTATTAGGGATGTTGGATGCTTGCACTACTTGAAGTTGTTTTTGTTATGGTTGATGTTGTTTTTGATATGTTGAATGTGTTTTAAGTCGATTTGAACTTGGTTGTGGATTGGAAATGTTAAGTCCTTGTACAACTATAGGTTGATGTTGTCATGGGAGTTGGCTATGTCCTTGAGAATTGAACATCATGTTTGGATTGTTGTTTTGACACCTTTTTGTGTTAGATGTTTCTCCTTGGGACATCATATTGAATAGATAATTAGACATATTACTTTTGGGAATGGGTGAAATGCCAATAAGACTTTTTCTTTGTATGTCAATAGTGATTTTTGCAATTGATGTTTCACATGGTGTATTCATGGGAGGTTCCATAACATTTGATTTCATAAAATTTGGTGGAGTTAGGAGCAAGGGTGTGCTTTTTTGATTTTCCTCCAAATGAGGTATGTTTGGCATCACTAGAGTACAAGTCCCTTTAGGCACATCTTGGTGTTGCATTATGTGATTGAGATCAAGTCTTAATGTCTTTTTCTGATATTTAGGAAGATTCTTGTTTCCATTTATTGCTGGCCATTCGTCAAACAAGAGATAATGTTGATGTGTTCAAATTTAATTTGGAGGATTTTAATGGTTCATTCTTGATGGCATCTTATAGGTACCATCATTGTGTTTGAAATCCTTAAAGGTTGTTTTCCCTTATCTAAGTTCAAGTTGGTCATAGGTTGTATGGTTTCAAGTGTTGAATTGGTTTGACATTTGGACTTAGGCCCCTGCATGTTTGGGTTGAATTTGATAATTTCTTAGGCTACCAAAAGCTTAAAGTTCTTTTGGAAGGTTTTTTCTTAACATTTCTTAGCCATTTCTTCATCACTAATGTCTTAATCAATGTCAGAGTCATCACTTAGGTGTATAGTACCTTGTTGTGTTTTTGACATGTTAGGGTTAAAGGTACTTGTGTTGGGTTTGTTGAATTCAGAGGAGTGTGTTTTTTCATCCTTAGGTGTGGTTGGTACACTACCACCCCTAGGTGTTATCAATACGAATATAGGTTCAAATTTAGGACTCCATTGAAAAATTCCATGTGTAGGGGAAGTTCTTGAAGGGAATCTCATATTAGGTGTGTTTTTTAGGGTTTTTTGTGTGATCCCTTGATTGTTGTGATCTTGTGGATACATGCTTAGAGGTTCAACAAGTAAGGGTTGTGATGTTTCAGTTTAGTCTTTGTCAAAAATTTGTTGGTTTTTTTGTTAATCTTCTTTGGTCTTGAATGAGGATTTTGTTGTGTTTGTACCTTAGAAAAAAGGATTGATATAATTCTTTGGGTCTCTAAGCTGATTGTGTCCTTGTAATTGTTGGAATGATACCTATAGATGTAGATGCAATGGAGGAAAACCTAAATGGACTCTCCACTTCCCAAGTGTGCACCTAAACTACCAACTACACTTAGATAGTACCATGTGCATCCTTGGTGTACTTGGGGCTCTGAAGGTAAGAAGTTAGTAAGAACAAAGTATGTAGTTGGTAAAAGGAGGTGTTAAGGTGATTAAAATGTAGAATGTAAATGATTTGTGTCATTTTGAGTGTTTTCTAGAGTTTAAGGATGCAATGTAAGCTACGGAGAGTTGCAGTTAAGGTTCTAGAACAAAAGATCAAATCCCTAATTACCAAGTGTAGTCTAAAACTATAAAGTTCATACTAAAACTACCAACTATGAACTTGAAGTGTGCAATTGGTAAAATAGGGAAAAACTTAAAAATATGGAAGTGGGTATGCAAGAGATGAGTGTTTTTTCGATTTTAAGTGTTTAGAGATGTTATGAAACTTAAAGAGGTTCTAAATGAACTATGGTTTTGATATGCAAGGTGTAAATTTTCTAGGGTAACTATGCAAATGCAAATGTAAAGTGACATTTTGGAATTTGACTAAAGGAGATGAAAATGACTCTATGGGCTGTAAAATGATGATTAGGGTTAGACTTTTGTACTTGGAAATGATGTTGGAAGTTGATGTATGCAAGGTGGACTATGCAAGGGATGGTGTTCTAAGGATGATAATGATGTTTAGGATATGATCGAAGGATTTGACACAAGATTCAGACAATATGATTGTTGGATTTGCTGATGGGATTTGATGTTTGGAGATGAATGCTTGGGGTTCTAGAATATGAAAAATGGAGTGGTATTTAGGGAGCCTAGGAATATGAAAATGCTATGATAAGGGTATATGCAATATTTTGAACTTAGGTGAAATCTTTGAAAGGTATTAACCTAAGAGTTTAACATTATGACAATGGACTTTGGATCTTGACCAAAAAGAATAAAAGTGAAAAGATCAAAATGACAAAGACAAATCCATCTTGAAATGGATATATTTTGACTAATGAAAATGACAAAATTACCATGGTCAAGATCCATTATCCATTGACACAATGAAATACTCTAAGGTCCATACTTTTGTTCAGATTTTTGACTAAATTCAAAGGTTTTGGATTAAAAATGATGTTTAGGGTGATAAAAATGATGTTTATGCTGATTGGATATGAAATATGCCAAGGTCCTAAGATGAAAAATGAGGTTTTTGGTGCAAGATGTTGTTTTGGGTCATATATGGAATGAGGACCTACAGACGCTTCTAGATGCAGTTTTAGGATCCCAAAATGTAGTTTGGAGGCCCAAAATGGTCATACATGTACCCAAGAACACTCTAACCACACGAAGTGTGCTCCAGTAGCACCAACTACACCTATGGTGCTCTTAGGGCTAGTTTGGGCATAGTTGGGACGCTAGGTTGAATGATTGTTGATTTTGTGTTGGGTGATGGCTAATTTGCTATATTAGAGAGATAAGGTATTGGGGTTGATCTTATGTTTTGATTGGAGATGTAGAATGAAGGTTTTTATCTAAGGAATGAAGCCCTAAGTGAAGACAATGATGGATAAGGCATGTAGAATGCAAATCAGGACATGCTGAGATAGGGGGGCCTATCCAGGTACCTTAGGACACTTCTAAAGTTTCAAATTGTTGTCTAGAAGTCCAAACTAGGTTCTCAAACTACCAAGTGCACTCAAATAGTACCAAATATTCCCTTGGTGTAGTTGGGGCTAGTTAGAGTGAAATTGGTAGTTTCAAAGTGTAGTTGGTAAGCTGGCCTAAAACTAAAGTGATTTTAGGGTTTTGTGGTTTCTAGATTGATGTTCCAGATAGCCAAAGGGTAGATGACAATGCTAAGACTAAGATGAAGGAAAAAAATGATGGTTAGGACACATGGAAAGAGGGTTAAAGTGTGAAAAATGAAGGTTGGGTATGTAAATATGCAAGATGTAGATTTTGGGGTTGAACTGCGAAGACTAAGGGATGAAAAGTAAACCCTAATGAATGCAATATGAATTATTGGAGATGCATAATCAGGACTACTAGGATGCAAAATGAAGCCTAGATGATGCATGTATGGGGCTCAAGCTATGGTGAATGCAAGTGGATGTAAGTAAAGCTAGAATCTAAGTTATGCCAAGCATGTCTAAGGTTACAAATTGTCATGTTCTCTATGTCTTGAATTTTTTGGACTAAATTTTGAAAAGTTTTGACAAATATTGTAATGTTTTGACAATGTTTTGACAAGGTTTGAATAGTATCTAAGGTGGAAATTTGCGAATTGGTTTTTATCTTGATTAATGTTTTACACACACAATACATAATAAGACAAGAATAGTTGTTCTTAAAGTGAAAAGATGCACCACAACCTAGGCTTTAGGATTATATCCACTAAATTCTCACATGAACCAAAGTTTAGCCAAGCTTATCTAGAGTGGACAACTTGGAATCTTGGCACCATAGGCTCCCCATTATAGCACACTCACTTCTCATGGCTACCTTGAGATTTGCTTCCCAAGGGATTGTTGTCTCTACTAAGAACCATGAGAGTGTAGGATGTCTTCATGGGCATGGGTGACCCCCTGAGCTAGTAGATAGAAAGATTTTTGGCCACTACAACAAGGTTTTTAGTATGGGCATTACATTTAGCAAGCTAATGATAAACTTTCTCATAAGGTCTCCCAGCCTCGAGAGCCAAGGTTTGACACACTACAAGGATATTGGATGAGAGCTATGCAACAATATCATGGAAACACCATTAACCGTATTGAGTTTTATATAGTAGCTTGAACATTAACCTAGCTTTGGCCCATTACCACTTTGAAATCATCCCCTGACATACCCAATATTCGGTATCTTGGTCCAAGGTAGGTGTCTCAATAGAAGTCACATGGATTTCTCTTACACCCAAGATCCACGAATGATGAGGGGATAGGATATGTCCAATTAACTCCTAGGCTTTTAAAAACTATAGACACACCAATAAGAATAAAAAAAAGTTCATTTTAATACACCAAATGAAGTGTTATTTAATGTAGGAAATCCACACACATAGTTTAGAGAAGCACATAGGGTCTTCGACAAAATCTTGAAAATAAGAATTAATAGTTTGTAATGATTATGTCTTCAACCAATAGTCACCATATGCTACAAGCAAACCATTTGTAACACAAAAACATCTAATCTAGGTTTTAGAAGGAAACAAAAACCCTAGATGTAGATTCTAAGTGAAATATGTGCTTTCTATGAACTAACTATGCTCTGACAAAGTAGACTTTGGCCCAGAAGGCTAGAATAACCTAGGATGCCCCCAAGTGTGCTTAGACAGTGCTAACTATGCCCATGGTACACTTGGGGCCTAGAAGGGTGGAGTTGGTAGCTTCTAGGCATAGTTGGGAAGCTAGTTTTTTATTGTGGGGAAATGAGCCCTAAACAATATGCAAAAACTAAAATTTTGAAATCTACCCTACTAAGTATGCTCAGATAGTGTAGATTACACACATGGTTTAGTTTCAACCTAGAAGGGTCCAACTAGTTTCTTCTAAGCATAGTTGGTAAGATGGGAACAACAAATGATGGTTATGGTGACTCCTAGGCCCATAAAATTGCTTCCTAGAGGTCCCAAGTGCACCTTGATAGAGTAGAGTGCACCCTAGGAAAACAAGCTAATAAAATGAATAAATGAAGGCCTAAAATAATGTTACTAGACCCCATAATTAATATAGATGTGATAAGGAAGTGTAGATAGCCATTATACCCTTCCAAGTGAGCTCCTTCCTTGCACCTGCAAGCACAAAAAAAAGAAACTCAGGTTAGTTAAGCATGTTCACGTTGGGTTCACCAATTGTAGGACTAGAAAATATAATATCTAACATACTATGAGAAAATCACAAACTCAATAAACATACAGTATACACTCTAGTCTACCATGAAAGCCAAATAAACAAAAGGAAGCAACATAAATTTAAAAATCACCTCTTTCATTTGTAGCTCCCATGTCCTTCTTTCTTCTCCATGTGATGTTGCTCCAATTGCCTGTAATGCACACAATTAAGAAGAGAAATCCTATGAAAATGATATGGGAGTACTAGAAGAAGTGATCTAAGCTTGAGAGATAAAAAGACCAAGGATTGAAAATGAGAGGAAGAATGCCCAATTTATAGTCAACACACAAGATGAGAGCATTGGAGTTGTCACCTTGCATATGTGACTTTGAAAGAGATTCTTTTGAGAATCCATGACACATATGACACAAGATGTCAAATGTAGGATTGTATGACACTTGGAAGTCAAACATGACTAAAAATGGAAGAGGATTTATGATGCATCATCTGACATCTCAAACCCACTTAAAGCCAATAATCTATGACAATGGAAGCCAGATATAGAAATGCATAAGGGAATAAGAATATATGGATTATGGCATATCTTAGCCAAGTGTAAATGGGGAGTCCATTCCGTGTTATGTCCATGTGTCATAATGATGTCGATATTATGTGGAATATTTGAATTAAAAATCCATTATTCCACACAAATAGAAATTAGTAAAAATGGAATTAATGGTGGAAAATATGACTTAGCAAATTGAGAATTTCCATGGTTTGTGAATGATGAATCAATTAATTAATAAAATTAATTAATTGAGGATGATAATTAGGAAGAATAATTAGCAATGTGAGATGAAAATTATTGGGAGGAAATAGGATTAAATTATGGGTGATTTAATCTTATAGAGAAAATTAGTAAATGATTGGCCAATTTGATTAAATAAGTGTGGCAATATCATTTGATGAAAATGTGATGATTATTGAGATTGACTAGGATGATGGTAGGTAGACCAAAACCATGGTCAAATTTATTGATTGATTAGAATTGATAGCATGCCAAGGACACATGACATGTATTGAGGACACATAACATTTAATTGATATTGTAAATGTTATAGGATCGAGATTGATTGAAATGGTTGATCATAATAACATTGATAGACATTGTCAATTTCATTAAAATGGTTTGATTTTGTCATGATCTAACACTGAGAAACTCAACAATGTCAATGGTTGAATGACAAGAATGATGGTTTGACCTAGCACTCAGAGCCATGACAGTACTAAGTTTAGATTGATAAGTTTGATATATTGATAGGTTTTTGAGGTACTAAAGGCCACAAAAATGCCAAGGATCTAATGAATGATGATAGATTTGGGATTTTTGAAATGTTCCAAGTTGATTAAGACTGATTTTGAGTGGTTCTAAGTAGATTTTTGGTTATTCTTGGTTGATTTGATATGATTTTAAGTTGATTTGATATGATTTCAAAATGACTTGCAATTGATGTTAAAGAGGATATGAGTGATGATAGACACTATCGAGATATAATCATCTTGGTCAAAAGATCAAAATTAGTGGAATGAAAGAATGGGATGAGTTAGTATGAAATAGTGATGAAACCATAGATGTGAATCATTTTTTAGCATCTACAACTAGAAGGGCTACTCCTTCAATCTTTCTATCCTCCTCAGATCTACTACTACTCACAAAATCTCCTTTGGCACTTGTACTCCTTGATAAATTAGGTCAAATATTCAAGGCACTAAAAACTATCTCTATTCTTGTCAATTCTTTGGATTGTATAGATTTATTCTCAACTTCTTCAAGTCTTGCAAGAAATGTCTTCTTTGTGAAATCTTTGCTACAGGATATCAACAAGTGTATCATCTAAACTACTAACTAAAATAATTGTGTTAGAGTCTTTAGTATCTTCCATATAACCTCATCATCTTCTTTGGTTCCTCCTTAAGATCTAATATCTGTAGTAATTTTTGATATTATGCCTATATATGTTCTTGCAGATTCATCTTCCATCATTTTAGCATCTTGAAATGCACAAATCCAACTTTGCAGCCTAATCTTCTTAGAATGTGCATCACCTTCAAAACTAATTTATAAATCTTTCCAAATCAAAGGTGAAGTAGCAAGTCAATTTTCCTAATTGCGCTAAATTTTAGGAAGTGTAGTCAATAGTGCTTATCTAGCTCTCACATTGTACATAAAAAGATCTCTTTCTACATCAGTGAAAATTTCTAAATCCTTTTCAGCAATGATTGTCTTCACTAATTTTGTCAAGATCCAATATCCCAAACCCATACACAACAGATGTGTCTTCATATTTTCTTTCCAACTATCATAATTTATTCTATCAAACTTTGGACTATCTTTTCTGAGCATGTTTTCCATGGATCTCTCAAAGTTGTTAAAATTTACATCCAAGGACTTGATGCTCTAATACCAATTGTTAGAAATAATAGTCCACCAAGATAATTACGAGTGGGGGGAGGGGTGTGTGAATCATTTATCAAATAAGTTATCCAAAAATTAAAACATATATCATCTTTAAGTAAACTTAACCATTCAACCAAAGTAAGAAATAACCATAATAAGATGCACATAGACAATTACACTAGATATGTTGACTAGGGAAACCTTTGATCAGAGGGAAAACCCCAGTGGGAATGATGCCCAAAAGATGATGTACTAATATAAATATTCCTTTCTAGAGGATGGACCTTGTTAGGAGTCTATTTCAAAATTTAGTACATAGAGTCCCTATTAGGAGATTCCAACTCCATTAGGAGTTGTCCCAACCTTGTTAAGAGTTGTACTACAATGTATGTAAAAAGAGCTCACTACCCAAACATGCAATTTCAACTACAAGAAGAGCTCATTTCTTAAACAAGTAATCTAATGCCATGTCTTTCTTTCCTTTTTTCTTCCAAACAAACTAATCATTGTCAGACCTTGTAGACCAGGTCACAAACCTTAGATCCAAATATCAAACCTCAAATCACTCAACAAAACCTTAATAATGAAGTTTCCTTCACTTTTGTACTACTCTACTTAACTTGACATTCTTCTCTTGTTTCTTCGTATTATCAATTATATAACCATATCATTCCATAACATGATATAGGAAAATTTCCTTCCTTTATACTGGGTCCTCAAAACAATTCCCTGAGTTGGTTGTTAGACCTTCTCAGTTAATTATTACAGGACCACATTAAGAACACACTATACTTAGTGATAACATAAATATTTCTCCTTGCAACTTGAATATCCTTTTGTACACACAATATTATGATGAGAAAATTTATCCATGTCATCCTCAACATGTCTTCTTCATGTCCTTAACCTTGATTCTTAGAATATCAACTATGTTAAGAGATATAACAAGTTTACTAGGTCATGCCTTTGTAAAATCTATCTCAGAATAGACATAATGAAAACATAGATAACTTATTCCATACTTATCCTTTATTCTTTTGACATTAACTACATGTACTAGAAACTAATAAGTATCTCTGATAACCTCAACTAGTTAAAATACTCAACCAACCATCCATACCAACTTGATCTTTCCAATGTCCTTCTATAAGATACCATAGAAAATTGCACTATGTTGACATCAATGATAAACTTAGTCATAAATATAACACACCATTCATAGTAACATATCTACAATACTCCCTCATAGGAATATCATCAGCATTAATGCTTGCAACAATAACTAGTCAAACATGGCTTAGAATTCTGATAAATAAGCATTTGCATGACAACAATAAACAACCAACTTTGAGTGATTCAAAACTTAGTCAAAAAATATCAAAAAAACTTGAAATCTAAAACATAAGTTATTTAATATATATGCTAAACACTCCCAAAGAAGAGAGGCATGAAAATTAATGGGGTGCAAGATATTCAAATGCAAAATGAGCTTCCTATCACTATTTGACACTTAGGCAAAAATGCAGATTTAAGTAATGCTCAAAATGAAACTTCATAGAATGTCTCAAAAAAGTAATTATCATCATAGAAGATAGGAATATACTAAATAAAAGGTGTCAAAAACATAAAACACTTCATAGGCCTCAAAGATACAGCAAGGTACATATGCAAGAAAAGTGCTTATAGAAGCTCAATTTGACTCAACATTTAGAATGATATGTTAGAAATGCTTTAGAATAACTAAGAGGGGGGGTGGGGAGGGGGTGGGGAGAATTAGTTATTCAAGGTTGTACTATTCAAACTTTCCATTAAGTATAGTGAGCCCATACAATAATTCATTCATCCAAGCTTTAAATTTTCTAACCAACAAGTTACTATAAATCAACATGCAAGCATAACACATAAGAAATCAACACAGAACACGGTGATTTATGTGGAAACCCAATTTGGGAAAAACCACTAGTAACATGCTACTCCATTCTCACCCTTCTGAAGTGATGCCTTGTGAAAAGCCTACCCTATTACAGGCTTACAACACATTGTCAAATGTGACCTTGTTAGAGGATTTAACCACCCTATTAGAAGTGGGCCTACTTAGAGGACATTAGAACATTCACTTGGAATGCCACCCTGTTAAAGGATTTACAAATGGCTATTAAACCAACCTAAGTCCATAGGATTTTTAGATCTAATACAATTCCTAGAGAGTATTAGAAAAATCTTTGACCTAACTACAACATACAACTTATCTTGTAGATCTCAGATCACTTCTCAGCTCATACCCTTGATTAGCCTTCAATCTCTACAATTATAACAGCTTGCCTTCCTTTCAAGCTGAGTCTCCTTGAGTCTCCATGCTTAATGTACCAGTTCAATCATATCTTCATGACCACTTATAGAAGTAGAGCCTTTGTGCTCTTTCTTCTCCTAGATGTCTTCTCCTTGACACCCTTCCAACTACTTCGTAGATTTGGCTCCTCAACAGCAACAGTATCAACAACACTTTGCTTCTTGGTCTATGACTCCTTAAATAGAAATCTTGGAGTTCCTTTTTCTACTCAATTATTTCATTCTTTAATTTCAATTCATATGGATTAGATAGGATTCATTGCATCTAACCCATATTTTGTTTCCTTTAGAATTTTCCCAAAAATGGTTTACATAGATTTTTGTGCCACCATCTCATCATCATTCTCTTCTAACTCATTTACAAAATTCAAAGTAACCACTTTGTCAACTCAGATTTGGTGAATCTTCATCATTTGAAATAATGCAGTAGCTTGGCACTATTGAAATATTGGTGCTCGGTACATACTATGTTACTCGACATCAATTGTGTTCTTTTTGATGCTTGGAACCTGAAGATTACTTGGAACCAACTAAAAATCTTTTGATGCTCAAGACCTGATCTTCACCTGGCACACATTAGATTTTTTTGATGGTCAACTCCAACTAAGAATTTTCTCAACTTCAACTAACTTGCTAGACACCCACTAATGATATTAGTTTAAGTTTAACAATCAACCTTGTTACAACTTCTTCCTCCAATGTTTCTAAGTGTGACCAACCTCTATATC
Organism: Cupressus sempervirens; assembly: GCA_028749045.1. Classification (NCBI taxonomy): domain Eukaryota; kingdom Viridiplantae; phylum Streptophyta; class Pinopsida; order Cupressales; family Cupressaceae; genus Cupressus; species Cupressus sempervirens. The sequence continues at coordinate 222,726,544 of CM053790.1, read as the reverse complement.
TTTGAGTATGCTATCAATACATCATTTAGAAATTGTCTTAACTGATCCTTCCACTTCAATACAACATCATAAATCAACATTTCCCTTAGGTTCTGTTGTTACATCTTGTTGATCAAATCCTCTTCACCAATCAACTAAGTGATAGTACTTGGATCTTATAAGAAAATATTATTCATACAAATAGAAGGTTTGACATCAATGACAAAAGAATGATTGAAAAAATTATTCTACAAAAATCTTCCTTCTTTGCAATAATCTCTCTCTTTGATCTTCGATAATGAGCTTTTCAATTAGATTTCTAACAATCTCCCTCTTTGGCATTGATGGAAAACCAAATTGATCAACCATCAGACTAAACTATTTAGCCACAAGCTTACTAGGCTAGAATAGTAAGTCAAATGCCAAAAAATAATTGTATCTTCACATCTCCTTCTACTATTCTAATTACTACTTCTCCCTCTTCGCTACTATGTCCTTATTTTTTGTCTTTCTCCCTCTATATTACTCATCTTGTATTGTTATGATCAACTTTTGATTACTAGTTCATCAGTATGTGATCAGTTTCTCACAACTCCTCCCTCTTTTCTGATTCTTCATCTTCAATAGTTCTTGATCAGTTATCTTCTATTTCTCCTTCTTTGACAACAATTCCAAAGACATATTAGTATCTATGTATGCAAATGCAGCTCTTACATGTTCATTTAATTTCTCCCTATATCACCTTGCTTGTGACTGATTTGGGACTTTAGCACTTCTACTACTTTCGACATGAATCCTAAAGTAAACATCCTCTACATCAATGTGTAAGATCTAAGATCTTCAACAATCAACTCATTTTATGTAGGGCATTCTTTCTTTTTCTTCAAGTAGCCTTAGCTAGGGGTATCACCCCTAACTTACCTCTAAGATACTCAAAAGCATTTTTAGGTAGTGCCTTTATGAAGATGTCAGCAATCTATTCCTTTGAGCTAACATATTTCATCTTCACTTGTTTTTCTTCCACCAACTCTCTTACATAGTGATATTTGATTGCAATGTGCTTGGTTTTAGCATGCATTACAGGGTTCTTTGATATGTTGATATCACTTGTATTATCACAATGAAGTATCACGAGCTTAGTTACCCCTTTCCTTCATACCTTGCAACAAATGTTTAATCCATACAATATTGGTGCAATTTATAGCAGCTATAACATATTCAACTTTAATAGTGGATTGTGAGGTGCAGCTTTGCTTTTTACTAGTCTAGATAATCAACCTTTTTCCTAAGAAAAGTACTCCTCCACTGGTACTTTTTCTATCATCAATGTTACCTCCCCAATCTACATCACTATAGGCTTTCAGATTTTTTTTTTTTTTCACTCCTCTTGTAGTACAAACCAAAGTCATTAGTTCCTTTTAGGTACCGTAATATTCTCTTTACTGCCATTAAGTGATTTTCCTCTTGGATTTACAAAAAATCTAGCTACTATTCCAATAGTTAATGTAATGTCTGGTCTACTATGTACAACATATAATAGCTTTCCAATCACTAATCTGTACAATTTCTAATTCACTTTAGAAAACTCATCATTCTTAAATAACTTATGGCCTATTGCCATTGGTGTGCTGACTAGTTTTGAATCTTCTAACCCAAATGTTTTAAGTATCTCCTTGATGTATTTGGATTGGGTGACAAATATGCCATGCTTCAATTGATGTAATTGTAATCCAATAAAGAATTTTATTTCTCCAAACATTGACATCTCAAATTCATGCTTCATTTGATTAGAAAAATCTTTTCATAGGACATCTTTTCCCCAAATATTATATCATCAACAAAGATTTCTGATATCAAAATGTCTTTACCTTTTTCAGCTTTGATGTACAAGTTTTTGTTTTCATCTATTCTCTCAAATCCTATCTTCACAAGATATTTGTGCAACCTTTCATACCATGCTCTAAGTCCTTGCTTCAATCCATAAAGTGCTTGTGTAGTTTGCAAACCATGTCCTTGTTCTTTTCATCAACAAAATCCTCTGGTTGTTCTATATAGACTTCATCTTCTAGTATACCATTCAGAAAAGTAGACTTAACATCCATTTGGTACACTTTGAAACCTTTCTATATAGCATATGCAAGTAATGTTCTTAATTTTTCCATTCTTGCAATAGGGGCAAATGTTTCCCCATAATCTAGTCCTTCTTCTTGTGCATAGCCTTTGCAAACTAGTCTAGCTTTATTTCTTGTTATCTCACTATTCTCATCAAGTTTGTTTCTAAATACCCATTTAGTACAAATCACGTTCTTATCACCTATTCTAGGAACTAAGGTCCATGTTTTGTTCTTCTCAATTTGATCTATCTCCTCTTCCATGACTTTATACTAGTCATCATCTTGTAGTGCTTCTTTCACTATTTTAGGTTCAACCTTGCTCAGTAGACATGATTGATTCCTGAGTCTATTCCTTGTCATTGGTTTGGCATCCTTATCACCAATGATTTAATCTATAGGGTGATGTCTTCTCACATACTTGGCTAACCTTGGTTCTGTCCTTCTTTCCATGTTTGATCCATCAACTTCAGAATCATTTTTTTCTTCTTCTTCATCTAGCACTTCATCATTCCTCTCATGTATACTAATTTCAAAACTAAAATGTGCATTTTCTACATTCTACAGCTTGGCTTCTGAATGTAGCTCAACATTCATAGGCCGAGACTCAAAAAATACTAAAATTTGTTGTTGATTCCCAACTTGATCTGCAACATTGTCTTCAATAGTCATTACTTCATAGAAGTATACAAAGGATCTATAATATTTTGATTGCTTGGACTCCTCAACCTAAACTTCTACATGCTCACCAAAACTTACATTTTCACTCTCCAAAATCTTGTTAGTGTTTGTGTTTAAACACTTATATGCCTTACTTCTAATGGACTATCCAAGGAATATGCCTTCATCACTTTTTGCATCAAACTTTTCATTTATAGTATCTTTTAAAATATAGCATTTACAACCAAATACTTTGAAATGTTTAACATTAGGTGAGTGACCATACCATAGTTCAAAAGGTGTTGCATTTGTTCCTTTCTTTACTTGGACTCTATTTAGTGTGTAGATTGCAGTACTTACAGCTTCTCTCTAGTACTTTCGTGCAACATTTTTCTCCATCATCAAGGTTCTAGCACAGTCAATCACTAACCTATTCTTCCAGTCAGCAATACCATTCTATGGTGGAGTTTTTGTTGTTTATGTTTTCCTTTTGATACCATTGTCATTGTAAAATATTTCAAATTCTTTTGATGTAAACTCACCTCCTCTCTAACCTTAGGCACTTTAGGTTCTTTCCTGTTTCCTTCTCAACTCTAGCCAAATACCACATGAACATTTGAAATGCATCATATTTTTGCTTCAAAAACATAGTAGTCATCATCCTGGAATAGTCATCTACAAATAGCATTATGTATCTATCTCCTAGGTAGCTTTACACTTTTATTGGACCACATAAGTCTGTATGGACTAACTCTAGTACTTCTTTGGAAGTGTATGTTTTTCTTTTGAAACTAGGCTTAGTCATCTTCCCTAGTTGAAATTGTTTGCACATTGTATTTTGAGGTTTCTTCAATTTGGGCAACCCTCTGACTTTGTTTTTTTTGCTTACGTTGATCAGATTATCAAAGTTAACATGACACAAGCTTTTATGACACAACAACACATCATCAAGTCTAACAACAATACATGTTGCATCTTCCATAGCTAGGTAAAAAAAATTACTCCTATTTTTTTCACCTTTTCCTATCAACTTTCCATCAGTGTCATAGACCTTAATAGTTTTGTTTCCAAATTCAACTTTGCAACCTACATTGTCTAACTGTGATACACTCAACAAGTTGTAGTTCAATCCTTCAACATAGTATGCATTATCACATGAAATTTTCTCCTGTGAGTTTGATAGACCCTTTTCCTTTGATTTGACATGGAGCATCATTACCAAATCTAACACTATTTCCATCATATTGAGTAAAGGTAATGAACTTACTTTTATCTCTTATCATATGATGTGAGCATCCACTATCTCTAATCCACTTGTCATTCTTGTTCACACGAGTAACCAAAACTATTGCTTCATCTTCATCTCTATCTAATTCATCCTTCATGGCCACATAGACTACTTCATTATCATTCTCATTAGAATCTTCTTCAACAATGTAGCATCTTTTTCCTTTCTCCTTGTAGTCTTTGCTATCATCTTCTCTTTTGTTCCTGTACTTGTTTCCTTCTTTGTAGTTCTTCTTCTGTGTACATCTTGCAACAATATGACCTAATTCATTGCAATTGAAACATATGATAGGGAACTTACCTTGGAATTTACCTTTTCCTCTCTTAAATCTCCTAGCTAGTAGTGCTTCTAACTATTCCACATCTTCCTCATCTATGTTGCTATCACTAGATGAATGTTTTCCTTTTTTTTTTTTTTTATTGATGTTTTCTCCTTAGTGTATTTTATTGTCATCTTGGCCTTGAAAGCATATTCAAGGTTCTCAGGTCTGTAACTATCAAAATTGGATAGCTCAAATGTAGTATGTCTTCCTACTATTCCTTGAAAGGTTAGTGCATTTCCTTGTACACACCTCAGCTCTTGGATGGCTGAAACTCTAATAGCATAGATAGGGAGCAGAGTTCTTAAGTATTTGTTAATGGCAGTTTCTTCTTCCAATTGACCACCTAGACTCCTTATTGCACTTACCACTTCTTTCATTCTTGTAGCATATTGAGCAACATTTTCACCTTACTCCATTTTCATGTCATCAAACTTTCCTCTTAGGCTTTGTCTCTTTTCTTTTTGGGTATTCTAATCTCCTCCATAAATATTTGATAATGCTTTCCACATCTTTAATGTAGTGTCACAATTTTTTATTTTATCATATTCTACATAATTGAGTGTAGAAGCAATCTCTAGCATTTCTTGATTGTGCTCCTTCTTTTTATTCAAATCATCTACAATAAGAGGTCCTATTGGATTCACATGCTTTGTCCCAATTTAGGTTTGTGCATAGTCACCTATTGATCCAAGGTGCAATTTCATTAGACTCTACCATGTAGAAATGTTATCTTTGTTAAGCTTGGGAACTTCTCTTTTGGACATCTTGATCTTCTTGCTTCTAGTACCTTGAAACTAAATCAACAGATGGCTCTAATACCAATTGTTAGAAATGTATTAGAACAACTAAGAGGGGAGGATGAGTCAGTTATTCAATGTCCAAATCTCCTATTCAAACTTTTTGTTAAGTATAGTGAGCCCATAAAATTATTCATTCATCCAAGCTTTAACTTTTCTAACAAGAAAGTTACTATAAATCAATAAGCAAGCACAACATAGAAGAAATCAACACATAACATAGTGATTTCCATGGATTCCATTCTCACTCTTCTAAAGTGATGCCATGTGAAAGGCCTATCCTATTAAAGGCTTACAACACACTATCGAATGTGACCTTGTTAGAGGATTTAACCACCTTGTTAGAAGTGGGTCTGGTTAGAAGACTTTAGAACATTCACTTGGAATGCCACCATATTAAAAGATTTTAAAATGGCTATTAAACCAACCTAAGTCCATAGGATTTTTAGATCTAATACAATTGCTAGAGAGTATTAGAAAAATATTTGACCTAACTACAACATACAACTTATCTTGCATATCTCATATCACTTCTCAGCTCATACCCTTGCCTGGCCTTCAATCTGTACAATTTTGACAGCTTACCTTCCTTTCAAGCTTAGCCTCCTTGAGTCTCCATGCTCAATGTACTAGTTCAATCATCTCTTCATGACTACTTACAGAAGTAAAGCCTTTGTGCTCTTCCTTCTCCTTGACACCCTTCCAACTACTTTGCAGATTTGGCTCTTTAGTAGCAACAATATCAGTAGCTCTTTGCTTCTTGGTCTATGACTCCTTAAGTAGAAGTCTTGGAGTTTCTTTTCTACTCAATTCTTCCATTTGTTAATTTCAATTCATATAGATTAGATATGATTCATTACATCTAACCCATATTTTGTTTCCTCTAGAAACTTCTTGAATAATCCTTTAGAATTCACCCAAAAATGATTTACATAGATTTATGTGCCACTAGCTCATCATCCTTATCTTCCAAATCATTTAAAAAGTTCAAGGTAACCACTTTGTTGGCTCAAATTTGGTGAATCTTTGTCATTTGAAATAATGTAGTAGCTCGGCACTATTGAAATATTGGTGCTTGACACATACTATGTTACTCGGCATCAACTATGTTTTTCCTGATGCTTGACACCTAAAGATCACTTGGTACCAACTATGAATTTTGTGATGCTCAACACACACTAGATTTTTTAGATGCTCGACTCCAACTGAAAATTTTCTCAGCTTCAACTAACTTGCTAGGCACCCACTAATGATCTTAGTTTAAGCTTTGTAGTCAACCTTGTTATAACTTCTTCCTCCAATATTTCTAAGTGTGACCAACCTCTGTATCTTTGAGTATGCTTTCAATACATAATTTAACCATTGTATTAACTAATCCTTGCACTTCATTACAACATCATAACTCAACCTTTCACTTAGGTTCTCTTGTTACATCTTGTTGATTAGATCCTCTTCATCAGTCAACTAAGTGATAGTACTTGGATCTTATAAGTAAATGTCATTCCTACAAATAGCAGGTTTGACATCAATGACAAAAAAATGATTGAAAACATTCTTTTACAAAAATCTTCCTTCTTTGCAATAGTTTCTCTCTTTGATCTTCAACAATGAGATTTTCAATCAGATTTCCAACATGGTACTCAAAATTATGGTTTCAATTTTGAGTCCCACCAAAATGAAACATATAGACGGGATCAAAATTTTATCTTATAATATGTTCTTATTCTTGGGGATTGTAATGGATCTTAAGGCTGATAAGTGTGTCATAATGCCTATATGTTATAATGTAATATATCTTGAAGATAGTCCATTAGTATATAATATGAATTATCATTAGGAACTCATTATTATTAGGTCTAATCTGTCTAACAAGGAGGCATGTATGAGCCTGACATGTAAGAAGGCTTATTGGAAAACATCTATACATCTAATTTTTAATGAATAGATATTGATATATCTTTTTTGCCTCTATATATTTGTTACTTCCAATTTTTTTAGAAATTTTTTTTATTAGATAGATCTCTTTAAGATCTTTCTAATTAGTTGATTCTGTCAATTGGTATCAAAGTGAAGGTTATGTTCCTTGTCAATTTGTGTTGTGAAACATTAATTGGGTTTTTGTATAGGTTAAAAGAGTTGAGATCTTACTTATAACAATAGAGGCTCACAAGGATGGTTCCATCAACTCTAGCTGATGAGCTAGTTCCAGGGATGGAAATTCCAATGAAATTGGAAGCCTTCTTTCTCTGTCATATACCAGCATAAATGGTGAATTCCCTATTGATCTTTTAGGTGTTATCCTGTCAGCCCACAGTGTTGTCCTTAGCTTTTTATGCCAACACCTCTGGTTATCTTCTATTGTCCTTTTAATAATTCTGATCAGGTTCTTGCTAAATGATTTAGCCAGGCAATTACCTTGAGGATAGTAATTTGAGGATGTGCTTTAATAGATATTATGATCCACTGCCCATGCACAAATCTGAGTTCCAACAAAAGACCTTGCATTATCTGAAATAATGGTTGAAGGGGCACCAAACCTAGTTACAATTCCATCAGGGAACTCAACAACTGAAGATTTAGTGGCATCCTTCAATGCAATTGCCTTTGTCCATCTGGTAAGGTAATTTGTAGCAGCTAAAATCCATTTGTGACCTAAACTAGAAGGAGGATTGATAAGGCCTATGAAATCCAATCCCCATTGAGGAAAAGGTTGGTCCACCTAAATAGAATGAAGGGGAAGAGCTGCAAGCCTTTGCTTGCCAAAGAAGAAGTCACATTTTTCACACTTCCTTACATAATTATGATAGTCATGGAACAGAGATGGCTAGTAATAACCAGCCCTCATGATCTTCATTGCAGTTGTCTTTGCTAAGAAGTGGCCACCATCAAGACCATCATGAAGCTCCTTGATCAACCTTTCCGCTTGGTCTTTGTCAATGCATCTTAGTAGGGCTCCATTGAAATCTCTTCTGAATAGAATACCATCAACTATGACATAAAGAATTGACTACAATCTATATTGTATCCTTTTAGTTCTATCTAATCCCTAGGGGTATCCATTGCCTAGCAAGAAATTCATCATGTCATCCATCCAACTCCTTGGGTCACTATTTCTTACCTCTTTTTGCTCTATTAATATCATAGCAGATTCCTCATCAAGTTCCTAAGATGATAACATCTATTTACACAACCCCCTCCCTCTTCCAACTTGGTAATCTGAATGTCAACATCATATTTCATTACATTTGTAATCCAACCAGCTCTTTTCTCACTAACATCTTTGTTCAAAAGGAAATTGTTCACACTGGTATGGGGTACTAACAAATGAATCTTATAATGAGACAGGAGATGTCTAAATTTTTGCAAAGCTCTAATGACTGCAAGGGCTTGCTTCTCTACATAACTATTCCTATCTTCATACTTCTTGATCCCTTCACTAAAGAAGGCTATGGGATGCTCTTCATTCTTGTCATTTTTTTGAGTCAAGACAATATAGATACTTGACTCACCAACTAAGGTATAAAGAATGCAATCTTTCTCAAAATTTGGATTCATGAGAGTACAGGCTGAGGCTATGGCTACCTTGATTTCTTCAAAGCTTTCCTTCCCTTCCTTGGTCCATGCAAAGACCATACCCTTCTTGAGCATAGTTATAAGGGGTTTCACCATGGTAGCAAGATTAGGGATAAACCTTCTCACAAAATTTATCCTACCAAGGAAACTTTGCAACCCTTTCTTGTGTTTAGGAAGAGGTGGGGTAAGTGTTGCTTTTGTTCTCTCTGGATCAATGGTTAAGCCATCCTTAGATACAATGTGTCCTAATAATTTTCCTTGATTAGTAGCAAAGACACACTTTCTTGGGTTAAGGGAAACCCCAAACTCTCTACACCTTAAGAATACTTGTCTAAGTTGATCAAAATGATCATCTACATCCTTTGAATACACAGTGATATCATCAAGGTAAACTAATACAAACCTTTCAATCATATTCTTGAAAGCTATCTCCATTTCCTTTTGAAAGGTAGCACCTACATTAGTTAGCCCAAATGGCATCTTACAATAAGCATAGGTACTCCATTTAGTGGTAAATACAATCTTGTACCTATCAGACTCTTTAACCAGCACTTGATTGTAGCCAAAAAATCCATCAAGAAATGAAAATCTCTTTGAACCACTGACCTTGGACAAAATCTGCTCCATAGAAGGGAGAGGATGGTGATCTTTAAGGGAAGCTTTCTTAAGGTCCCTAAAGTCCACACACAATCTAATTTCTCCATTCTTCTTCCTAACAAGGACAAGGTTTGCTACCCATGATGAGTGCTTGATAGGGAAAATTATATTGGCCTCAATCAATTTGGAGAGCTCCTTTCTCATTAGGGGTTCAATCTTGGGATTCACTAATCTCTGTATTTGTCTTACTGGTTTTACATTATCAACTAGATCTATAGTATGCTGAAATAACCTTGGGTCAAAACCCTTTAAATCATCATATGTCTAGGAAAATATATCATTAAATTCTTGACATAGATGAATAAAATTTTCTTGTTTAGTTTCAGAACATACCCTCCCCATGTTTAAGGACTTTCCATCAGCAATCATGACTAGGCTATAGTCACCTTCATCTGCAGCTAGGTTCATGACCCTGCCTCTTGCTTGGACATCGGGATTGAAAACTCTTTCTAAAGTAATGAGACCTTTAGATAGTTTGTTAGAACTGAGATTAATAATTTGATCACCATGCTAATCCTATAGTCTCAACTTATTTCTCTCTTAGAATTCTGCCTCATTCTACAAGAAGCTCACAATTTGTTCATCATACTCAAACACTTGCCAATGGATGTTGTTATCAAGGATGGTAAGCCTTACTACCACTCTGGTTTGTTGCTTCTTCTCCTCCTCAAGATTTCCTGGCACATCATGGGATGCACCTATTGTTGCAAGTCTATCAGCATGTCTATTTTCCTTTCTATGGATGCTTTGAATATTAAATGCATTAAAACCCTCAAGAAAATCCCATACCCTATTTTTATGAGACTTGAACAAACCATTCTTGGTGCTATTCTAATTTCTCACTTGATTAACTACCAACTCACTATCTCCATACACCCTTAAGGCTTGGATTCCTCTTCTTTAAGCAAGTAGGAGATCTTGAATCAAGGATTCATACTAGGCTACATTATTAGTGCAATTGAATTGGAGCCTAAAGGAGAAGTAGTACCTTACTTGTGTGGGAGAAGTCAACACCACACCAGCCACTAATCCATTCTTATTCCTTGAGCCATCAAAGTACATACTCCATATCCCACTCATATCTTCTCTAGTACCCACAAGATTGGGAACTAGAGCATCTTTCTCCAATATACAATATGTGCTGAGACCTGTCTCAAGGGTTTCTAACATAGGGTCAAATTGATATGCATTAGCCCATTCATCCAAGAAAAAATCAAGTATCTCTGCTAGGGAAGTGGTGCGCTCATTCACTATGTCATTCTCATCCATCTCTAGAATAGGGCAATTCATGTTGATGGGATTGGGGGTGTAAGATTCAATATGATGGAGGGCTTGAGGCTTTGCTCTAATTGAAGCATTGGCTCCATATCTTGTCTTGAAGGACATATATGACCAATCAAAAGATATAAAACCCAGTAAAGTCTCTTGATAGATAGATGGAAAAATATGGCTAGACCTTAGCAACAAAGATATCTTGGGTTACAGTACAACCAGGGCATGCATGTAAGGCCATCTCTACATTTCTAAAGATCACTACAGTCTTGATAGTACTACAATCCAATTGTAATACATCCCTAACAATGGGCTCATATTTCATTCCCAAAGCATCAACAACACTCCTAGGCATCACTGAATAGCTAGCCCCTAAATCAGTCATGCAATTATGGACTAGCTTGCCCCCTATAGTTAGAGAAACATATAATGGAGGAGGTCTAACCTTTTTTTTTGTTTTTACTTCCCTTGATGGTTGTACTAGGCTTATGGCACTTTCCATGTTAAGTGTTTGATCCTTTGGTTCAATTCTTGCTACAACAACCTCTTTTGCATGGATATAGTAGCAACAGCATCCCACATGGAGATATTCACATTTGTCTTCTTCATTTTCTCTACCACATTGAATGGCATAGCAAGTGCTTTGGTAGAAACCTTGGGAGCTACAATTGTATGAGGTTGAGATGGAGTAACCTAAGGATCACTTGCATCCTTTCTACCATGATTTTGCCTTTGTTGCTAAAAGGTACTTGATTGATTATTTGATGTTTTCTCATGAGATATTGCATTTGAAGTTGAGGCCTAATTGGGAGGAGGAGGGATAGCATCTTCCATAGCTCTTCTCTTACTCCTAGTGTTATGAGCAATGGAATCCTAGTTTACATTACAATGCTCCTCCATCTAATGATTCATAAAAGAGAAATCACCCTATCCTTGCATATATGAGGCATCCTTAAATTGGTCCTCCTTGTATGTTTGTTTTGTTGTAGGTTCTTGGACTGTCAAGGCCATAAAAGATTCAGCCTTCTGACACATGCAATTGGCATAGGAGTAATTGTAGGATGGACAAAAATCCTGATCTTGGGCCATGTTGTTTTGAGGGACTATGGCTCTACTTTGATTTACATTTGAGGTTGAAGCATGGCCACCCTACCTATTCTAGTAAAAAGAATTGTTCCAATGATTAGAATTTGGAGGCCTACCACTACTAGGAACTTGATATTGTGATTGATGAGGCTTACTACCTTGAGATTGATGTCTTTCTAAAGTCACCACTTTGTTGCTCACTTTCTGCATCATAGAGAAATTATCCTCCAACCTCTTTCCTTGATCTTCTAACTTCTTCCCTTGATCTTGCAACTTCTTCCCTTGATCTTGTAAACTTTTCTCTAGGTTCTTTTCTCTTTTATCCATGTTTTGTATCAGAGATTGCATCATCTATTTGATTTCATCTATCCCAGTTGAAGATGTGGAAGTTTGAGGGACTGGGACAAGGGATTGTGAGGTGGAAGGTGTGGGAAGAGGAGCCATTTTTGGTTGATGATTTGGAACTTCAAGGAAGAAAGGCATAGGAAGCCTTGGAGCTAACTTACCTCCTTGTATCAATATATTTTCTACCCTTATTGCTATGTCATAAGCATTAGGCAAGGTATCTCCTCCCATAGTTTGGATTGTAGTGGAAATATCACTATTAAAAGATCTATGGTAATGCAAGAAGACATTACCAAGGGTAGGCTTCATTGAAGTAGGTATTCTATCACATGTCTTTTGAAATCTATAGTTAAAATCAGTCATACATTCATGGGGAGCTCTTTTTATAGTAGTCAACTGCTCTAAAAGTGACAAGCAGTCACTTTTATCCTCAAAATGTTTGCACAATCTTGCTCCTAATCCATCCCAATCTATTATAGAACCATGAGCAAAAGCTCTATACCATTGTAGTGCTTTTCCTTTCAAGGATAAGGCTAGGAGCCTAATTACAACATCATCCTCTGTAATACTGTGGATATTGTAGACATTTGCAACCTCTTGAATGTGTTCTGAGGGAGAGATAGAAGTTTCACCACTAAACTCTGGTATGAATTTGAGGGTAGCTACTAGTATGTCATTCCTTTGGGCTAATAAGAGAGTTCTCCCACCATTAAAGGTGGCCAAAGTATGAGCTCTAGGAAACACCATATAGACAAGTGATCTATTGATATTTATTGATGGTAGTCTAGGCTGAGATATAATAGCAGGAGTAGAAATAGATCTTGTAGGTGTATTTGTTACTACTGTACTCCTAACTGGTGATAAATATATTATAGTCTTCCTTCTTCTAGGGTTTGAAAATGAAATTTCTTGATACTCAAACTTACCTCTAGGCATGAATCACTGTAACTTTGGCCTGGAACCAGATATGTATTGAAGCTCAGAGTCACCAAGTACTTTGAAGGATGAGCCCCTTGAAGGCTTAAACACCAAAGCCAATACTATCTCCTCAGCATTGATCCTGAAATCTTCCCTTTTGACACCAGTAGGCTTGAAATTTTTTGAAAGATGTTGTCCCACCGAGTGTGCCAAAAACTATTGTCACTTAGGTTTGCACCATTGTCCAAAGCCTATGCATGAGGACAACCTAGTGAAACATGGAAACAACCTCCAAGCTGTGGGACTTGAACTATGAGGTTGAGTCTCTGGAGAAGGCCGACTTCCTCTTACTATTAGAATGCACCTAACTACTCTTGGAGAGGAAAAGGGAGAAGGAGAGCATGAAATAAAATCTATGTAATCTAATCTAAAGAGGTGATTAATGGATATACAACCCAAGCATAGAATGGACACAACAGGAAAGGGAAAACTTTATTAACTTTGTAAATAAGCTAATACATTCAGTACAGAGAAAATAGACTTCAAAACATGCCCTATGGGCTTACAATAGTATAAATCTAGAGATAATTTATCCTTTCAGTACCTCCTCTCAAACTCCACTCCGAACTACCTTTTACAATGCCAGAAATGTTCTTAAATTGACACCGAAGGGTTAAGGATCAGGAATACATTCTAGAAAGTGCTAGTAGGCATCCACCAACCAAATAAAAGGCTCTAGAAGTCACATTAGAAGTTGGTGCAAAATTAGAAGAATCCAAAAATGATAACTAAACTTTTCAGAGGCATAACTTTTTAACCGTAGTTCTAGTTGACGAACCGTTTACATTTCTAGAAAGCTCTCAAAGTGCTCTATATCCCTATGGAATAGCTTTTCTCATCCCCCATTTTTATGCCCTTTTTGAGGTTATTTAATTCCCCTAACCTGACTTTGAAGCATTCTTAGGAGGTCTGCAAAAACTAAAAAAATGTAATAACTTTCAAACTGTTGGGCCTTTTGACCTAATTCTTTTTTTGGAATGCTCTAAATTACAATGAAAATCTTCCAACCAATTTACACCTTCTAGTTAACCAAAATGATGGCTAAATTACATACTCCTATTTTTTTGACATTTATACGTATCCCAAGGTGATTAAAAACTCTATCTTAGAACACTGATAGTGGAACTGTGAGAGTTGGAACCTTTATTTGACCCAAATGGGTATCTAGAAATGAAAACACCTAAAACAAAAACTAAGTCTAAGTACATTTTTTTTGGGTGACACAGGATTGCCCTTATACCTCTGGATGCTCCTACATCAGACACCCAGGGTAAATTGAAAAGTGACCTTGTCACTTTATGAATGGTAGAGGAAATCCCAAATGTGAAACCTAAGCTAATGATATCCAAGTTGAGTCCTCGATTTGTCGTCCTTTCAACTTGACTAGATACTCTTCATACTACTTGTTTCTAGTACTCCTACCCATAGGATGATCTAGAGTGTCTTCTATCTCCTCCTTCTTAGAAGCAAGAATTGGATATGGCTCTGACATCGACTCCTCATCTGCACCATCATCATGATACTTTGTTAAGTCTGCAATGTTGAAAATAGGAGAAATGTGAATACCATCTTGCAACTCCACCTCATATGCATTTCCTAAGTCATGTTTCTTTAGAATTTTGCAGGGGCCAAATTTCTTCATTTTTAGCTTGTTGTAAGTATTGGCTGGAAATCTTTATTTTTGTAAGTATACCATGACTAGATCCCCTACTTGGAATTCCTTATGTCTTCTCCTTTGATTAGCCCTAGCTTTATACTCTTGATTCATCTTGGTAATGTGTGCCAGAACCTCCTCATGTAGACGCTTGATATGTTCAGCAAATTCTTTAGCTTCAACACTTGTCCTCTCCTCTTGCTCTATCTCCCTCAATTCTGGTGCAGTCCTTGGGCTACTTCCATATACAATTTGGAATGATGATCTACCAGTACTTCTATTTATAGAGTTATTATAAGAAAACTCTTCTTGTGGTAGAATCAAATCGCACCCCTTGGGCTTATGCCCAACTAAACATCTTAGCAAATAGCCCAGACTTCTGTTTACCACTTCTGTTTGGCCGTAAATCTGTGGGTGATGTGTGGAACTGAATTTCAAGTTTGTTCTCAAATTTTTCCACAATGTTCTCTAAAAATACCCCACAACTTTAGTGTCTCTCTCAGAAACTATACTCCTTGGGAGACCATGTGGTCTTACCACCTCTTTGAAAAATAGGTCTACAATATGGACAACATCATGAGTTTTGTGGCATGGAATGAAATGTTCCATTTTGGAGAACCTATCAACCACCACAAATACTGAGTCATTAGCCCTTTGTGTCTTTGGTAATCCAAGAACAAAACCCATACTTATGTCCTCCCATGGCTTTGATGGAATAGGCAACGGTTGATATAGTCCAGTATTGTGACTAAATCCCTTGGCAACTTGACAAATCTAACAACTTTGTACAAACTTCTTCACATTCTATGAAATCTAAGGCAAAAAATAATGTTCTATAAGAATGGCAATGGTCTTATCTCAACCAAAATGTCCTATCATCTCTCCACTGTGTTTCTCCTTAATCAGATTTCCCTCATGGAACTCCTTGGAATGCATAATTGACTGCCCTTGAATAACATACCATCACAAATTAGATAGTCTAACCACTTAGTTCCATCGATAGCAATAGTCTCTTTACAAGCTTTCCATGCTTCAGCAAAAATCAAGATCCTCAGGGTATAGATTCTTGAGTTCATCAAACCCAACTACTTCAACCTGCATTATTGTAAGAAACAACTATCTCCTACTTAGTGCATATGCAACCCTATTAGATTTTCCACTTCTATGCTTCAACACAAATGTATAGCTCTGCAAGAACTCTACCCACTTCATATGCCTCTAATTCAATTTACCTTGACCATTTAGGTATTGTAATGCCTAATGATTAGTATACAAAACAAATTCCTTTGGCAATAAATAATACCTCCATTTCTTTAAGGCCTGAACTATTGCATAGAACTCTTGATCATAAATAGAATACTTCTTTTTTGCATCATTCAATTTTTCATTGAAATATGCAATAGGCTTACCTTCTTGACTCAATACAGCTCCAATAGCACTGGCACTAGCATCACAATCCATCTGGAACACCTTTCTGAAATCTAGAAGTGCCAACACAGGTTGTTCTATCACCTTCCTCTTCAGCAATTCAAAACTTCTCTCAGCTGCCATAGTGCATTTGAAATATTTTTTATCCCCTCTTATTGTGTTAGTTAGGGGTGCACATATGCCACTGAAATTTTTAATGAACTTCCTGTAAAAACTAACTAGACCATAAAATGACCTTACCTAAGTAGCAGACCTTGGAGTAGGCCATTCCAAGATGGCTTTTACCTTCTCTGGATCCATTTTGAGACCTTCAGGTCATATAACAAAACCAAGTAGACTAACTCCCTTTTTGCAAAGATACACTTCTTCAAATTAATTAACAGTTTCTCTTCCCTTAACCTTTCAAGGAAACTATGAATATGCAATAAATTTTCTTCCAAAGTCTTGCTGAAAATTAAAATATCATCCAAATAGACAATAAAATTTTTTCCCAAGAACTTCTTAAGTACCTCATTCATAAGCCGCATGAAGGTGCTTGGGGCATTTTTCAATCCAAAGGGCATGACTAACCACTCATAAAGACTCTCCTTGGTCTTGAAGGCAATTTTCCACTCATCTCCTTCTCATATCCATATTTGGTGATAACCACTCTTGAGATCAATCTTTGTGAAGTACTAAGCTCCACTCAAGCAGCCCATAAGATCATCCATTCTTGGCAAAAGAAACCAATACTTGATGGTTATCCTATTTATAGCTCGAGAGTCTATACACATCCTCCACTCTCCATCCTTCTTTGGTGCTAGTACTGCAGGTACTGCACATGGACTCAGGCTCTCCTGAATCATGCCCTTTCTCAATAGCTCCTGCACCTGTCTGTTTAGCTCCTTAGTTTCAGTAGGAGTCATCCTATGAGTAGCCTTGTTAGGCAAACTAGCTCTTGGGATTAAATCTATCTAATGACTGATTTGCCTTACTAGTGGCAATCCTTGTAGAACATTGTCAGAGATAATATCTTGAAACTCACCTAGTAAATATGAAACTTCAAGTGCTATTTCACTACTACCTTCTTTATCTTTCCTAGGAATCAAAGCATAGCACATATGCTGATGTTTCATGCCATCTAAAAACTTCCTTCCATCAACAAGACAAATCCTAGCACTACTACATACCTTTTCGCCTTCCTTTTTCATGGGCTTCAGTTTGTGGAAAACTCCATCCTTTGTTAAAGAGTATGTGTTTGCATAACCATCATATACTGCATGCCTATCAAACTGCCATGGTCTTCCCAATAATAGATGGAAAACATCCATTGGAATAACATCACAGAGAACTTCGTCATGGTAACTCCCAATTTTGAATTTCACTAAACATTGTTCACTTACTAGGACCTTATGGTCATCTTTCACCCAAGCAATCTAATAGGGCTAGGGGTGTTTCTCCCTCTTGAGCTTCAGCTTACAGAGCATCTCCTTTGATATTAAGTTATCAGTGCTACCACCATCAATGATCACATCACAACATTTATCCTCACACTTGCACCTGGTATAGAATAAACTCCTCCTTTGTCTGGGTTCAATCTCACCACTTAGTAGGACCCTTTCATTTACCAAAGTCTCTCCTCTTTCTGCATCTTCTAAATGTGATGATTGTGCATCCTCATCCACATGAGCAACCCTAGCTTGACCCTCAGCTCTCCTATCTGTCCTTCCTTATCATTGAGGGCATTCAAAGGCACGATGACCTTCTTCATTGCAATGGAAATAGGTACCGTGGAAGCCTCTTCTTCTTTGTCCATGTTCTCTACCTCTTCCTCTCTAATTTCCAAAGTCTTGATCATGGGAGCAGTTGAAACGCTCATTCCTTTGGTTCCTACTAGTACCCACATCTTCATTTTTCTTTTGGGTTTCATTTTGGCCTCCAGATGACCTACCACTACCCCTTCCTCCTTGACCATTCCCTCTTTGTCTCCCTTCAAACCTTTTATTTAGCTTCTCTTCAACTCATAGGGTAAACTGGTATGCCTCTTCAATGCTAGTCATTCTTACCAGACTTAATTCCTCCTAGATGTTAGGTCACAACCCATTGATATAACAAGAAACTTTCTCCTTATTTTCTTTTGCATGCCCTACTCTAATCAGAAGTTGGTAAAACTCCTTTGTATATTCTTGGACTGATTTTCCTACTTGCTTTAACCCATGCATCTTCTTAAACAAATCAAGCTCATAATCAACAAGAATGAATTGCTTCTTCAATTTGTCCACCATACGATCCCACCTTGTGATCTTCTTCTTTCCTCTTCTATTTCTTTCCAACTAAACCTCTTGCCACCAAGTTTTGGCATGGTCTTTCAATTTGGCCTTTGCAAAATTAACCCTATCTGGATCCCTGATATCCTCATACTCAAACTACTCTTCCAGTTCATTGATCCAATCGATCAACTCATCTGGTTTCAAATTTCTTGAAAATACACCCACATCAATTGTAGGTCTTTTCCCAAACTTAGTAATGTCCTCTACAGAGCTCCTCCTACAATGCTTGTACCTGCCTTTGGAGGGCTCTAACCTCCTCGAGATTAATAGCTCTAGCCCTTCCACCACACTCTCTTCATGGAGGCATCTTCTTAACTCAAACCCACAACCACACAGTCCTGGTGCAAACTGCCTCACAGTCGGCGCTCTGTCTACACACTTAGGAAAACTAGCTCTGATACCACTTAATGGATACACAACCCAAGCATAGAATGGACACAACAAGAAAGGGAAAATTTTATTAACTTTTCAAATAAGCTAATACATTTAGTACATAGAAAATAGACTTCAAAACATTCCCTATGGGCTTACAATAGTATAAATGTGGAGATAATTTCTCCTTTTAGTACCTCCTCTCAAACTCCACTCCAAACTACCTTTTACAATGCCAGAAATGTTCTTAAATAGACCCCAGAGGGTTAAGAATTAGGAATAAATTCTACAAAGTGCTAGTAGGCATCCACCAACCAAATAGAAGGCTCCAAAAGTCACATTAGAAGTTGGCGCAAAATTAGAAGAATCCAGAAATGATAACCGAACTTCTGAGAGGCATAACTTTTGAACCGTAGCTCCGATTGACGAACCGTTTACATTTCCAGAAAGCTCTCAAAGCACTCTATAGCCCTATGGACTAGCTTCACACATATCTCATTTTTAGCCGTTTTCAAGGTCATTTAATGCCCCTAACTTGACCAGAAACCAAAAAAACTGTAATAACTTTCAAACCGTGGGGCCTTTTGACCTAATTCTTTTTTTGGAAATGCTCTAAATTACAATGACAATCATCCAACCAATTTACACCTTCTAGTTCACCAAAATTATGGCTCAATTACATAATCCTATTTTTTTGGCATTTACACATATCCCAAGGTGATTGAAAAATCTATCTTAGAACACTGATAGTGGAACTGTGAGAGTTGGAACCTTTATTTGACCCAAATGGGTATCCAAAAATGAGAACACCTAAAATAGAAACTATGTCTAAGTACATTTTTTTTGGGTGACACAGGATTGCCCGTATACCTCTGGATGCTCCTACATCAGTGATGCACCAAAATAGAGTGTTCAGACCAATATCTTCCCATATATGCACTATTGAACTAGAATTAAACTAAGGATATACACATTCAGAATTTCTTTAATCTAATACTCACATGCAGATCATAAAACCAAGATGAATGACACAAGGAAGAGAGATTCACTTCTATTATCATTCATAGGCCAGGGGGATATAGTCATGCAGATTACTAATTTCCACAAACACTAGTGGAGGCAAAGAGTTCTTGCACTTCACACCAATAGCTGAAAGAGATAAGGCAGAATTCATGTAGTTCAGAGGCAAAGGGAATTTTACACTAGAGTTGTAGAGCAACAATATAGAACAACAAAGAATGATCAACCCTTACAAAAAAATTTAAAAATATCCTTTATAGTTCAGGCATAACTAGGATCTTCCCTCCAATTGTAATTACTCCCCAACCACCTACCATTAAGTCCTGCAGAGAACAATCATGGGGATTTGAAGAAATCTGATTTTTTGTGTGTCAAATAATGCCTTGAGAAGATAGAAATGGCACCATAATTGTGCTCTGACCAAGTAGATGGATTGACTGGGGGGGCGTTGGAGTGCTTTTCCTTGCTCTGCATTTAGTTTTGGTGGTTGGAATTGATCATGAAGATCAGATTCATGCAGGAAACCTGACCTCTTATCATTTTTGGTGCATGAATCAGCAGAGTTAGCAAGTCAACCAAACTCTGCATCCTGAATGGGCCATGTGGGCCAATAACCTCCTTTCTTTCTACCAGCTCACAAACTCTTCCTGAGTTAACCAATCCCTTTCATTACTAATTGCACCATCCTTGCAAATTCTAACCACAATGGTTATATTAACTATCAATGCCCCCTAATTGTCAATCTTGGTCGAGCTCACAAAGACACGTATCACTTAGGTACTATGTCACTATGGATATCCTTTGAGCACTTTCCCATAGCAAGATAGTGCCCAGCATTGATTTCCCTTAGATCTGATGATCATGAAGACTCACCGTATACTGCACTATCTCTTAAAACCTCTAGGCTCACGAGACACCTTAGCACACTTGGCATCCGACTCGGCTTGAACTGGTACCATCCTTGCAATTTCACAACACTTGGCCCCAACTTGCTACGTGTCATTGAGGCGCTATGTCAGTATGGTATCATCCTCATAGCTTTTCATAGTGTGATAGCACCTATCGTCAATCTCTATTAGATCAACGATCGTGGGAGATCCTCACAATACTACACTTGCCTCCATAAGTTTCTGGTCCATGAATCCACTTGGCAATCACCTGACACAACCTGGCATCCCTATCTTAGTGAGACCTGGCCCCACTAATCCACATGGTGAAAGGGCACTATGTCACTATGGATAATTTCCTTGCAGCTTTTCATAGTGAGATAGTGCCTATCGTAGATTTCTTAGATCTGACGATGATCAACAAAATGGTACAACTGCACACTAAGCTAGCTAAATGGACCAATAAAAAATTGCCACCATACTATGACCCATCTGACAACATGCCACTGAGGATGAGCCATAATATTTCTTTAGAGAAGGGTGGGCCCATGACATCAACTAGGATAGGTGTCACCAAACTGCTTCCCCACATTATTTAATTTCCTCACATCTTGATAATGCGGGAAAGCACCAACCCTTGATTTGGGAAGATTCGACAGTGCTCATAACTTGTACTTTCTAGACCTCTGCAACCATCTACCATAACATCATCTAGGACATGTCTCACCAAGCCATTATTTCATGATGGTATATAGCGTGCAACTTTCAATAGCGCGATAATGCCCATCGTTGATATTCCTTAATCTAGCGACAAGAAAGATGGATCTGACCTATCAGTGTACCAACAATGAGAACTGGCCATGTGCAAACCTGTTTGACAAAACTTTATTTGTGGCCCACCAAGCGAAGTAGGACCCATAATCACTTGATGTTGCTGTCGTATCATTTTCTAACTGGGTGCTATGTCACTAATGGCAAGAAGCATGTATTTTTGATAGTGCCATAGCACCCATTGAGGACCTATCAAAATTCAGTGCCAAGAAAAAAGGGGAGGACCCACCGGCCACGCATCATAAAAGGGCTTTCCCACATTATTTAAAGATCATGCATTTGGAAAATGTGGGGAAGCGGGGAAATGCAAATCATGGAATATCTAATGGCGAGGGAAGTTGCACATTGACAAAAATAAAACATAAGGTTTTTCATTCAATTTTTTGATATTTCCTGGGCATTAAAAATAATATTAACTCTAGGAACTAGCCATTGGACAGGCTAGGCATTTGAAATTTGAATCTTTAGCAGGTGGGGGAAAAATGGGTAACAGACATCTATTCATGATGTGATTAGTTTAGTTAAGATGGAAAAAATTGAAGAATCATATCAATTTTCCATGAAGGTAGAAATCAAGTTGCAAAAAATGACAAGAGCATATAGAAATGGAAAAAATGAGATATATTAAAGACTTAGAAAATTTATTAGAGCAAAGAGATATTATTCATATCTGAGAAAAAAAATAATGGAAAGAAGAAAGTTCACATACCAAGGTAGTTGAGGTGGTTAACCTAAAGGTAATAATTATATGTGACATGAAAGGATATGTTCAAAGGAACTTGTTCCATATATAGACAAGAAAGTAATATGGAGAAGCCCTAATTTTAGAAATAAGAAATATTGAGAGGTGGAGGGGGGATGGGGGAATGTAAACAAATATTTTACAAACTTTAGCCCAAAATTGAATTTTATTAATTCCTTTATAACATTCATATGAAACTAAACTAACAATGATGAATAGTAAATAAAACCATACAATAAGGGAACTAATAACACCATATTTTGTTAACTAGGGAAACCCTACCCAAAGGAAAACCCTTGTGGGGATGGCATCCACAAAATGATCTACTAAAAAAAAGTATTATGTGAAAGATGTTGACCCTGTTAGGAGTCTATTACATACATATAATATCTTGGTCATTGTTAGAGAACTAGGTCCTATTAAAATTGTCAACCCTATTGGGAATTGATATATACAATTACAAAATGTCTACAAGATGAGCCCACTTCCCAAACATGCAACTATGTAATGTAGCTCTTTATAAAAAAGAGATAGATACAAAACCTCTTTACAATGCTCATATCTTCAATATTTTATCTTTCCTTTGTTTCTCTTCACACACCAGCAATCATACATCATATTTCACATCATATAGTTATCATATGAGTTCACATATCACTTACAACTTACACATCACTTTGCATAATACAGTATTTCCTTTATACTTTTACATTTTACAAATCTATCCAGTTGACCTTCAAGCTTTCACATGCTTGGAAAAATGCAAAACTAAGTTTTTTCCTCTTAGGGTTAACATCTAGGATGTCATCCCTAATTAGTTAAGTAATTATTTTTGTTTGTAATTCACACTTTTGTATTTTACTATGTTCTACCTATACAATTTCTTTATTGGTATTTAATTCATTAGTCATTACATACTATCTGTATTGACTTGTGCACTAACATACATCATCTTGACACTGTGTACTACTCATACCTAACTATACACATGGAAAAAATAACTCTATCATCTATACACATCAAAATTGTCATTTTTTTGTTTGATAACTATTTGATATTTAGACAAATTTTCATATCTAACTATGGAAACTTCATTTGCACATAGTGTTTTCTTCACATAAGATATATATTGCCATTAATGAGAACTCTAGCATATCCTACTTATCCATATTTCCAACAATATCCCCCTTTGGCATTGATGGAAACATATCAGAAAATTAGCTAAGTAACAACATGTTAGAAAGCCATGGCCTTGCAAAAACTTTAAATTTGTAAAAAAATTATGCATCATAATATTTATAACCATCTTTCCTTATAACTCCTATAACAACATTGCATATAAGTACTACTCCCCCTTTCTACATACATCATATACTCTATATAATTTTCCTTATACTTCTCCCCCTTTGAAATCATTGAAAAATTTGTCAAAATCTATATACATATCAAAATTATGGTGTTGAAATCTGATTGAAAAGATCATTGATTAGAAAGATTGTTATAAGGGAGATTTTTATGTGCTTCAATCATTGTTTTGTAACTAATTTCAAACCTATTATTTGCTGGTAAGATAGTTTCTTATATGATTCAAGTACTATCACATAGCTAATTGATGAGGAGGATTTGATCAACACAATGTAAAAGAAACGCCAAGAGGAAAGGTTGAGTTATGATTATGTAATGAAGTACAAGGATCAATTAAGATAGTGATGACATAATGTATTGATGATCTACTTAAGA
The DNA here is from genome assembly GCA_028749045.1 of Cupressus sempervirens. Lineage (NCBI taxonomy): Eukaryota > Viridiplantae > Streptophyta > Pinopsida > Cupressales > Cupressaceae > Cupressus > Cupressus sempervirens. The sequence continues at coordinate 222,702,493 of CM053790.1, read as the reverse complement.
TTACAAAATGACTAGCTACACTTAGAAATTTTAGAAGAACAAGTTAAATAAAGTTTATTTGCCAAGATTGACTGATGGATTGTAGGTGGCAAGAAAAGTTAGTACAAGCTGAGCAGAATGATAGTTGGAGCTGAGTGAAAGGAAATTCTAGTGGATATCGAGAAAGACAATAGATGCTAAGTGAATTTCAATTGATGTTGAGCACCAATAAAATGTAGTTGATACTGAGTGATTTTATAGTTGATGTTGAGGATCAAAAGATTGATGATGTTGAGCTATTGCATTATAAAAAAAATCAAAGATTCCCCAAATAAAAGCTAACAAGTTTGTTTTCTTAGAATTTGTGAACTAGGAGAAAGATAAGATTGATGACCTGGTGACATACAATTTTATGTAAACTATTTTGTAGGAAAATTCAAATGGATTCTAAGAGAAGTTTTTTAGAGAAGACAAGATATGGGGTAGATACATTGTATCCTACCTAATCCATCCAAAAACCTAATTTAGATGATGGATAATGAGTGGTAAAATATCCTAGTTTTCTTTATATAGGAATGTCTAGTCATGAAGAAAAGGAGTTGAAGAGTTTGTGTGAGAACCTAAGGAGAAGAAGGAGAAAGGGTTTTTCTTCATAAGTGATGCAAGAGAAGTATCTGCAATGGTGTGCTAATCAAGAAGGCTTAAGAAAGATGAATGCTTGAACAGTGAACAAGTTGTCAAAGCTATAAAGAATGAAAGCCAAGAAAAATTGGGGACTAAACAGAGATCTATAATCTGTAAGTAAACTTGTAGGTTATATCAGATCAAAGTTCTACTATTACTCTCTAATAATTGTATCAGTCTAGGATAAATCCTTTAGAGTAAGGTTGACTTAAAAATCATTAGAAAAATCCTTTAATAGGGTGGCATTCCAAGTGAATGGCCTAAAGTCCTCTAACAAGGCTCACTTTTAACAAGGTGATTGAAAACCCTTAACTGGGTCAGATTTAACAGTGTGTATTGTAACTTTTAATAGGGTTGGCCTTTCATAGGACATCACTTTAGAAGAGTGAAAAAGGAGTAGCATGTTACTGGATGTTTTTCCTAAATTAAGTTTCCATTTTAAATCATTGTGTCAAATGTGCTAATGAATGTAGTGTGTTTCATGCTTTACATTTCTCCAAGTTGATTTGATAGTAACATATAAGTTTTTAGTAGATACACAATGAATGCATGCATGGTTTGAATATTTTATGGGTTCACCAAATTGTGAGAAATGTTTTATTTTTACATCTAGACCTTGAATACCTATTTCACCCCCCTCTCAATTATTCTAAAAGAATTCCAACAATTGGTATCAGACCCATATACTTAAAAGGACTAGTTTTAAGGTACTAGAAGCACAAAGATCAAGATGTCTAAAAGAGAAGTACTTAAGATCAATAGAGATAACTTTCCTATATGGAAAATTTTGATGAAGCTACACCTTCGAGGACTTGGAGATCATGCACAATCCTCCATTATAGTCGAGGATGTTGTTCTATTAGGAGCCCTAACTACTAAAGATATGAAGAGAAATAAAGAACACAATTAGATGATGTTGGAGATTACCTCTGCCCTAAGCTATACCAAATTTGATGATATCAAAGGTCTTGATAGTGTGAAGAAAATGTGGGATACCCTAGCTACCATATATGGAGGAGACAAAAATATTCAAAGAGCCAAGTCCAGGAGGCTCAGAGATAAGTTTGATGACATGAGAATGGAAGAAGGTGAGAATATTGCTCAATATGTTGCTAGGATAAAAAATGTTGTTATTGCAATAAAAAGTAGTACTAGTCAAATAGATGATGATATTGTGCTAAGTAATGTCTTGAGGATATTACTGCCTATTTATGCTATTAGGGTTTCTACAATCCAAGAGTTAAGATGTATACCAAGAAATAATCTAACCCTCAAAGGTTTGGTAGGTAGACTCATTGCTTTTGAGCTATCTAATTTTGACAATTACAAATCAAAGAGTCTTGAATCAGCTTCCAAAGCTAAATTGTTATTGAAGGATTTTGAGGAGCTAAAGCAAAAGAAGAAGAAAATAAAAATAAAATATGCATCCAGTGACAACAATATAGATGAGGAAGATATTGAACAATTAGAAGCACTAGTCGCAAGAAGATTTCACAGAGAAAAAGGCAAGTTAAAAGGTAAGGTACCCATCATTTGTTTCAACTACAATGAAGTTGTTCATATTGCTGCAAGATGTACATAGAGAAAGAACTACAAAGAAGGAAACAAGCACAAAAATAAAAGAGAAGATGATGGTAGAGATTACAGAGACAAAAGAAAGAAGTCATGCTACATTGTTGATGAACATGAGTCTAATGAACATGATGATGGAGTGGTATATGTTGCAATGAAGGATGAATCTAATGAGGATGAGGAAATTGCACTTGTGACTTGTGTAAACAAGAATGATAAATGCATCATTGACACTAGATGCTCACATCACATGACTAGAGAGAAAAGTAAGTTTATTACCTTAACTTGTTATGATGGAAATAGTGTAAGGTTTGGTAATCATGCACCATGTTTGATAAAAGGTAAAGAGTCTATCAAACTTACAGACAAGATTTCATGTGACAATGCTTATTATGTTGAAGGATTAAATTATAACTTTTTAAGTGTGTCACAATTGAATAATTTGGGATGCAAAGTTGAAGTTGAAAATAAAACTACCAAGATATATGACACAAATGGGAAACTGATTGGAAAAGGTGACCAAACTAGAAGTAATCTATTCTATCTAGATATAGAGGATGCTACTTGTCTTATTGAAAAATTTGATGATGTGTGGATTTTGCACAAGAGATTATGTCATGTTAATTTTCATAATCTAGTTAGTATCAGTAACATGAAAAAAGTTAGAGGTTTTACTAAGTAGAAGAAACTAGATAATATAGTATGCAAAAATTGTCAACTAGGGAAAATGACAATGTCAAGCTTTAAGAGTGAAGATTATACCTTAAAAGAAATACTAGAGATTGTTCATACTAACTTGTATGGACCTATTGAAGTGCAAAGCTACAAAGGAGATAAGTACATAAAGCTTTTTGGTGATGATTACTCTTGCACGATGACATTCATGTTTCTTAAACAAAAATTTGATGCTTTTCAAATGTTCAAGTGGTAATTGGCAAGAGTTGAAAAAGAAACAGGTAAAAGTCTAAAATTCTTGATATTAGAAAGAGGAGAAGAATTCACTTCAAATGGGTTTTAGATGTTCTACAATGATAGAGGAATCAAAAGATAGACATTTGCACCTAGGACCCCTCCACAAAATGGAATTTCTGAAAGAATAAATAGGTCTACAATGAATTGTGTCAGAACACTTATAATGGAGAAGAATGTTGCTCTAAAATACTAGAGAGAAACCTTAAGTACCACTATATATAACTTGAACCATTTGCAAGTTAAGAAAAGTGCACGTTCAACACCTTTTGAACTATGGTATGGATATCCACCTAATGTGAAATACTTTAAGGTATTTGGAATAAAATGTTATATTCTTAAAGATTTTAGGAATGGAAAGTTGGATGCAAAAGGTGAAGAAGGTATATTCCTTGGTTACTCCACAATAAGTAAAGCTTACAAGTGTTTAAATACTAACACTAACAAAATTGTGGAAAGTGCAAATATGAATTTTGATGAGTTTACAAAAGTACATAAGGTTGAACCTATGAATGAACTAGAAGAATACAAATCATTTATATACTTCTATGAAGGAATTCTTATTGAAGAGGATGCTAAAAATCAAGTTTCAAACCAATAGCAAGTCTCAGTAACTGCTAAGTCAAAACCTATGAATGTCAAGTTGCATTTAGGAACTAAGCTACATTCAGATACTCAATTGAAAAATGAAGAAAATGCACATTCTAATTTTGAGATTGGTATACATGAAAGAGATGCTGAAATACTTGACAAAGATGTATGCAATGACATTGAAGCTAAAAGACAAAATGTGGAAACAATACCTAAGCCAGAATTGTCTAAATATATCAAAAGACATCATCCTATAGATCAAATAATTGGAAACAAAGATAAAAGGCTAATGACAAGAAATAGATTGAGAAGTGAATCATATTTGTTAAGAATCAAGGAACCTAAGACAATAAAATATGCATTAGAAGATGATGAATGGTACAAGGCCATGGAAGAAGAAATTCAATAGATAAAGAAGAACAAAACATAGAGTTTAGTTCCTAGACCAGAAGATAAGAATGTGATTAGCACCAAATGGGTATTCAAAAACAAGCTATATGAGAATGGTGAAGTGACAAGAACAAAGCATCATTAGTTTGCAAAGGATATGCATAGGAAGAAGGTATTGACTATGGTGAGACATTTGCTCCTATTGCAAGAATGGAAGGAGTGAGAGTTCTACTTGCTTATACTGCATACAAAGGTTTCAAAGTTTATTGGATGGATGTTAAGTCTGTAGTTCTCAATGACATACTAGAAGAGGAAGTATACATAGAATAGCTAGAAGAATTTTTTGATAAAAACAATAAGAACATGGTATGTAGACTACATAAAGCCCTATATGGATTGAAGCAAGAACCTGAAGCATGGTATGAGAGAATTCATACTTATCTTGTGGAGATTAGATTTGAAAGGACTAATGATGACAACAATCTATACATGAAAATAGACAAGGATACAAGTATTCTATTATCTAAAATATTTGTTGATGATATCTTATTTGGAGGACAAGACAATTTGTGTAAGAACATTACAAATTAGATGAAGCAATAATTTGAAATGTCTATGTTTGGAGAGATCAAATTATTTGTAGGATTACAAGTATACTAGATGAAGAATGGTATAAATAGCACTCAGTCAAAATATGTCAAAGAGATATTGAAGACATTTGGATTAGAGGATTCCAAACTAGTAAGTACACCTATGGTGATGGGACTCAAGCTACCAAAGAATGATGATTCATTTGAGGTGAATCAAACATTATATTGATCCATGGTTGGTAAATTGTAATATGTAGTACATAATAGACCTAATATTGCATTAGCTATTCGGATAGTTGCAAGATTCTTTACAAATCCTAGAGAAAATCACTTGATGGCTATGAAGAGAATAATGAGATACATAAAAGGAACTAAAGAGTTTGGTTTATACTATAAGAAGACTGAAAAGTTTGAACTAAGACCCTACACTAATGTTGACTGGGTTGGAAACATTGATGAAAAAAAGAGCACCAATGGAGGAGCATTCTTCTTAGGCAAAAGACTAGTTACATGGACTAGCAAGAAGCAAAGTTGTACTTCGCAATCTACTATTGAAGCAGAATATGTTGTTACTATTATCAACTACACAAAAATTGTATGGATCAAATAGTTACTTAAGGGAATGAAGGAAGAAATCACAAAACCAGTGATACTTTATTATGATAATACAAGTGATATCAATATATCAAACAATCTAGTAATGTACACAAAGACAAAAAAAACATTGCAATCAAGTATCATTATGTAAGAGAATTGGTTCAAGATAAAGAGGTGAAGATGGTATATATTAACACAAAGGAAAAAATTGATAATACCTTCACAAAATAATTACCTAAGAATTCTTATGACCATCGAAGAGGTAAACTATGGGTGATACCCCTATCAAAGGCTATGTAAGAGATAGAGGGAGTGCCTTGCATCAAACACACTAATGATCATATAATACAAATTGATGTAGTGGATCTTACTTTAGGAATTTCTTAAAGTAATCATAGAGTTGAAAACTTTGAATCAGTCACAAGAAAGGTGATAGAGGGAGAAATTGAAGAACCTGCAAAAGCCTATATCTGCATGTATTAAAGATTTGAAGTGTTTGGCATATGTCTTTGGCATTGTTGTCAAAGAGGGAGAAAGTACATTAAACTGATCAAGTGCAAGAGGAATAGTGAAGAAAGTACATCATCAAAGGAAAGAAAGAGAGATAAATAGTAGAAACTAAAAAAAATATTAGAGAGGGAGATGATCAAGTGCAAGATGAATTGTCAACAAAGTACATCATCAGAAGAAAGAAAGAGGAAGAAATAGTAGAAACTAATCAAAAGATTAGATAGTAAGAAATAAATTAGAGAAAGGATCATTATCAAATGGAGATATTATGCTGATCAATTCAGTATGAAAGAGAGGCATAAGAAGGAACCCAAAGGGAGTTATATTTTTTAACTAATCAAAAGATGGAAGTTACTGATACATGGATAAATTTTAGTATAAGTTTTTTTTTTGGTATTGTCTTATTGTTTTAATCTAGTTAGTTTAATTGAACAAGATGTTCATCATTTGATTGACTTGGTTGATAATTTTGGTAAGACAGTTGCTTATATGATTCAAGTACTATCACTTAGTTGATTGATGAAGAGGATTTGATCAACAAGATGTAACAAAAGAACCTAGAACAATGATGACATGATGTATTGATGATCTACTTATGGTTACAAAATACCTAGCTACACTAAGAAATTTTAGAAGAACAAGTTAAATAAATTTTATTTGTCAAGCTTGACCGATTAGATAGTAGGTGCCAAGAAAAGTTAGGATAAGCCACACAAAAAGTCAATTGGAGTTGAGTGAAAGAAAATTCTAGTGGATGTCAAGCAAGATAGTAGATGTTGAGCACCAATAAAATCTAGTTGATGGTGAGTGATTTTATAATTGAAGTTGTATGATGCAATATGTGCCAAGCATCAAAAGATTGATAATGTTGAGCTACTACATTATGACAAAAATTGAAAATTTTCCAAATAAAAGATGACAAGTTTGTTTTCTTGAAACTTGTGAACTAGGAGGAAGATAAGATTGATGAACTGGTGGCACAAAATTTTATCTAAATCATTTTGGAGGTGAATTCAAATGGATTCTAAGAGAATTTTCTAGAGAAGACAAGATATGGGGTAGATACATTGTATCCTACCTAATCCATCCAAAACCCTAATTTAGACAATGGATGATGTGTCCGAAAATATCCTAATTTCCTTTATATAGGAATGTCTAGTCATGAAGCAAAGGAGTTGGAGATTTTTGTATGATAACCTAAGGATGAGAAGGAGAAATGGTTTTGTTTCATCAAGTGATCCAAGAGAAGTGTCTACAATGGCATGATAAGCAAGAAGGCTTAAGGAAGATGAATGCTTGCAGGTTGAACAAGCTACTAGAGCTACAAAGAATGAAAGCCAAGTAGAATTGAGGATTGAACAAAGATTTTTAATTTGTAAGTGAAGTTGTATGTTGTATCAGATCAAAGCTCTACTATTACTCTCTAACAATTTTATTTGTCTAGGGAAAATCCTTTAGAGTAATGTTGACTAAATAGCCATTGGAAAATCCTTTAATAGGGTGGCATTCCAAGAAAATGGCTCAGTGTCATCTAACAAGGCTCACTTTTAACGGGGTGATTAAAATTCCTTAATTGGGTCACATTTAACAGTGTGTATTGTAACCTTTAATAGGGTTGGCCTTTCAAAAGACATCACTTCAGAAGAGTGAGAAAGGAGTAGCATATTATTGGTGGTTTTTCCCAAATTGGGTTTCTAATTTAAATCATTGTGTAAAATGTGCTAATGAATGTGTTGTGTTTCATGCTTTACATTTCTACAAGTTGATTTGATAGTAACATATAATTTTTTAGTAGACACACAATGAATGCATGGAAGGGTATGAATATTTTATGGTTTCATTGAATTGCGAGAAAAAATTTATTTTTACATCTAGACATTGAATAACTAATTCACCCCCCACCCCCTCTTAGTTATTCTAAAATAATTCCAACATATTGTTCTTTACCTCTACATTAAGGTGGATAAGTGTAAAATGTAGTACTCAAAAATTACTTCAAACTTTTTAGATTCTTCTCCCATGTGTGCTTGACTCCCTTACAAATATTGAGTAAAGTGAAAACTCCATACGATGCCCATTATACTGCATTCAAGTGTGAATAAAAAAATTTATCAAAGGACGTATTTTCTCTCAAACATTCCTCTACTTGTTATTCAAGTTTACTTATCTTTAAAGATAAGTGTTCTCTTAAAAGTGAGAAACATTTTTCTATCCTTTCCCTATTTACTTCTATGAGACTTATCTCATCATAAATGTTTGTTATCTTCCCTTCAATGTCTTCAATTTTGATGCCTACTTGTTGAAGCTAATCTTCTAGTGCCTTTACTTTATCATGCTTCCTCTGTAGCTCATCATCATTTTCCTTTGTAAAATTGAATGACATAGTACATTTGACATACAGTGCCTCCCCTTCTTGCTTGCGTCTCCTTAGCTCCTTGATGTATGCATAAAGAGCTCGTAAGTCATTCTTAATGTTTTGAAATACTCTGTCAAACATTTCATCATCATTCTTCACTTGTTCTTAGATTTTTGCATAAGATTTTTCTGAAAATTCTTCACTTGTCTATTCTTATTAATTAACTTTCTCAAGGTTGATATCAGCTCTATCTAATCATAATCGTCTAATCTTATTAATTCTACATGGGTAAGAGATGTGCTTGGTGCACTTACTTTCTTTTCTTCTTCCTCAATTTTCTTCTTTTCTTTTCTTCTCTTTTTTTTTTTTTTCTTCTTATTCTCTCTTATTCCTCTTTTTTCTTTTCCTCATTCTCTTTATTTTTCTTCTCCTCATCTTCTTTCTTTCTCTTTTCTTCACTTTCTTTCCTCTTCTTTTCTTCTTCTACTTTTATTCTCTTCTCTTCCTTTTTCTTTTTCTCTCTTTCTTCTTCTTCTTTATTTTCTCTTCTTCTTCTTCCCTCATTTTATATATTCTTCATATGTCTCTTCTTTTGAACTAGTATAGCTTGAGATATTTCCAACAATATAAATACCATAATGCTTAAAAGGATTTTGAGTTGTATCAACTATGACTTTTGTGGTACCGATCTGCATTGTGTCTATTCCAATTGTGATCTAAGGTGTTGTTATTTCTACCTTGTTTAGGTCGACCATAATTTGTACAATGGTCTTTTATGTCTCCTCATTAGCTTCATAGTAATTTCCTCCATTTATTAGAATGGCCCTTTTATTATTCCTAAGATAAGGTTCAAGATTCTTCATTAGGTTGGTCATATGTTCATCACTCTCAATTTGGAATAGAATTCTTATTTGGTTAAGTCTAATGTTTTTGTCCTCATAAGCTACCCTTTTCCTTCTATTAATTATCCTCCCATAGAGATATTTTGGGATCTCATATTTAACATCCTTAAATTTCTTATTACATATTATTAAATGTGTAGTAAAATATTTTATAATTCAAATCTATCAATGCCTATATATATATATATATATATATATATATATATGATTATACTCATTTAATTTTAAAAAAATTCATTCAATGATGATTGCACTATTTACCTCACATCTTCTTGCTAGGAAAACTAGGCATTAATTCCTTTTGCCTCTTTCCTAGTCATGTTGCCATTTCCTTCATTCTTTTCTTCTTAGGAGAGTTAGGTAACTCTCTCTTCACCTTGACCAATCTAACTAATTTCCTTTTCACTTCAACCACTTCCACTTCTTTTTCTTATTTTTGTTCTTTTGATAGTGGAATTGATGGTGTGGTAGGTCCTTGTTGCTATGATACTAGTGCATATTAAAAAATTGGTGATACAGTAGCTGCTGTAGCCATTGTTACTCATTTTCATGGTCTTATAGCTGCTAATGGTGTTATGTAGATTACTCTTTATTGACCAATCTTCTTCATATCTATCATTGTCTACCTTACTACACTTATTTCTTGTTTAGACATGCTTGCCTACTCCATAGATTTCTTTATGACAATCTCAACCTTTTTGTTGGTTGATTTTTCCAACTGTACTTTGTTGGCTGATTGAATCAACTCTTCATAGGTTGCTACTATGTAAAATTTGAAATCCTTATCATATTCAAGGATTATCATTACATAGCCTTCTATCCCTTCCTAGCTAATTTTATATCCCAATGGCACAACATACAACATTCTAGGCTCTACTACCTTAATGTATGAGAAATATATGTATCCACCATATAGAAAATGTCATCTCTATAATTCTTTTTCATGGAAGGTGGGATCTTAAATGTCTCACTTGTCTCATTCTGATATGTAAATTCACAATCAATTCAGTAATTTCTATTGTATACATCTAAGGTCTTTTCCATATTACATCTATCACTTCTTATTAAAGTTGATGCTTGCATAAATGGAAATCTCTTGATCAAATGGAAAAACATATTTGTAATCAACGAATGAAATCTAAATTGTTTGTTCTTGACTTTCTTGATCTTTTCAAGGTTCTCTGTCAACTGTGCTATAAGGATTTCACACAAATTGACCTTTTGTCCACCAATATAGATTTGTAAGTTGCTTGTATAAATCTAGCTACCATATTATCCTCTTTGGAGTTGTAGCACATCCCTATTGCAGTAGTTTATTTAGGAATCTAACATCTTCTTTCATAATCTTTTTTATCACTATCCCTTTACAATTGTAAATAGAATTAGTGTTATCAAGCACTAACTTCTTGATATTCTTTTCATTTACTAGTATGTAACCATCTCTACATTATCTAGTAACTTCATGTATAAGGCTACCTAGCATTTCAATCACAATATGTCCCAACCAAAATTTTCCATCATGGATTCTATTCAATATCACCTTAGTCCATTCTTCATTATCAAATTCATTGTAAGACATAAACTTAACTAGGTTATTATTCTTTACATATTCAAATCCTTGTTCATAACTCATATCTTGGTTGTAATTCTTGTTGAATTCCTCATAAATGCATTCCTCTCCTATAGTTTCAAATTATCTTCTTAGGTAACTACCCAAATCTTCCAAGTGAATAACATTCTAGTATTTTTTTGATGACATGGTGGTAGGGTCATCTAATACTTGTTTCAAAGGGTTTATCTTCATATTAGGTCTTGCTACATCCTCAACATTTTGAATCAATGACTTATCCATTTTCACACTGAAACTTGTAACTTGGTTAATTGTTCAAACTCTTTTGTAAAGAGAAATATCTTTATTCAATCTTGTCACTAAGTATTATTTCCAAATCACACTTGAAAACCTTCAATTATCCTTCAATTAATTGTCTATTTTCTCTTAATTTCTTCTTAAATCTACACATGATCCAATAATACACATAATATCTCTCATACGACTTATATCCCATCAAAATGAACTTTGTAATGATTTCCCAACTACTCCATCCATACAAAGTTGTTTTTGTTTTCCAATCAACTTTTTTTTTCTCTTTATGATACTCCAAATTATCTGCACACTTCAAGATATCTTTTTTTTTTTCCTTGTTCTACCTCATATTAACTTCACAAGTCTTAACTCAACCTTCAACCTCATTTTTCTCTTTTTGATACTTGATCTTCAATAAAAGGTACTTAATTTGAATAGGATGAGTCACATATCATAGTTGACTTAAATCTTTCATTAGGTGCATTAAAATATTGTTCTTCCAATACTAGATGTGAACTTGACAAATATTTTTCTTTAATAAATACCTCTTTGAATTCTTCCACATGCACTTTCAGTTCATCTTTCTGACTATTATTATTCCTATCATTCCTTTTGAAATATTTGTTATTGTTTCTTCCAAAGTTTGGATTCCTGTTGATGTTCCCCATGTCCATTTTGAAAAATCTTTCTATATGATCAAAGTTTCTGCATATTTGACATAGTAGTGTACTCCTACTCTGATTGGGTCCAAACTAGTAAATTGGTGATCTACAATTTCTCACGATTTGTCCAAATTTGTTACATTTGTAGTAGAAAATGTCAATCCTTGTTCCATTAGGTCTCTCTCCTTCATTAGATCTTCTAGAGGATCTTCATGTGACTAAGTTCATTACATATAAAGAGTCTACCTTTAAATTCATACTTACCTCTATGGTGATTCAAATTTCTCTATGTGCTTACTTCATCACTTTTCTAAGGTTGACTTGCTTTCTCAACTTCTTTCAGTGCATCTTTAGATTAACTAGATTCAATCTCATTTTGATCACTCTTTTTTGGTCTAGGGGTTTCAACAACCGTATCTGGTTCCTTTCTTGATTCAATTTTCTTTGTTGACTTTCTCTAATAAAATATCCAAGACCAGTCTTATCAAAGGAAGGTCTCTAAAAATATAGTTGCTCATCAATTTTCTCACTACAAGATTAGAACTTCTTTAATTTTTTCTTATCCTAGGTTAATTCTCCTTTCATAATAGTATTGCACTTCTTAATTTCTTCATGCTCTATCTTGATAGATTCAAATTGAGATATAAGCTTTGTAAGATGGGATCATAGATCTACATATTCAAAATTTAGATATGATTCAATCATGTTGTCATCTTTCTTCAAACTTAGCTTTAGTTGAATGATCTTCAACTCATGTTTTTAGAATCTCATTTTCCTTATTTAATATTGATACCTCATCACTATATTTTTTTTCTCTTTAGGTTGCTTTCTAGATTTGAGACGATCAATCTTGTCTTTCAATTTCCCAATGTAGTCATTTGCATCTTCATATGCTTCTTTTAGGTTATGTCTTTCTTCAGTAAGAAGATCAATATGCTCTAGAGCTTCTCCAAGATTCTTCTATAATTTTTAGAAATAGGTAATATTAAAATTACCTATATTTTGTCTTCTCTTTAGGTTCCTTTCTAGATTTGAGATGATCAATCTTGTCTTTCAATCTCCCAATGTAGTCATTTGCATCTTCATATGTTTCTTTTAGGTTATCTCCTTCTTTAGTAAGAAGATCAATATGCTCTAGACCTTCTCCAACATTCTTTTATAATTGTTAGAAATAGGTTATATATATATATATATAGATAGATAGATAGATAGATATATACATACATACATACATATGCTAGAATTACAATAGGAAATGTAAACTTCCAAAAAGGGGTGGTTGGGGAGTGAATCAGTAGTTTAAACTTTCAACAAGTAAACTAAAGCACCATGTAAAGCATGTACAACAAAATCATGTAAAAAAGTAAGCATTCACACATATATGACATTAGATATGATTACCTAGAAACCCTCCAATGAGAAGGGAAAACTAGGGAGGGGATGACACCCACAACTCTTCACTAATGAAATAATAAAGTCTACCCAATGAAGGTTACAATGTTTGATCATGAGACATGATCTACCCTATGAAAGGTCTACCCTATTAAAGGCTTACAAAGACTATTAGATAAATTAGAAGTATGCCTTGTTAATGGACTTTAGCTCACAATTAAGTAATCACCTTGTTAGAGGATTTCAATATAGCCTATTAGGACTACTTTGTTAAGAGATTTAACTGATTCACCTATTAGAATGACTAAGAATTGATCTTATGGTTAGCACTTTGTTCCTTGATTACTGATCACCTTTGAATTTATTCATTCTTGATCCTTCTTGATCAAATGTCTCTTTTTTGTATACTATTTCCTTCATTTCACTTCACAATTCCTTATCCACCATAAATGCTCTATTTTTGCATGCAAAATTTCTCTCTTCACTTCATCCCACATGGATATGAAGTTTAGGGTTTTTTCTCCTTAGGAAGATCTTAGTGACTTAGGGTTAGGTATGAATCAAACATTGTGATTCATCCATTTTACTACTTAAACCTTCCCTTTACCTGATTATATGCATGTACTTCATAAGGATTAAAACTTAAGATTCATCATTATCATCAAAATATCATTATTCAATCTGTAAGTCAGCTCAAAAATAGCTTACATAGTAGTTTGTTCCATTACAAAAAATTATAACAAAACTATGCTACCCATCATCTAAAGTCTTTGATGCTTGGCATATACTACTTTCTATATTGTGACTTAGCATCTGAAAGACTCAACATGCACTACTTGCTTAACTTCCATATCATTCAGCATACACTATCTACTCAACACTGAAGTGACTTAGTACATGAGTGACTCAGCACATGAGTGGCTCGACACATGAGTGACTCAGCACTCACTATGGTCTTAGCATGATCTATTTTATACATGTTGTACACAACATGTACTACTTGTTTGGCATGAAGTAACTGAAGGAATTAAGTGTGTAGAAACTCACTTGTTAAAACCAATCTAAGATCAATAATCTCCTCTTTTGACATGAATGTCAAAAACACTTGGTCATACATTGATATCCTTATTCTTACAAGCATAACATATCTATTATTTGGCTTATGTACAAAAATTTCAAAATTTTACATCAACTTATACCTAAAAATCTTATACTCTCCTGAGTTGTATTAAAAAATGTTACTCTTACTGAGTAGATATGCTTCAACTATTACTCTTTTTCTTGTTTGTTTTCTATTCTTTCTACCTCATGCTCTCTTTCTCTCCTTTTCTTAATCTAACTTTCTCCTCCTTTGGCTACTCTTCCTCTCCCTTTTCACTTTCTTCCCCTTTTTGACATTCATGTCAATGGGCCATACACTAATAGTGTATTCATCCAAGAAATATTTATGGACCTCAAGAATAATTTTGAGAGTGGCATCCAAATTTTTACAAGCTACATCCAAAGACTTAGTTTGGATGGCCAGATTGGAAGTAAGGTGGACTAGGCCATCTACTGTAGAAAGATTGGGGTCTTTCTTCATATGAGTTTCTACATAGCCTAACTCCTTGTGCAAAATCTCCATTTGAGGAGTCAATGTTTTTGGATGCTAATTAGTTTGGCCCTTATGTTGGCTTCACCTATAAATAATGCTACTAACTGATGTTGAGTTTGAAATAAAGCTTTGAAATGCTTCTCACTTTGAGATAGAGTCATGGGCAATTTAGCTCCTGATGACTATATGTTACTCTCCAAGCTCAGGATGTGATTCCTTATCTCTTGTGTGAAGAGTTTGGAATTGCAAAATTTGGTGTATAGTAAGAAAATATTCTCAAGTACCTTCTTCACACTCTCTACCTTAGTTTCCAATGCAACTTGTATAAGTTCTATATCACCTAATATTTTCTCATTCACTTTTCTTTGAAATTTCTTTTTAGACCATTCTAATAATCTTGCAATAGTGTCAAGGTCTATATCATTTACCTTTTCCACTATATTTTTCAATTGGTCAATTCATGGCTTGGTTTCATCTAGAGTAGGTAGACTGAATGCATTGGGGAAGATGTCTTTAATATCATGCAAAGCTTACTTCTTCCTATGTTCCCTTTTGAGAAGTTCTTGATGCTTCTTTCTAGCTAGGACTTCTTGTAGTATGCTATTTTACTTAATTGTCATTGTGTCATAATCATATTTTGATAAAACAATCTCTTCATCTAGGCTTACATTTCCATATGTTATGACCTATTATGCCTTTGATGAAGTTGGAATCAACACTAAAAATTGCAAAGGTGTTGCATCTATGCTTAGCATTTGAAGAGTGTGATAGGAAGGAGTGCTAGATTCTAGTAATGTAACCAAGGCTTGAATTTATTCTTGTTCCTTTAGCTTTGGTGTAATCTCAGTCTCTTCAAGCTTGTCCTTTTCTAATACAATGCTTTAGATTGCACTTTGGACTTGTGTTGGAGGTGCAGATAAATCTATTTGACCTGTTTGACTCTATGTATTTGTAATGGCTTGAGTTTCTACTTTATCTTCTTCAACTATGTCAACCTTTGTAGGTGTAGCTTCTAGTACTCTATCTAAAGGTTGTACATTAGTGACTTGAGGGGTTATAGTAGGTGGTTCTTGTGTATTCACCTCTTCCCTTGTAGTGTCAATCACTGACTTTTGAATTTCATCCACATTCACTAATATAGGATTGTCACACAATTTAGCCTGCAATGTAGTTTGATCAAGTATCTTTTAGATCTTCCTCAACATCCTTTTCTATAACTATTTTAGTATTTACACTTTTTAATTTTTGAGGAATGACATCTGACAATTTTGTATCTTTTACACTTTGTTCTTCTTGCTGCTCTTTCTTAGTGATTGCCTTGTCATCTATATTCATTTTTGTTCCGCCCTCAATCATTCCTTCATTTTTGTCATCTTCTTCATCATCCTTAACCTCAATAGGCTTTTCTTCACCTACTTTTACTTTAGCTAACACATATGTGACTTGCCACATCTATGTGGTCTTATTTACAATATACTAAAAGCTCTATGTTTGGGTACAAATTTAACAACATATTTCTTCATAGCTTTAGCAATTTGTGCCTTGCTAATTTTAGGCATAACTTGAGCAAGTGATGTCTCCCTAATTTTATTTTCTACACTCAAACAATAATGCCATTTTTTCTCAACTCTTTCATATAAACTTTCAGGCATTGAGTAAGAAATTTCTAGTGGGTCTTTCTTAAAATTTTCCATGATGGCATATATTGCCTCTTCCTATTGATTATTTTCAAATTTACTAAGACTATCAAAATCAATGTGAGAAAATCTGGATAAGTCTTATTTTTCTTTTAATATTCTTACATAGGTGGACTAAATCTAAAGATGGGTTGTGACCCACCACTTTGAATTGACTACTATCATCATATTCAACTTGAGCAATGCACTTCCTCCTTACTCTTTCCTTTGCTCCTTCTTCAAGCTCTATAGATTTGGCTTTCTTTTCAACCTTTTGTGCTATGAGATGTGCACTAGCACTTGTGGTGAGTGTTGTACATTTGGGTTGGCTTGGTTTGACAATCTTTTTGGGTCTTGTCCCTACTTGTACCTTAGCCTTTCTCTTCTTCTATTCTATAGGGGTAGGTGCTGTATATGAGAGATATGTTAGCAAGTAATACTAATCTATTAAAAAAAAAAAGCATTAACTAGCATATAAACCATAACATAAAATGAGAGACTAAAGAGGAAACCCCAATTGGAAATGTGAGCCAAATGAATGGACTCTCCCAATGGGATTTAGCTCCTTGCTTGGTAGATGGGTCTAAAGATTGGGATGTATGCTCAAGGTTCCCAAAAACTAGCTTTAATGGAGATGAAAAATGGCAAATTGGTAGCTTTGTGAGCTCTCAATTTGGCATCATAAGGGGATGGTTGATGGCTTTTGGCTCTCAAAAGGGCATTATAACTTTAGCTCCAAGATTGTGATTGAAATGGCTTGGGAGGGGATTCAATTTATAGGCTAAGGGCTTGAGGGATGGAGGGCTAAGATGGAAGGAAATATGAAAGCTTAAGGAGGGCTAGGATGCACTCAAAGGGGAGCACATGGATTGTTCTTGTTTAGCACCAATCAGGGAGTGACACATGTCACAAGGTGAGTGGATGGAGGAAAGGAGAAGGATGAATCAACAAAGGGGGCTCAAAGGATAATATCTTAATAAAGACCCTTCATTATGGCATGTAAGAGCTTGTAAGAGCTTGTAAGATTCTTTATGGCTTTTGTAAGAGCATTCAAAGCTTAGTGGTTGGGATACTTTGAGGGGAGTTGAGATTGTTGACTTTCCTTGGCTTAAGAAAGTCTTAAGCTTTCTTAGGGAATGTGACAACATTAGGGGGTGGATTAGGCTTGGGTTTAGGATTAGATTAGGGATGTTAGAGATTTTCAAGTGGATGGAATTCATGAGGGTGGGTGAGTTAGTGAATAAGCTTGGTTAGTATGGGTGGATGGGCTAGATTAGGCTAAAAAGAGGGTTTAGGAATAAGTTAGGGGCTTTTAGATTTGAGGGTTTCATTTATCAAATAGGTTTATTTAATAAATGGAGATTTTGGAATTAGATAGAAGAATAGAAATTAATTGATAAATAATAGGTTATTTGATTTATCAATTAGGACTATAGATGATTAATTAAATTAATCAGGTAGGGGATGGCAAAGGATTAATTAAATAGGAATTTAATTAATGATGCCTTTAGAGATAACTGAATAGGATTACCAAAGCGATGTAATCAAATTTAGGTGTCTACAGGTGCTTCCTTGGCTTCTTCTCCCTTGGCACCTTCTACAATTAATGCTTCTTCCTCTTTTTGATCTTCACCTTGTCCTTGTGTTAATACAAATGTTTCTTGGATCTCTAAGTGTCCTCTTCTTCTTCATATTCTTCCTCTTCGTCCTCTTCCTACTTGACAATTTCACAAATTTGGCTTCCAGCTTCTTTACCAACTTCTCCTTCTTCTTAATGACAGAGGCAATCTTTAATTCCATGGTGATCTTGGACTTCATCATTTCATAATTAGAAAATGATTTAGGATTTTTTTCTATCTCTTATGCAAGTAATGTTGTTATTTTGTCATCTATGTTAATTTTATAATCAACATCCATGATGGGGAAAGTTTAGGGTAGACTATTTAGTATATGCCACTAATATACATTAGGATCTTGGTGTTCTCCTAGCACCTAACTTAGTTTATAGGATTTCCTACAACTTAGAACATCCCTTGACCTTCCCTAAGCTTCCCACTAGGTGAAATGATCAAATCTTGCCCCATTACTCACTTATCCTCCTAGGAGTGCAATTCTTCCAAAATGTAAATATAAGTCTACCAATTTTCCATAGTAATCCTTAGTCTAAGCAAGGGTTTTATGAGTTTTAAGGTGCTATTGGAACACTTTTTTTATGCTTGAATGGAAGATAACAATGGGTTCATACCAAATTTCTTGGTTTCTTCACAAAAAGGTTACTAGAAGAGCCCCTAATTAGGCCTCCACCTAGATCTATAAGGCTAATAACTTATTACCCTTATGGATTTATTAGAACTAGCCTTAATAAAAAAAAATTCACATAGTCCATATTCAAATATTTTTGATGTTTTAGGCCACCAAAAAGCCATACAACAATAATGTAAAAAATGAGGGTTTTGGGGGTTTTTGAGGGCTGCTTCTTGTCCTCAACTTTAAAACACCTTATTCAACTCATAGAAAATTATCCTCTTCAAGAGAGAACCTTATTATATCCCTTTTGAATCCCTCCAAAGGGAAATTCTTGAATCGTCATACTTTTCCCTTGAGAACTACTTCTTTCCTAATTGCTCCTAGCCAGGCATTGCCTAGCTCGCCTAGGGCCTTGTCAAACAAATGTTTGCACACATTTTCTGGGTCCTTTCTTGCAATATGTTACATACTAGAGTCTATCGTATTGTAATCCAAAATTCCATGGAAATCCCATGATGGAAACAAGAGCTACAACCCATTCATTGTTGAGAACTAAAAATTGGACAACAAACTATTACTTTTAAAGAAATTTACAAAAACCTTCTAAAATGTGATTAAAGATATAATATAATGCATGGATAATGGAGAATATACAAGATACAAACTACAACATGCAAAAATATGAGACTAACAACATGATTTGGTGCCAAAAAACACCAAAAACTAGTAAAAATGTACAAAAATTAGTCACACATTATTGTCGCAATACATTGTCATACAAAACAATGACTTCCAACCCTTGGTTCAGGTTCTTCCAACATTAAATAGGCTATCCCATGGTATTACGATAGATTTTATGTATTTTTCAAAGTAACATCTGAAAAGTAGGTCTTTTAGCAACAAAATGGAAGAAGTTGAAAAGTTGCTAGGAATTTTTAAGTAATTTTTGCTCTTAGGGAGAATTACATGTTTCCACCTTCTAAGACCATGCTAGAACTTCCAAAAAAATCCTTGGGAGTATTACCTTTCTTCACTCAAGATCTTCAAAATTTTGCAAACAAATATTCCATATGGTGATAGGTATTACATAAAATTGCATTGTTTAAGCATTAAGGTCTTCCAAGCTAATAGTCCACCTTGGAAGCTTTTCTAAAGCATACATACAATCAAAATGAAATAAATACTCCTCACTTAACCTTGAAACAAGATAGAAGACAATGAAATATGAATGATACAACCCAAGGTCAAGATACCATTCTCAACAATGACCAAAGAGGAAACTTTTAAAAGCTATCCTAGCTTAGACATACAAGCATGAGCTATATGCTCTTATTGTATTCACATACTTCTTAAAAGAAGTTCATCACACCAAAAATGAAATGGTGGGAAACTTAAGAGGGTGCTCCTACACCATACCCCCCCCACAAGCACAAACTAAGGCACTTTGGGGTCAAGAAGAGTTGGATCAATGCAAAACTTCTTGAAATGTCCTTCCTCAACCCAGGTGGCTTTAGATTTAGGCTAATCCTTTCATTTAATAAAATGTTTCATATACACTTGATTCCTTGTAGCTTTCTTCACCCTGGATTCAAATACTTTCTCTTCCTTGGCTAGCTTCTTCTTGAGAATTGCATTAGTTTCAAGGTCTTGTAGGACCCTTGGTGGAGCTACAATAAGTGGTCAAAGAAACATGATTACACTAGTACATTGAGCATGAAGAATCAAGGAGACAAAGCTTTAAAGGAGAGAAAGCTATTAGACCTATAGAGATTGAAGGGTAGGCAATTTGAAGAGTTGAGGAGTGATCTGAGATCTGCAAGTTAAGTTGTATGTTGTAATCAGGTCAAATATTTTCTAATACTCTCTAGAAATTTTATTAGACATGAAAATCCTATGGACTTAGGTTGGTTTAATCACCATTTTAAAATCTTTTAATAGGGTGGCATTCCAAGTGAATGTTCTAAAGTCCTCTAACTAGGCCCACTTCTAATAGGGTGGATAAATCCTCTAACAAGGTCACATTTAATAGTGTGTTGTAAGCCTTTAAAAGGGTAGGCCTTTCATAGGGCATAACTTTAGAAGAGTGGGAATGGAGTAGTATGTTACTAGTAGTTTTTCCCAAATTAGGTTTCCATGTAAATTATTGTGTTATGTGTTTATCTTTCTATGTGTTATGCTTGCATGTTGATTTACAATAACCTACTAATTAGGAAAGTTAAAGCTTGGATGAATGAATGGTTGAATGGGATTGCTACACTTAGTGAAAATGTTTGAATAGGACATTTGGACTTTGAATAACTAATTCACCCCCCCCCCCCCCCGCCACCCCCCCTAAGTTATTCTAAAGAATTTATAACATTTGGTTTTAGAGCCATCTACTAATTTAGTTTCAAGGTACTAGAAGCAGGAAGATCAAGATGTCCAAGAGAGAAGTTCCCAAGCTCAACAAAGACAACTTTGTTGCATGGCAGATCTAATGAAATTGCATCTTGGATCAATTGGTGATTATGAAAAAACCTCAATTGGAATAGAACATGTAGAACCAACTAGACCTCTTACTGTAGATGATTTGAACAAAAGGAAGGAGAACAATTAGGCAATGTTGGAGATTGCCTCTACACTCAGTTATGCTAAATATGATGACATCAAAGGATGTGATACTACATTTAAGATGTGGAAAGCTCTATCAAATATCTACGGAGGAGATCATAATGTTCAAAGAGCAAAGAGAGAAAGCCTTAGAGGAAATTTTGATGACATGAAAATGGAGGAAGGATAAAATATTGCTCAATATAGATCCAAAATGAAAGAAGTGGTAAGTGCAGTAAGAAGTCTAGGTGGTCAATTGGAAGAAGAGATTGTTAACAGAAAATACTTGAGAACCCTACTCCCTATCTATGCTATTAGAGTTTTAGCCATCCAAGAACTAAGGTGTGTACAAGGAAACACACTAACCTTTGAAGGAATAGTAAGAAGACTCATTGCATTCGAACTATCCAATTTTGACAACTACAAACTTGAGAATCTTGAATCTAATTTCAAGGTCAAGTTGACAATGAAAGACACTGAGGAAGTGACATAAAAGAATAAAAGTAGAAAAGAAAATCATGTATCCATTAATAGCAACATAGATGAGGAAGACATGGAATAGTTGGAAGCACTACTGGCTTGGAGATTCCATAGAGGCAAAGGTAAATTCAAAGATAAACTACTTGTTATTTGTTTTAATTGAAATGAAGTAGGAAATATTGCTACAAGATGTACATAGAAGAAGAACTACAAAGAAAGAAACAAGTACAAGAACAAAAGAGAAGATAATAGAAGGGATTATAAGGACAAAGAAAAAAGATGCTACATTTTTTAAGAAGATTTTGATGAGAATGATGAAGAAATAGTCTATGTGGCCATGAAGGATGAATTAGATAAACATGAAGATGAAGCAACAACATTGGTAATCTGTGTGAACAAGAATGACAAGTGGATCATAGGCAGTGGATGCTCACATCACATGATAGGAGACAAAATTAAGTTTATTACCTTTACTCAATATGATGGAAATAGTGTTAGATTTGGAAATGATGCTCCACGTCAAATCAAAGGGAAAGGTTCCTTTAAACTTACTAAGAAGATTTCATGTGATAATGCATACTATATTAAGGGATTGAACTACAACCTGTTGAGTGTATTACAGTTAGGCAATGTAGGTTGCAAAGTAGAATTTGAAAACAAATCTACCAAGATCTATGACATGTTTTACCTAGATATGGAAGATGTAATTTGTCTTGTTGTTAGACTTGATGATGTGTGGTAATGGCATAAAATATTGTGTCATGTTAACTTTGACAATGTGATTAGCATTGGCAAAAGGAAGAAAGTCAGAGGGTTGCCTAAACTAAAGAAGCCTAAAAACACAATGTGCAAACAATGTCAACTAGGGAAGATGACTAAGTCTAGTTTCAAGAGCAAAAATTTCACATCCAAGTAAGTACTAGAATTAGTCCATACAAACTTATGTGGACCAATAGAAGTGCAAAGCTACTTAGGAGACAAATACATAATGCTATTTCTAGATGACTATTCGAGGATGATGACTACTATGTTCTTCAAGAAAAAATCTAATGCACTTCAAATGTTTAAGTGGTATTTGGCTAGATTTGAGAAGGAAATATGAAAGAGTCTGAAATTCCTAAGGTCAGATAGAGGAGGAGAATTTACATCAAAGGAATTTGAAACATTCTGCAATCACAAAGGTATCAAAAGGAAAATGTTAGCACCAAGAACTCCACCTCAGAATGGTATTGCTGAAAGAAGGAATAGATCAATGATAGACTGAGCAAGAACCTTTTATGATGGAGAAAAATGTTTCTCTAAAATATTGGAGAGAAGCTATAAGCACTACTATTTACACCTTGAATAGAGTACAAGTCAAGAAAGGTACAAATGCAACACCTTTTGAATTGTGGTATGGTCATTCACCCAATGTTAAATATTTCAAAGTCCTTACTTGCAAATGCTATATTCTTAAAGATACTAGAAATGGAAAGTTTGATGTAAAAAGTGTTGAAGGCATGTTCCTTGGATACTCCACTAGAAGTAAGGCATACAAGTGTTTGAATACTAACACTAACAAGATAATGCAGAGTGCAAATGTAAATTTTGATGAGTATGTAGAAGTCCTAGTTGATGAGTCCAAGCACTAGAATATTATAGATCTTTTATATACTTCTATGAAGGAATGACTATTGAAGATAATGATACCAATCAAGTTGGGAATTAGCAACAAATTTTAGTATCAGCCAAGTCACAACCAGTGAATGTTGAGCTGCATTGAGAAGCCATGTTGTAGAATGAGAGAAGTGCACATTCTAATTATGAAAATAGTATACATGAAAGAGATGATGAAGTACTAGATTGAGAAGAGAGCAATGACTCTGATGCTAAAGGATCAAACATGGAAAGAAGGATAGAACCAAGATTAGCCAAATATGTAAAGAGGCATCATCCTGCAGATCAAATCATTGGCGAAAAGGAAGCAAGGTTAAGCTTAAAATAGTAAAAGATGCACTACAAGATGATGACTAGTATAAAGCTATGGAAGAGGAGATAGACCACATTGAGAAGAACAAAACTTGGACCCTAGTTCCTAGACCAGCTGATAAGAATGCAATTGGTACCAAATGGGTTTGTAGGAACAAACTTGGTGAGAATGGTAAAATAACAAGAAATAAAGTTAGACTTTTTTGCAAAGGCTATCTATAAGAAGAAGGACTAGATTATGGGGAAACATTTGCCCCTATTGCAAGAATGGAAGGAGTAAGAACACTGCTTGCATATGTTTCTTACAAAGGTTTCAAAGTTTACCAAATGTATTTCAAGTCTACTTTTCTTAATAGTATTCAAGAAGAGGAATTCTACATTGAACAACCATAGGGATTTGTTGATGTCAAGAACAAGGATATGGTTTGCAAACTACATAAGGCACTCTATGGTTTGAAGCAAGCACCTAGAGCATGGTATGAGAGACTGCATAAATATCTTGTGAAGATAGGATTTGAGAGAATAGATGAAAAAAAAAAGTTATTTATTAAAGATGAAAAAGGTAAAGACATTTTGATATCAGAAATCTTTGTTGATGATATAATATTTGGAGGAAAAGATGTTCTATGCAAAGATTTTGTTGATCAAATGAAACATGAGTTTGAAATGTCAATGTTTGGAGAAATAGAATTCTTTGTTGGATTGCAAGTACATCAATTGAAGCATGGAATATCTATGACCCAATCAAAATATATCAAGGAGATACTCAAGACATTTGGATTGGAAGACTTAAAACTAGTTAGCACACCAATGGCAATAGGACATAAGTTATCCAAGAATGATGAATTAGTTGAAGTGAATCAAACAATGTATAGATCAATGATTGAAAAGTTTTATTATGTTGTATATAGTAGACTAGAAATTGCATTAGCTATTGGAATAGTGGCAAGATTTTCTACAGATCCAAGAGAAAATCACCTAATTGTAGTAAAGAGAATACTGAGGTACCTAAAATGAATTGATGACTTTGGTTTGTATTACAAGAAGAGTGAAAAGTTTGAGATAAGGGCCTACATTGACATAGATTGGGAAGGTAATATTGATGATAGAAAAAGCACCAATGGAGAAGCACTTTTCCTATGAAAAAGATTGATTAGATGGACTAGTAAAAAGAAAAGTTGTACCTCACAATCCACAACATAAGCTAAATATGTTGCAGCTACTATCAATTGTACCAATATTGTATGGATCAAATATCTATTACAAGGTATGAAGGAAGAGGTAAATAATCTTTTGATATTTTATTGTGATAATACAAGTGCTATCAACATATCAAAGAACCCTGTAATGCATGCCAAAACCAAGCACATTGCAATTAAGTATCACTATGTAAGAAAATTGGTGGAAGACAAACAAGTGAAGATGGAATATGTTAGCTCAAAGGAATAGATTGCTAACATCTTCACAAAATCACTAACTAAAGATGCTTTTGAGTATCTTAGAAGTAAGTTAGGGGTGATACCCCTAGCCAAGGCTACTTAAGAAAAGGCAAGACTCCCTTGCATCAAATGAATTTATTGTTGAAATATTATACACTGATGCAGAGGATACTTATTTTAGCATTATTCCTAAATAAATTGAAGTAATGAAGTTCCAACTTAGTCACAAGCAAGGTGACAGAGGTGTTGGGACTAAAAATTGCATGCTTCATTTTTAGTCACATTTCAAAAATTTGAGAAGTCAAGCCCCATAAATGCAAATGTACCTGACTGTACCTTTGAAGCCCCTAAGGTGTTTAATGTTTCCAACACCCTCCATTTAGCCCATCCACTTGTTCCTTGATGATAAACTAAAATTTTGAACCATTTTGCAAAGTCCTATTTTGATTGCATTTCTAATTTGCATTTTCATCTAAGTGCCAAATAGTGATAGGAGGGCATGTTTGCAATCGAATATCTTGCACCCATAAATGTTTTGTGAATTTTTGCTTTGGGAGTGTCTAGTGTCCATACCCGAGAACCTATGATTCATATTTTGAGTCATTTTGAGTTCATTTGATTAGGTTTTGAATCCCTCAAAGTTGATAGTTTATTGTTTTGACACATTTGCAAATTGCACACATTTCTGTGAAGCCTTGTTTGACATGTTATAACTTTTGACCAGTTGACCAAAATGTTGAAATTCCTTTTGTGTTGCATTGTAGATGTTAGAGAATTGTTATGTTTCAAGTTTGAACTTATGACGAATTTGTTTCTATCTTTTACTGATGTCAGTATTTGCAGATTGATTGGCAGCCCTGTTCGGGATGTCATAACTTGAGATCCATAAGTGGTTAAGTCAAATGGATTGTACCCCTATGTTGTCCTCTAAAAATACTTCAAGTGTGTCAGTTTCTAAGTCATGAAAAATCTGTATGCACACTTTTCCAAGTCAATTCCGTTTGCAAAAATTGTTATCTTGTCAATGTTTTCAGTCAGCAAATCCAAGTAGCCCACTTTGACTATTCGCCAAATGCACCCCATGATTCTTCATAAGCCCAAATCCTAGATTTATACTGACCTTGTGACAGAGAAACTATGCCCCAATTTTTATTTCCCCATGTGCTCATTTGCCCAATTTTCAAAGCCGATTCTGAACCCAGTTTATTTCTTTCTGACATGTTTATCTGTAGGTGATTCTAAGAAGGTGAATTTGACGGAAAATATCTTTTGACCCTAAATTTTTCATAAGAAGAGATCTGACAGGGTGCAAGAATGTGGAACAGAGAATCACTATGTCAGTTTTCAGATCCTGATCAGGTGTTCAGGTCAGTTTTTAAATGCAGTCAATAGACCTCCTAGCATTAAATTCATAGTTGGCAAAAAGTGAGAAAAATGAGTTTTAATTGGCTGAGAATTGATCAAATTTGAATCTAGATAGATCAATTTAGCATTTCAGTTGCCGAGAAACAAAAGTTTTTTAGCTGGACCCATTTTAGGGTCTGACTAAATTACATCAGATTGACATGAACACTATTAAGTTTTGATGATGTTCTAAAAGGAAGATTATAATGATGCTGATTTGTAAAGACAGAGTGATTGCGCACCAATCATCATTTAGAAATCAGAATATTCTATGAGAAAATGAAGGAGCAATGTTCTCAGATAAGTGAGGGCCGAGTCAAAAGAAACAGATAGTTTTATTCATTTCGTATCACAGGAACCAGAGTCTACCTCCAAAAATGCCCATTTGTGCTCCACATCTACTATTATCTAATGCCTTCGATTAGTTTTAGGTAGTCTATTGCCTATGAAGCCATTTTTCTACATGTTTCAAATCGTGGATTGTGACTTGTGTGGGTTCATTTCTCAAAGCAACCTTGACTCCACATTAAAAGAAAGGATGGCCTGTATAAATCAGGAAAACCACAAATAATAACAATATAAAAGGACAGGCAAAGCCAATGGCCAGTCTTAGAAGAAGCCCATGTAGAGAACAATGCTTTAAAAGGGAACTTCACACATGCACATATAGAAGCAATCCACATTGAATGAAGGAAAGTAACAAGGGATGTCGACATGTTATAACAAAGCTCACATGTAATTCTTAAAAAGAAATAGTTCATGGTTGATAAGGCAAGACCACCATAAAGGAGATTGGGAGGACCTGGTGTGGAAGAGGATTTCCATGCCCAGAACTTATAGCAACCCACTACTGTAAGGAACAAATGACAAAGCAAATGGAAAACTGTCAGACTAAAACAAAGAACCCTCCACGCAAGCAAAGCCGTAGGAGGTAGAGGAATGAGCCCATAGCTAAGAAGGTGCAGTAGTCAACAATGGAGAACAAGGTGATTTAAGAGAAAAAACTCCCACACTATCCAGATATGTTAACCTCCACGTCCAAGGCAGGAAGTGGCATTAAAAGAGGGAATCGACCTATAGGACTAGAAAATGGGTTAAATGCATAACATACTATGAGAAAATCACAAACTCAATCCACATATTTAGCACCCACTAGTTCTACCATGAAAGCCAAACTAATCAAAAGAAAGCAAACATAATTAAAAACTTCCTTTTTCATTTGTAGCTCCCATGTCCTTCTTTCTTCTCCAAATGATTGTAGCTCCAATTTGCCTATAGTGCACACAAGATTGAAGCAAAAACCTATGATATGGATAAATCCATGAGAATAACTGAAGTTGTGATTTAATCTGAGAGATGGAATGAGAAATCTAAAAGAAATTAGGACCTAAAGGCTTCCAAGACTTCAAGAAGACAAGGACCAAAAATGAGAGAAAGACTGTCCAATTTATAATCAACACTCAAAGTGAGAGCATTGGATTTGTCACCCATAGATGTGCAATGTGGCAAGAGATTCCTTTCAAAATCTATAACACATATAATGAAATCCGCCAATTGTAAGATTCTATGACACATGAGAGTCAAACTTGGCTAAATGTGGAAGAGAATCTATGATGCGTCATAAGACACCTCAACCCACTCAAAGCCAAGAATCTATGATGAATAAGCCAAATAGGGACATGCGTAAGAGATAAGAATATTTAATTATGAAAAATCTTAGCCAAGTGTTAAAGGAGAATCCACGGGGTGTCATATCCAAGTGTCATGAGGATGCAATATTTGAATTAAAAATCCTCTTATTCCACAAAATAAGAATTAGTAGAAAATGGAATTAATGATGGAGAATGGAACTTAGGAAATTAAGAATTTCCATGGTTTGTAGGTAATGAATCAATTAACTAATAAAATTAATTAATTGAGGATGGTAATTAGGAAGAATAATTAGAAAGAATAGGATTAAATTATGGGTTATTTAATCCTATAGAGAAAATTAGTAGATGATTGGCCAAATTGATTAAATGAATGCGACAGTATCCTTTGATGAAAATGTAATGATGATGGATATGGAATAAGATGATGACTAGTAGATCAAAGCCATGATCAGATTGATTGATTGAAGTTGATAACATGCCAAGGACACATGACATGAATTGGTTGATATGTAACATTTAACCAACATTGTAAATGCTACAGGATTGAAATTGATTGATAAGGTTTGATCATAATAACATCAACAAATGTTGTCAATGTTATTAAAATGGTGGATGATGCCATGATTTGACATTGAAAGCCTCAACAATGTCAAAGATTGGATGACATGAATGATAGTTTGACCTAGCACGTAGAGCCATGAAAGTACTAAGGTCAAATTGATAAGATTGATAGGTTGATAGGTTTCCAAGGCACTGAAAGCCACAACAATACCTAGGAGTTGGATAAAGAATGATTGATTTGGGATGTTTGATATGTTTTGGGTTGATTAGGACTGATTTTGAGTGATTTTGGGGTAATTTGGGGTGATTCTGAGTTGATATGAAATTGATGTGAAAGGGGATACAAATGACGAAATATGGTCAATCTGGCCAAAAGATCAAAGTTAGTAGAATGAGAAAATGGGACAAATTAGTATGAAGAAGTGATGAAGTCATAGATGCGAACCATTTTTGAGTGTCTACACTACCAATAAAGGAAAGAAGTCACTACAAGGGTTTTTGAAGCTCACATTTTCTATGAAAGAAGTCCACATGAGTAATAGCATTGAAGGAGTCGGCACCTTGAAAAGAACAATAAAAAAAGCTACTAATAGCAGCAACCCATGCATATGATCAGAAATCCCACGCTAAGATTGGAGATCACATATATAAGATGCC
Organism: Cupressus sempervirens; assembly: GCA_028749045.1. Taxonomy (NCBI): domain Eukaryota; kingdom Viridiplantae; phylum Streptophyta; class Pinopsida; order Cupressales; family Cupressaceae; genus Cupressus; species Cupressus sempervirens. The sequence continues at coordinate 222,673,168 of CM053790.1, read as the reverse complement.
AATCTAGCAGAAGTCACGTTGAAGATAAAGATAAAGACAACCTTTAAAGGGACCATCATGGAAATAAAATTGAGACATCCATGCATGGAGCAGATTTTGCATATCATTAGTAAAGTTGACTTGGAGTTACTCACTGCAAAAGGGATCTATACGAAGCATTTCAAAACCAAAAAATGTGCTTTCAAGAAGTTGAAGGCATAAAAGTTAGATGTTATATGCAAACAGTAAGTCGTTGATATAAAGGGAAGGTGTGAGTTTTAAAGAGAACCCAAGGAAAAAAGATAAGCCCATGCCTTTATGAACATAGTTAGTGCTAAAGCTAAATAAAAATGGTGCAGGAGACTTCAGAGCAACCAAGAATCCACATACAAATAGGAAGACACCTATGCAGGGAGTAGCATGCATTTGTGAGAAAATTCATGCAAAAACAAGAACAATTCAAATTGCAAGGAGAGACTATAGCATTTGAAGAAGCCAACCAAGACAAAGACCATGCATACATTTAAAAGGATGCCTCACACATTTAGAAGAGAAAGTCCATGCTTGCCAATCCACCATGCCAGTAAAACAAGAAAGCCAAGTGCTTTTTGAGGGGAGGTCTATGTTCAAATCTATTAGAGAGATATGCCCATTCAAGTTGCAGGAACCTCCATGTGAGAAATAAGAAGCACAGTCTATTAAAGAAGAGAGAGTGTATTATGTTTTGTCCCATATTCATGGTGGGGCGAGTTCTTTTGTATTTTAAATACAATAGCAAACAATATGTGTAATGCCAATAACACAGGGCCTTTTTGAAAAGGAAATGGCCACATGGTGGGCCCGACCCAGTTGGCATGCTAGAGAGAAGGATGACATCAGTTGGACATAAGAGCATAATTTTAAATGGAAATGCAAAAATGCTGATGTGGCAATGAGGGCTAAGATCTTGCCACGTGGTCACATTGGATGACGAGGGCATTCTTGCATTTTAGAGATGCAAGCAAGTTCAAAAATGCGAGAAAGTGGAATCATGCCACATGGCACAGGTTGAAGTTGGTGATGACATGACATCACAAGAGTAGATGCAGTGGGATTCACCAAATGTCAACACGTGGCAGATCTTGCGATGCCTGCATTCCAACAAAAAGAAGATGCAAGGAAGATAAATAATGCAAGAACGTGGGATTTCACCATGTGTCACTGGGCCCAGAGTAGATGGTGATGTGGCAAATGTATAGATGGTGGGCCAATCACAAAGTGCCATGTGGCATCAGTCAATAGAGGGTTGACCTCTAATTCAGGGGATAAGCAATAGTTTGGAAATAGTAAAAAATAATATTTATTTATTTTTTGCAAATAAATGCACGTTAGACATTTTAAATCAAAAGGGGCTTATAGTCTAAAGTTTCAAGTTTAGAGATTTTAAATTTTATGAAATTTAAAATCTAAGTTGCAGACCTCAGTTTCATAGCAAACGAGGATGTTTTTCAAATCGAGATTCTAGGTGTTTTCGGAAGGCAAAGTCTACCTTATCATATACCGCCAGAATTGTGAGAATCTAATTTTTTTAATTCTCTAGCAAGTTTTTACATAGGTAGCAGTCTGTTTGAGCTATAGGAGGTTTTCCTCCAGATTCGTATTGTGCAACAAAATTTAGGTATCAAAGCTCAAACTTGATTTCTAACGAGGTGATGACTTGAGTATGGTTAAAAGGCAATGAGAATTCAATTTGGGTCAAAATTTGTTTAGATTAATTCAATAAAAACTAAAATTTCACTAGCTTTTCAGTGGGAAAATTAGATTTTTTGGATGCAAAAGGATTTTTCATCATTAAACAGAGGATATTTTTAAGTTTGTTACAGAAAATGATGAAACAAGATCAGATCAAAATGGGATGAAAGAAGAGAGATGTTTTTTACCTAAGAAAGATTGAATTCTAAGTGGACAGATGATAGTTGCATATCAAATCTGATAATTCATTTTGTCTATATCATTCTTTCTTTCTATCATTTGAGGGGTTCCAGTCTTTGGAGAAAAACGAGTCACTACTAAGATACTAGGTTTTGGATCCAATTTTGATGTGTTCCCATACTGTGATACCACATTTTTCAGCAATTTCTCTCATGTGAACAGTAGTAGGAAGGTTAATACAACAAGTTATGAGATGTTAGGTGTTTTCATGTTTTGATTGAATGCATTTAAATGTATTGTTTCAAGGAAATTAATACAAAGGAATAGGAATTTCATTAGTTTCCTTTTGATTCTCATCTCCTTTATCAGTAATTTTCAATGTTTTACAATCTCTAAACAAAGAGCCTAGATTGTAGTTATAGTCCCTTAAGGCCGTATGTTATTTAATTATTGCCTATAAATCAAGTAGTTATGTAAATCCTTCAGGGAAATAATAGGATTGTAGGTTTGCTGATTGGGATATCATGTAAGAATGAGATTCAGATCGAGCACAAATGTCTATTTACAAGTTGAATAGATAGATCATATGTCTGAATATACATATAAGTATCAGATATCCATATGTATGCATTCGATTCATGGATTTTCCCAATGGATTAGGCACTGATCAGCTACAAGATCATTAAGTCTTACTGCTACATATCTGAGGATTTGTTGAATTCAACATTATCAATTAAATGTTCTTTCCATTTTATGTTGAAGGACCTAAATAGAATGCCCTCAGTTAGCTTGTGAATATTCTAGATTTTCATATAGCTACTACAGATCTATGTCATTTCATGAGTTACTAGGAGAAATAAGGGCTTGTATCTTCTTCATAGATTTAGGGATATGTTTTTGTATTGGTACAGTATTATTTGAATCTAAGGTCTACCCGCCTAGGTCTAGCAGAGCCTGAAGTAGAAGAAGGGTCATGCCTTATAGTTGGCCTGTTGTCAGAAATGGCATGTTGAAAATGGGAGTTAGCTAACCCTAGATATGTTAGTTTCTCAGTGGGATAAATGAAAACCTTCTAGCATTTTCAAACACCAACAATAGGGAGAAAGTGAAAGAACTTTCAAAAACTACACTTGTATATTAAGATGTTGAAACAATATGTCTTTTGCATTGTTGTCAAATAGGGAGAAAAAAGTAAAGAAATTGATCAATAGTAGGAGAAAGAGCAAAAAATTGAGGGAGAAGATAAAGAAGCTAACCAGAATAGAGAATAGCATACGATGATCAACGCATACAAAGGGAGAAACTATAAGAAGGAAGAGAAAGAATACAACTAAGAGGGAGAAATAGAAGTAAAGGAATCAGAATAGTAGATCATAAGAGGGAGATGTGAAAAATGATGGTTACACAATTACTTTTTGGCATTTCACTTACTATTCTAACCTAACTAAATAGTTTAGTCTGATGGCTGATCAGTTTGGTTTGCCATCAATGCCAAAGAGGGATATTATTGTTAAAAAATAAAAAATCAATCATTGTTTTTTCATTGATATCAAACCTGCTATGTGTAGGAATGACATTTTCTTATAAGATCCAAAGTACTATCACTTAGTTGATTGATTCATGAAGAGGATTTACTCAACAAGATCTAACAAAAACACCTAAGGGAAAGGTTAAGTTATGATATTCTAATGAAGTGCAAGGATTAGTGAAGACAATGGTTAAATGATGTATTGATAACATAATCAAAGATACTAAGGTTGGCTACACTTAGAAACATTGGAGGAATAAGTTGTAATAAGGTTGACTGCAAAGCTTAAACTAAGTTCCTTAGTGGGTGTCGAGTAAGCTAGTTTAAGCTGAGAAAATTTTTAGTTGGAGCCAAGGAAATGAAAAATCTAGTGTGTTCCAAGTAATCTTTTGGTGCTGAGTGAAGTTCAAGTGCCAAGAAAAGTAACAGGTGCCAAGCATTAGAAAATCTTAGTAGGTGTCGAGTGAACTTTAGGTGCCAAGCATCTGTAAAATGTAGTTGATGTCAAGTAACATAGTATGTATCAAGCATCATAATTTCAGTAGTGTCAAGCTATAGCATTATTGGAAATGTCAAAGATTTGTCAAATCTGAGCTGACATAATTGTTATCTTGAATTTTTTGAATCAGTTGGAGGATAAGGATGATGAGTTGATGGCACAAAATTCTATGTAAATTATTTTTGAGAAAATTCAAAAGGATTATTCAAGAAGTTTCTAGAGGAAAAAAAATTTGGGTTAGATTCAATAAATCCTACTTAATCCATACAAATTGAAATTAAAAGAAGGAATAATCAAGTAGGGAAAGAAGATCCAAACTTCTATTTAAGGAGTCATAGACCAAGAAGAAATTGTTGCTATTGAAGTGCCAAATTGCAAAGTAATTAGAAGGATGTCAAGGAGAAGGCATCTAGGAGAATGAAGAATAGGGCACAAAAAATATACTTTGATAAGTGGTCAAAGAAAGATGATTGCACTAGTACATTGAGCATGAAGAGTTAAGGAGAAAAAGCTTGAAAGGAGGGCAAGCTATTAGAGCTACAAAGATTGAAAGCTAGAAAATGTGAAGAGTTGAAGAGTGATTTGAGATCTACAAGTTAAGTTGTATGTTGTAATCAAGTCAAAGATTTTCTAGTACTCTTTGGCAATTGTATTAGACATGAAAATCCTATGGACTTAGGTTGGTTTAATAGTCATTTGTAATTCCTTTAACATGGTGGCATTCCAAGTGAATGTTCTAAAGTCCTCTAACTAGACCCACTTCTAATAGGGTGGATAAATACTCTAACAAGTTTATATTTAATAGTGTGTTGTAAGCCTTTAATAGGGTAGGCCTTTCACAAGGCATCACTTCAGAAGAGTGAGAATGGAGTAGCATGTTACTGGCGGCTTTTCCCAAATTGGGTTTCTACATAAATCACTATGCTTTGTTGATCTTTTTATGTGTTATGCTTGCATGTTGATTTATAGTAACCTATGGATTAGGAAAGCTAAAGCTTGGATGAATGAATGGTTGAATAGGATTACTACACTTAGTGAAAAAGTGTGAATAGGACATTTGGACTTTGAATAACTAATTCAACCCCCCCACCCCCTCTTAGTTATTCTAAAGCATTTCTAACATTAACACTATCATTATAAGCATATTTAGCCTAAGAAATATTAAGATCCCAAGTCTACCCATACTCCTTTGTTAAGCACCTTAGCAAGTTCCCAAGCACACTATTGATGACCTTAATTTGACTATCAGTTTGAGGATGGTATGCTAAACTAAAAGAGGGATTAGTTCCCAACCTTTTCCATAAGATTTTCCAAAAATGACCCATGAACTTGTTGTCCCTATTAGACACAATACTCAAAGGGAGTCCATGGATCAAAACTATCTCCTTAAGGAAGAGATGTTCTATATAACTTGCATCATATTTAGTTTTAGATAAAATAAAATTACTCCTTTTAGAGAATCTGTCTACTAAAAAATAGATTTTTTCCATACTTGATTTGGTTTTAGGGAGTTAAAACGCAAAACTTATGGGCTCCAGAGTGCAACATAGGGGCTCCGAGAGCAGTTATGGGTATCCTAGGTCCCCAACTGCACTGAAAACACAACCAAGTGCATCATTGATGCACTTGGTAAGTCCAAGTGCACCATGACAGTACCAAGTGCATCAATGATGCACTTGGGAAGCCGAAGGGGTCTTAGAAAGTACAAAAATGTGTCCGAGAAGGCTCTGGGGGCCAAAATCAACATGACAGGGGGGCAACTAGGAGCCCAAGAGTAATTGAAAGGATTAACACTCCGTATAGTGACGAAATAATGAAAATGATAGCTCATTTTGTTCACAAGAAAGATATGAGTCCAACACAATTTACGGTTCATAAATCGGAGTTGAAACGTAAAAGTTATGGCTTCTGGAGTGCAACCTAGGGGTTCTGGGAGCAATTTTGGATAGCCTAGGTCCCCAACTGCACCCAAAACTCAACCAAGTGTGTCATTGACGCACTTGGTAAGCCCAAGTATGCCATGACAGTACCAAGTGCATTAATGATGCACTTGGGAAGCCCAACTACAACCTAAAAGTGCAGATTGCACCCTAAAAGGCTCTGAGGCCTAGAATCAGCCCGATTGGACTCGAAATGACTCAAAACTGTGCGTGCATGCCCAAAATGATGTAAAGATGTCATAACATGAGGGAAATCATCAAAAATGGTTGTATTTGTTCAAATATGATGAGACAAATGTTATACTAAGGTTGAACTAGGTGGAAAGACATAGAATGTTGATTGATAGTGTAGGATGATGCAGGAATGCATGAATGAAAGATGAAGATGATTTGGTGAATTAGAAGACATGATTATGGTGATGGAGAATGAGATGAAGAAGAAAGATGAGATGAGGAGATGTTAGTATGATGTAAAGACTTTTGCTTCTAGAAAGTGCACTATATGTCAAATGGAGCTTTATTTTGATATGGTAAATGGAATGCATCACATCATGGCATAAAGGGCCAAAGCGCAAATGCAAGCCTTTTGCATAAACAAGCACGATGTAGACAGAGAATGAACTTGTCATTTCTAAGGCATATGTACATGTCCCAAACTCTCAAAGGTATATTGTAATAGATAGAAATGGAAAAAGATGACCATGAACTATCCCGACCAGTCTCATAGATTAGTTTTATATCATCGAGTGGCATAGGAACATGATCAAAGAAAAACAAAGCAAAAAGGTAAATCACTCACTAAACAGTGTGAGGCAATAGCTATCCTTGTCCATTTTTACTTGCTTTTTAGTGTTTTAGATGTTTAGATGGTGTTCGATAGGTTGATAATGTGATAACATTGTTTGTGGATTCAGTTGATAAGTTCATAGTGATATGTTGGATTGAGTGTGGGTCATGTTGGTCAGATAGTGTGATTGGCATTGAAGTGTAGTACTTTGGGTTTTAGTCTACAATGTGCAAGTGTTTACACAAAAGGGGTAGTTATCCACAGTGAGTATGTCCAAGGTTTATTGCAAATTTTTGATGGGTTTTGTGATTTTTAGGGTTTTTGAGGATATTTGATTTTTTTGTGTGATTTTTTCAGGATCGTAAAAAAACATATACAAGTGTTAGCTCCAATCCAGTATGTGATAGGTCTAATGGATAAAAAGCACTTAGGGATATGCCCCTATTTCAAATTCAAACTCATGCACCATGTAGGTAATATGCCCCCAGACAAGATGCAAACTATGTACAAAGGCCAATGACAAAGTGTGTGTGAAGACTGGTGATGCTTAGGCAAGGTGACAAAGGACATTCACCAGTTCGTGAGCCATGATAAGGGACCAAGGATGTCTTACAATATGAAGGATATGATTGAGGAATGATGGAGGGGGAAAAGACCAGATGGAATCCTGATAGATGGAGGAGCAACACTGATTACACATGGCACCTGTTTGCCAAGTTTTCACTATGGTACTTGCCCAAAGTGCCTGTTTGCCAGATTTTCACTTTTGGACGAAATTTTTCTCTTGACTCTAATTTTCATGCCAAGATGCCTATTTGCTAGGTTTTCATTAAGGCGTCCATTTTTTCATGACTTTTTTTCACTTTTTTCTTTGCTTTTTTTCATGACTTCTTACTATTTTTTTGATATTTTTTTCAAGACTTTTAGATGAAATCAAGAATGTAACTGATAAATGCTGGGAAGATATCTTTTGTTGGTACTGCTAGCTGATGGGCTCTAGATCCATGACTGACCATAATTATGGAGGATTTGTTCTGAGTCTGTAGATAAAATCAAACCACTAGAAAGGCCTTGAGAGATACCATCATGTACCATATGTAAGACAATGTCTATCTCTTGCGAATCAAGGCATCTAAGGATAAATGGGTCAATAGAAATGTCATGTGGGATGTCACTGATGATGAAATATGCAAAGGCTTGTTGGAGAAGGATTTGATCTTGGTTATTGGACAAATTAGGTAGCTGGATTTGGGGATAAACAAATGGATATAAGGGAGGGTTGGGAGGGTTGAGACCAATGACCTTTCGCATGAATGCTGATCGAGGGAGCCCCAAAAGACTTTGTGGCATGTTGAACACTGGAACACTGATATTCATGGCATCATATTTTTCATTTTGTATCCTTGGGAGCTGCTTAGTTTTTGATTTTTTATAGTCTAATGGCGCCTTTTGATTTTCACCAAGAGACCTATGCTTGCTATCTTTTTCTCTTTTTGCTTTGTAGCTAGAAAGTGGAGTTGGCTCCCCAAAATATGCTAATGTGTTCTCTTTAGGGGAAACTGCTTCTTTATGATCTTCAGTCATAATGCCTTCAAATTCTATTATAAGAGTTCCATCATTGTCAAATTGATCAAAAATTTCAAAAATTGGTGGTCCATGTTGGTCCCAATCTAAAGGTTCAGGATAACTTGAGGAGATGTCATCATCAGTGTTGAATGGGCTTTGGTTGAAGGTAGATATATGGGTAACTGATTCAACTGGGTCATTGGGGTTATGCTCAGAGGCTAGGGGTTTGTTGGTTTCAAGTGGGATATCCTCAGATGCCTTTTCATCATTCGAAACATCCATAGTCTTACATGTAGGTACCATGGTACCAGGAGGACCTATTTGTAATGGTTTAAATCCAAGCCCCAAACTAGAAGGTTGTCCTTCTATAGTGATAGGTTCAATGATTCCTTGTTTCTGAGATCCAAGATCACTATAGCTATCATAGCCTTATTTCTATATGATGGTAAACCCAACTCCATACTTGCTAGGAGATAACAAAGTGGGTTCTCATTCTGCTTTTGCTTTCTCAATACATATGGATGTATTCTCATTGATAGAAGTATCATTCTTTGTACTGATGGGAGAAAGTGGTGACTCCCTAATGTGAGAGACTTGAGACATAAAGTACTCTCCACACCCATTGTCTTCAATCTTCACCTTTTCCTTGGCTTTACTGAGCAGTATATTGGCATCCACATACTTAGAGGGATTTGTGGGTTGTGCTTCATTGTTTGTTGGGATTTCGAATGCAGTAGCATCTCTTAGATTAGCACAAAAATGGAAAGGATTTGGATCATCGAGGATGGTAACCTCTATGTTGTGATAGGAAAACTTCAAACATTAATGATATGTAGAAGGGACTGCTTTTATAGCATGAAGCCAAGGGCATCCTAGTATCATGTTGCAATTCATTTTGATGTCTAGGACATGGAACAATGTCTCTTCAATAGCTGGACCAACTCTGACAGGTAATGTGATGATGCACCTAGAGAAGCGTTCACCATCATCATAAGCTTTTGTTATGATTCTTTGAGAGGGATCTACACCATCTTCAGAATAACCCAAATTGTTGACAACATTAAGAGTATAGATGTTTAGTCTTGCTCCTCCATCTATTAAGACATGTCTGACTTTTGCATTATGGATGAAGACTTTGAGATAAAGGGGATCATTATGGTTAGGTTTGTTCTTAGGAATATCTCAGGGTGAAAAAGTGATGTGTTGTGATGCAGATAGGTTCCCAACCATGGCTTGGAACTAGGCAACATCAATGCTATTTGGGACTACTAACTCTTTAAGGGCTTGATCCAAGATCTTCTAATATTGGGGAGATGCATGCAGTAGGTCTAAAATGGATATTTGTGCAGGGGTTTTTCCGAGTTGTTCAACAAGGCTATAATTAGATGAAGTAGGAGTAGTAATTCTACTTGGAGGTGCAAGTGTAGTAGAAGCAGTAGGTCTAGATGGGGCTCCAGGTAGGGTGATCTTGCTATGGCTTGTAGTGACAACACAATGAGGGTCTTCAGCCTTCAATGCGAATATGGATATGCAGAAATTAGACTCATTAAAGCAATTGATGGTGTAGTCATAGCTAGTGCATGTGTAATTCACATTACCTTGTGAGTTTGAGTTTGAACTTGAGGGTTTCTCTTTGTCATGATTACCCAAAGGATCTTTGAAAATAGTATGATCAGAGTTGGATACTAATAGTGATGGATCAACTATGATTACACCATCATCAATAAGGTCTTGTATTGCATGTTTCAATTGGAAGCATGATGAAGTCTTGTGTCCTTTGGTGCAATGGTAATCACAATACTTTTTGTCATCCCACCAATCAGCTTTAGTCAATGGTTCATCTTTGATTGGGGGTAATTGTAGGAAGTTATTACTCAATAACTATTGTAATGCAGTCTCAAGTGGTATTCCCAATGATGTGAATTTCCTATCTTTGGTTCTAGGATGTCTTCGAGGTTTATCTTGCATGGGAGTCTCAATTTTTTTTTGTGGAGCTGATGTTTGATTAGAGGTTTGTGAATTTGTAGGGTTTACACCTTTGAAAGTCAATTGAGCTTGTGCTGTGCTAATCATGCAAGCATCCATAATGCCATCATTAGTCACATTCTTGTTTTTGGAGAAAAAATTTTCCTTGTCATTAGACGAGTTGGTGTTTGTGTTATCTTTGTTTATCTTGAGGATTCCCTTATAGATAAGAGCATCTTCAATACTAGCCCCTTTTTTCATCAGTTTAGAAATGGTGCTTGGACTCTTGATTTTGAGTTCATACATTAAGTCCGAGACTAAGTTTTCAATTCATAGGTTTACTTTTTGTTCTTCAGGAATGTCTAGTGAGCATTGACTAACTAGGCTTGTCCAACGCAGTAAGAATGTAATGAATGATTCTCCCGTCTTCTGTTTAGTTCAGCAAAAATTAGAAAGTGTCACCTCATTTGTAATGTTGAAGGCAAAGTGGGAGATGAACTTGTCTGCTAGCTCTGAACAGGATTTGATATTACTAGGAAGTTTGGAGTACCATTCAAGTGTGGGCCCACCTAGAGAATGAGGGAACAACCTCATAAGGTAAGTGGGCTCATCACTAAGTTCGGTACATGAAGCACTAATTTCTCGAATGTGATCAATAGGGTTTCCTTTTCCTCGGCATTTTTCAAACCTTGGAGCCTCAAAGTGTCTTGGGAATGGAGGCATATATAGACTTTTATCAAATGGGTTAGGATGTAGGTCCTTTTCTGTATATAGAGCCTATTTCTTTTGGACTCCAAATGCCTCGACTTGTTTGGAAAGTTGTTTGAATTGTTGTAATAGTTCTTCATTGGGGTTTTTCATGATGGTCTTTCCTTCAAGTCTTTTGTGTCTATGAGTAGACCATTTGCTATAGCGAGAACTATGTCTACTTGGTTCTGACATTTCTATGTTTGATGAGTCTAATGAAGTGTCACTAGGTAGTGGAGGTATGTTGGCACCTCGAAGATAGAAAGGTCCATGTTGTTGGGGAACTTGTTGTGGTATTTGATGTGGCACTTCTTGTTGTTGTAACAAATGTTGCTGGTATGCGATTTGTTGCTCAAGGTGTCTTTTGTATTCCAACTATTGATTGAGTTGCTCTTGTTGTTTAGCAAACATTGCTTGTTGTTGGAATTGCTGCTGAAATTGTTGTTGATAAATTTTCAGCAAGTCAAGTGGGTTCACATGGGACTACGTATTAGGAATCTTGGATGTTTGCCCCACTTGTGGTTGTTGTCATTGTGGTTGATGTTGTTCTTGATATGTGGGATGTGTGTCAAGGGGATGTAGAATTGGTTGTGCCTTGGAAGTGTGGAGTCCTTGTACCACTGTAGGTTGTTGTTGTCATGGGGGTTGACTGAGTCCATGAGAATTGAACGTCATGTTTGGATTGTGGTTTTGGAACCTTTGTGTGTTAGATGTTCCTGTTTGTGACATCATATTGACTTGACTATGAGATGTGTCCCTATTGGGAATGGTTATAATGTCAATAAGACTTTTCCTTTATGTGTCCATAGGGATGGTTGCACTTGATGTTTCACATGTTGTATTTATGAGAGGCTCCATAGCATTTGATGTCATAGCACTTGGTAAAGTTAGGAGCAAAGGTGTACTTTGTTGATTTGCCTTTGAAGGAGGTATGTTTGGCATCCCTAGAGCACAAGTCTCTTTAGGTACATCTTGTTGTTGCATCATGTGACTAAAATCAAGTCTTAATGTCCTTTTGGGGTGTTTAGGGATTGGTGTTATTTCATCGAACAAGGGGTTAACATTGATGTGTTCAAATGTACTTTGGAGGATTTCGATGGTTGACTCTTGATGGGACCTTATAGGTGCCATTATCATGTTTGAAAAATTTAAAGGTTATTTTCCCTTATCTAAGTCCAAATTGATCATGGGTTGTATGTTTTCAATAGTTGTGTTTGTTTGATTTTTGGACTTAGGACCTTCCAAGTTTGGGTTAAATTTGACAATTTCTTGGGCTGCCAAATGTTTGAAGTTCTTGCGAAAACTTTTGTCTTGACATGCCCTAGCCATTTCTTCATCAGTGATGCCATAATTAGTGTTAGAGTCATCACTTAGGTTTATAGTACCTTGTTGTATGTTTGATGTGTTAGGTTGGCTGAATTCAAAGGAATGTGATTGTTCATCTTCTGGTGTGGTTGGTACACTTCCACCTCTAGGTGGTATCGACACAAATATAGGTTCAAAGTTAGGACTCCATTGAAACATCCCATGTGTGGGGGATGTGTTTGGAGGAAATATCATGGTAGGTGCATTTTTCAAGGTTTTTTGTTCCATAGCTTAATTATGAGGATCTTGCGAATACATGTTCAAGGGTTCTACTAGTAATGGTTGTGATGCCTCAATTTGGTCTTCGTCAAAGGTTTGTTGGGTTTTCTTGCTCTTTTTCTATCTTGGGCAAGGTTTTGGTTGTGCTTGTGCCTCAAAAAACAAATTTTGATAGAGTTCCTCAGGTCTCTAAGCTGATTGTGTCCTAGTAAGTGCTAGCATGATACCTAAGAGTGCGAATGCAATAGAATTTTTGAGTGTTTTGGGTGATTTAGAGTGGTGGGTATGCAACATATGAGTGTTTTTGGGATTTTTAATTATTTATGAATGTTATGCAATGTGAGGAAATGGTAGATGAACTATGGTTTTGATGTGAAAAGTGAAAATGTCCTAGGGATGTTATGCAAATGCAAATGCAAGGTGATGTTTTGAAATTTGACTAGAGGGGATGAAAATGACTCTAAGGTATGCAAAATGAAAATTAGGGTTATTTCTTGGACTTGGTAATGATACTAAAGGTAGGTATATTCAAGGTAGACTATGCGAAGGATGGTGTTCTAGGGTTTTTAATGACATTTGGGACATGCAAAATGAGGGTAAATGCTCAAGAAGGCAATTTGTTTGATGGAAAATTTGATAGGGTTTGGTAGTCAAAATGATGCTAAGGATTTTGATCAATGAAATATGAAGGGTATATACCACTAGGTTAAGTCAAAATGATGTTTTGGGATGCTAGGGATATGATTATGCTATGACAAGGGTATATGGAAAGTTTTGAACTTAGGTAAAACCTTTTAGAAAGTATTTTGTCTAGGAGTTTAACCTTGTCATAAAGGACTTTGGATCTTGACCAAAAAAATAGATAAAAGATGAAAAGATCAAATTGATAAAATATGAAAAGGTCAAATATATCAAGACATTGATATATTTTGACCAAATAAAATGATAAGAAAAGATAAAAAGACTAGTCAAGATCCATTATCTGTCAACACTAGGAGATACTCTAAGACTCACACTTTGTTCTAGATTTTTGACTAAATTCAAAGGTTTTGGGGATTCAAAATGATGTTTTGAGGACTCAAAATGCTGGAAATTCTGAATGGATATGTGATATGGACAATTATTATGATGCAAAAGGGGATTTTGGGTGCAAGATACGGTTTTGGGTGAAGTGCAGAATGGGTAGGTGTACAGGCTCCTAGATGTAGTTTTATGGTCCTAAAGTGCAGTTCGGAGGCCCAAAATGGTCATCCAGGTATCCAAGTGCACCCTAACAGTGCCAAGTGCACCCTAACAGCACCAAATAAATCATTGATGCACTTGGAGCTAGTTGGGGCACAGTTGGTAGTTTTCGGGCGCAGTTGGCAAGCTAGGGAAAATGTGTGCTGATTCTGAAGGGTATGGTTACCAAACTAACATGCCAGGAAGCTAAGATGTTTGGGTTGATGTTAGGATGGGTTGGGAGATGAAAAATAGAGTTTATGAACTATATAATTATTTCCTAAGTGAAGGTACTAAAGACTAGGTGATGTAGAATGCAAAGCTAGGCAAGCTAGTGCAAGGGGAGCTAACCAGGTACCTAAGGACACTGTTGAAGCCTCAAAATGTTATTTGGAACCTAAAATTGGATCTCAATACCACAAAGTGAACCTAAATAGTGTATAATATGTCAATGACATAGTTGGGGCCCAGTTGGGCATAGTTGGTAGTTTCTAGGTGCAGTTGGTATACTGGGCTGAAACTAAGGCAATTCTGGAAGCTATGATTTCAGGATTGATGTCACAGAGAGCTAAATAGCATGGGACAGTGTTAGGGCTAGTATGAATTCTCAAAATGATGGTTATGATGCTTAGAATGATGAATAAAGTGTTCAATATGATGAATAGGTATGCAAGGATGCAAGATGGTGAATGCAAAGTGCTGATTTTGAGATGGGAATGCAAAAAACTAAGGAAAGTGAACTAAACCTAAATGGATGCAATATGAAAGATAATAAATACTAAATGAGAACTAAAAGGTGCAATATGAAGTCTATATGATGCATTAATGAGGCCTATACTAGGCTGAATGCAAGTGAAGTCTATGAAAGTGTGAGGTCTACGTTTTGCCAAGAACATTTAGGAGCACAAGTCAACATGTTTTTCAAGGTTTGAGTGTGTTGAACCAAAGTTTGCAATGTTTAATAAAGGTTGAAATGTTTTGGAAATGTGTGGTATTTTGACAAGTTCAAATGATATCCAAGGTGTAAATTTAGAAGTTTGGCTTTTATCTTGATTATGTTTTACACACATGCAAGACACATTAAGACAAGAATAGTTGTTGTAAAAAGTTAACAAACACACCACAACCTAGGCTTTTAGGACTGTATCCACTGAATTCCTACTTGAACCAAAGTTTAGTCACACTTATCTAGAGTGGAAAACCTAGGATCTTGGCACCATAGGCTCCCCCTTATAGTGCACTCACTTCTCGGAGCTACCAAGATCCACTTCCCAAGGGGCATGACTTCCCAAGGGACTGTTGCCTCTACTAAGGACCACGAGAATGTAGGATGTCTTCATGGGCATGGGTGACCCCTTGAGCTAGTGGATAGAAAGGATTTTGGCCACTAAAACATTGTTTTTAGTAAGGGCATTCCATTCAGCAAGTTAATGATAAACTTCCACAGAAGGTCTCCCAGCCCTGAGAACTGGGGTTTGACGCACCACAAGGGTACTTGAGGAGAGCTATCATGCAGCAATACTACCGACAAGACTTTCACCGTAATCAAATTTTATATAGCGGCTGGAACATTGACCTGGCTTTGGCTTGTTACCACTTTGAGGTCATCTCCTGGCATACCCAATATCGAGTATCTTGGTCCAAGGCAGGCCTCCTATAGAAGTTACATGGATTTCTCTTACACCTAAGATCCACGAATGGAAAGGGGAGAGGATACATCCAATGCAACTCCTAGGTATTTAACACCATAGACACGCTAGGCAGAAAAGAAAAAGGTTCTTTTTAAGCACCAAACAAAATGTTAGCTAATCTAGGAAATCCACACACATAGTTTTGAAAGACACACAAAGTCTTCGACAATGTCCTATAAAGCACACATTAGTAGTTTCTTATGATCATGTCTTCATCCAATGATTGCCACATGCTACAAATAGACCATCAGTAACACAAAATCACCTAATCTATGTCCTAGAGAGTGATAGGAATGTGAAATGCAAATTTTGATTGATGCATGTGCTTACTATGAACCTAGGTGTGCTCTGACAGTGCAGATTGCTCCCTAGAAGGCCAAAATGGCTCTGAACATACCCAAGTGTGCCTAGATAGTGCAAACTACATCAATGACATAGTTGGGGCCCAGTTGGGTGCAATTCGTAGTTTTTGGGTGCAGTTGGGAAGTCAAGTGCAGAGTGTCGGGAAATGGTGCCTACACAAGACACAAAAATTGAAAATTTGAAAACTACACTCCCAAGTGCACCCAAACAGTGTAGACTACATCAATGATGTATTTGGGGACTAGTTGGGCATAGTTGGTAAGTTAGAAACAATAGAATGAGATTTTGGTGGTTTCTGAGCTCCTAAAACTGCTCCTAGGGGTCCCAAGTGCGCCCTGACAGAGCAGAGTGCACCCTAGGATAGCAAGCTAACAGAACGTATGAAACAAGAGCACATAAGCCTTTTACTAGACCCCCTAATTAATCTAGGTGTGAAAAGGAATAGCAGATAGTCATTATACCCTTCCAAGTGAGCTCCTTCCTCGCACCTACAAGCATAAAACAAGAAAGTGCAAGTTAGATATGCATGTTCACATTGGGTTCACCAAATGTAGGACCAGAAAATGGGTTAAATGCATAACATACTATGAGAAAATCACAAACTCAATAAACATATAAGCCACTAGTTCTACCATGAAAGCCAAACTAATCAAAAGAAAGAAAACATAATTAAAAACTCCCTTTTCTGTTTGTAGCTCCCATGTCCTTCTTTCTTCTCCAAATGATTGTAGCTCCAATTTGCCTATAGCACACACAAGATTGAAGCAAAAGCCTATGATATGGATAAAGCCATGAGAATACTTGAAGTTTTGATTTAATGTGAGAGATGGAATGAGAAATCTAAAATAAATTAGGACCTAAAGGCTTCCAAGACTTCAAGAAGACAAGGACCGAAAATGCTAGAAAGAGTGTCCAATTTATAATAAACAATCAAAGTGAGAGCATTGGATTTGTCACCCATAGATGTGCAATGTGGCAAGAGATTCCTTTGAGAATATATGATGCATATGACAAAATATGCCAATTGTAAGATTCTATGACACATGAGAGTCAAACTTGGCTAAATGTGGAAGAGAATCTATGACTCGTCATAAGACACCTCAACCCACTTAAAGCCAAGAATCTATGACAAATAAGCCAAATAGGGACATGCGTAAGAGATAAGAATATTTGATTATGACAAATATTTTCCAAGTGTCAAAGGAGAATCCACGGGGTGTCATATCCAAGTGTCATGAGGATGCAATATTTTATGGAATATTTGAATTAAAAATCCTCTTATTCCACAAAATAAGAATTAGTAGAAAATGGAATTAATGATGGAGAATGGAACTTAGGAAATTAAGAATTTCCATGGTTTGCAGGTAATGAATCAATTAAATAATAAAATTAATTAATTGAGGATGGTAATTAGGAGGAATAATTAGAAAGAATAGGATTAAATTATGGGTTATTTAATCCTATAGAGAAAATTAGCAGATGATTGGCCAAATTGATTAAATGAATGCGACAGTATCCTTTGATGAAAATGTAATGATGATGGATATGAAATAAGATGATGACTAGTAGATCAAAGCCATGATCAAACTAATTGATTGAAGTTGATAACATGCCAAGGACACATGACATGAATTGGTTGATATGTAACATTTAACCAACATTGTAAATGCTATAGGATTGAAACTGATTGATAAGGTTTGATCATAATAACATCGACAAATGTTGTCAATGTTATTAAAATGGTTGATGATGCCATGATCTAACATTGAAAGACTCAACAATGTCAAAGTTTGGATGACATGAATGATAGTTCGACCTAGCACTGAGAGCCATGACAGTACTAAGGTCAAATTGATAAGATTGATAGGTTGATAGGTTTCCAAGGCACTGAAAGACACAACAATACCTAGGAGTCGGATAAATAATGATTGATTTGGGATGTTTGATATGTTTTGGGTTGATTAGGACTGATTTCGAGTGATTTTGGGTTAATTTGGGGTGATTTTGAGTTGATTTAATATGATTATGAGTTGATATGAAATTGATGTCAAAGGGGATACAAATGATGAAATATGGTCAATCTAGCCAAAAGATCAAAGTTAGTAGAATGAGAAAATGGGACAAATTAGTATGAAGAAGTGATGAAGTCGTAGATGCAAACCATTTTTGAGCATCTACACTACCAATAAAGGAAAGAAATCACTACAAGGATTTTTGAAGCTCACATTTTCTCTAAAAGAAGTCCACATGAGTAATAGCATTGAAGGAGTCAGTACCTTGAAAAGCACAATAAAAGAAGCTACTAATAGTAGCAACCCACGCATATGAACAAAAATCCCACGCTAAGATGGGAGATCATATATATAAGATGCCAATATAGCAGAAGTCACTTTGAAGATGAAGATAAAGACAACTTTTAAAAGGACCATCACGCAAATAAAATTGAGACATCCATGCATGGAGCAGATTTTACGTATCATCAGTAAAGCTGCCTTGGAGTTACTCACTACAAAAGGGATCCGTATGAAGCATTTCAAAACCAAAAAATGTGCTTTCAAGATGTTGAAGGCATAAAAGTTAGATGTTATATGCAAAGAGTAAGTCGTTGATATAAAGGGAAGCCCTGAGTTTTAAAGAGCACCCAAGGAAAAAAGATAAGCCCATGCCTTTATGAACATAGTCAGTGCTAAAGCTAAATAAAAATGGTGCAGGAGACTTCAGAGCAACCAAGAACCTAGATACAAAAAGGAAGACGTCTATGCAGGGAGTAGCATGCATTTGTGAGAAAATTCATGCCAAAATAAGAGCAATTCAAATTGCAAGGAGAGATTACAATGTTTGAAGAAGCCAACCAAGACAAAGACTATGCATACATTTAAAAGGATGCTTCACACATTTAGAAGAGAAAGTCCATGCTTGCCAATCCACCATGCCAATAAAACAAGAAAGCCAAGTGCTTTTTGAAGGGAGGTCTATGTTCAAATCCATTAGAGAGATATGCCCATTCAAGTTGCAGGAACCTCCACGTGAGAAATAAGAAGCACAGTCTGTTAAAGAAGAGAGAGAGTATTATGTTTTCTCCCATATTCATGGTGGGACGAGTTCTTTTATATTTTAAATACAATAGAAAAAAATATGTGTAATGCCAATAACATAGGGCTTTTTTGAAAAGGCAATGGCTGCATGGTGAGTCCGACCCAATTGGCATGCTAGAGAGAAGGATGACATCAGCTGGACATAAGAGCATAATTTTAAATGGAAATGCAAAAATGCTAATGTGGCGATGAGGGCTAAGATCTTGCCACGTGGTCGCATTGGATGACGAGGGCATTCCCTCATTTTAGAGATGCAAGAAGGTTAAAAAATATGAGAAAGTAGAATTGTGCTACATGGCACAAGTTGCACTTGGCGATGACATGGCATCACAAGAGCAGATGCAGTGGGATTCACCAGATGTCGACACGTGGCAAATCTTGCGATGCCTACATTTTAGCAAAAAGAAGATGCAAGGAAGATAAATATTGCAAGAAAGTGGGAATTCACCATGTGTTATTGGGCCTAGAGTAGATGGTGACATGGCATATGTATAGATTGTGGGCCAATCACAAAGTGCCATGTGGCATCAGTCAATGGAGGGTTGACCTCTAATTCAGGGGATAAGCAACAGTTTTGAAATAGTAAAAATTAATATTTTATTTTATTTTGCAAATAAATGCATGTCAGACCTTTTAAATCAAAAGGGGATTATAGTCTAAAGTTTCAACTTTAGAGATTTTTAATTTTATGAAATTTAAAATCTAAGTTGCAGATCTCAGTTTCATAGCGAACGAGGATGTTTTTTGAGTTAAGATTCTGGGTTTTTCTAGAAGGCAAAGTATGCCTTATCATATACCGCCAGAATTGTGAGAATCTAAATTTTTTGATTTTGTAGTTAGTTTTTACATAGGTAGCAGTCTATTTGAGCTATAGGAGGTTTTCTTCCAGATTCGTATTCTGCAACCAAATTCAGGTATCAAAGCTCAAAACTAATTTCTAATGAGGTGATGACTTGAGTATGGTTAAAAGGAAATGAGAGTTCAATTTGGGTCAAAATTTGTTTAGATTCATTTAGTAAAAACTAAAATTTCACCAGCTTTTTAGTGGGAAAATCAGATTTTTTGGATGCAAAAGGAGTTTTCATCATTAAATAGAGGATATTTTTAAGTTTGTTATAGAAAATGATGAAACACGATCAGATCAAAATGGGAAGAAAGAAGAGAGATGTTTTTTACCTGAGAAAGATTGAATTCTAAGTGCACAAGTGGCAGTTGCATATCAAATCTGGGAATTCATTTTGTCTATATCATTCTTTTTTTCTATTATATGAGGGGTTCCAGTCTTTGGAGAAAAACCAGTCACTACTAAGATACTAGGTTTTGGATCTAGTTTTGATGTGTTCCCATACTGTGATACCACATTTTTTAGTAATTTCTCTCATGTGAACAGTAGTAGGAAGGTTAATACAACAAGTTATGACATGATAGGTGTTTTCATGTTTTGATTGCATGCATTTAAATGTATTGTTTCAAGGAAATTAATACAAAGGAATAGGAATTTCATTAGTTTCCTTTTGATTATCGTCTCCTTTATTAGTAATTTTCAATGTTTTACAATCTCTAAACAAAGAGCCTAGATTGTAGTTATAGTCCCTTAAGGCTGTATGTTATTTCATTATTGCCTATAACTCAAGTAGTTATGTAAATGCTTCAGGGAAATAATAGGGTTGCAAGTTTGCTGATGGGGATATCATGTAAGAATGTGATTCAAATTGAGCACAAATGTCTATTTACAAGTTGAATTGATAGATCATATGTCTGAATATACGTATAAGTATCAGATATCCATATGTATGCACTCAATTCATGGATTTGCGCAATGGATTAGGCATTGATCAGCTACAAGATCATTAAGTCTTACTACTACATAACTAAGGATTTGTTGAATTCAACATTATCAATTAAATGTTCTTTCCATTTTATCTTGAAGGACTTAAATAGAATGCCCTCACTTAGCTTGTCAATATTCTAGATTTGCATTTAGCTACTGCAGATCTATGTCATTTCATGAGTTACTAGGAGAAATAAGGGCTTGTATCTTCTTAATAGATTTAGGGATATGTTTTTGTACTAGTATGGTATCATTTGAATCTGAGGTCTACCCGCCTAGGTCTAGCAAAGCCTGAAGTAGAAGAAGACTCATCCCTTATAGTTGGCCTGTTGTAAAAAATGGCATGTTGAAAATGGGAGTTAGCTACCCCTAGATATGTTAGTTTCTCAGTGGGATAATTGAAAACCTTCTAGCATTTTCAAACACCAACAATAGGGAGAAAGTGAAAAGAACTTTCAAAAACTACACTTGTATATTAAGATGTTGAAACAATATGTCTTTTGCATTGTTGTCAAAGAGGGAGAAAAGAGTAAAGAAACTAATCGATAACAGGAGAAAGGGAAAAAAATTGATTAACTACATTCAATGGATAAAAACTTTGATCAACAAATTGAGGGAGAAGATAAAGAAGCTAATCAGAATAGAGAATAGCATATGATGATCAATGCATATAGAGAGAGAAACTATAAGAAGGAAGAGAAAGAGTACAATAGCTAAGAGGGAGAAATAGAAGTAAAGGAATCAGAATAGTAGATCATAAGAGGGAGATGTGAAAAATGATGGTTACACAATTACTTTTTGGCATTTGACTTACTGTTCTAACCTAATTAAATAGTTTAGTCTGATGGCTGATCAGTTTGGTTTGCCATCAATGCGAAAGAGGGAGATTATTATTAAAAAATAAAAAACCAATCATTGTTTTTTCATTGATGTCAAACTTTCTATGTGTAGGAATGACATTTTCTTATAAGATCCAAAGTACTATCACTTAGTTGATTGATTAATGAAAGGGATTTACTCAACAAGTTGTAACAAAAAAACCTAAGGGAAAGGTTAAGTTATGATATTCTAATCAAGTGCAAGGATTAGTTAAGACAATGGTTAAATGATGTATTGATAACATACTCAAAGATACTAAGGTTGGCTACACTTAGAAACATTGGAGGAATAAGCTATAATAAGGTTGACTGCAAAGCTTAAACTAAGTTCATTAGTGGGTGTCGAGTAAGCTAGTTTAAGCTGAGCAAATTTTTAGTTAGAGCAAAGGAAATGAAAAATCTAGTGTGTGCCAAGTAATTTTTTGGTGTTGAGTGAAGTTTAAGTGCCGATAAAAGTAACAAGTTCCAAGCATTAGAAAATCTTAGTAGGTGTCGGGTGAACTTTAGGTGCCAAGCATCAATAAAATGTAGTTGATGTCAAGTAACATAGTATGTATCAAGCATCACAAATTCAATAGTGTCAAGCTATAGCATTTTTGGAAATGTCAAAGATTTGTCAAATTTGAGCTGACATAATTGTTATCTTGAATTTTGTGAATCAGTTGGAGGATAAGGATGCTGAGTTGATGGCACAAAATTCTATGTAAATTATTTTTGAGAAAATTCAAAAGGCTTATTCAAGAAGTTTCTAGAGGAAAAAAAATGTGGGTTAGATTCAATAAATCCTACTTAATCCATACAAATTGAAATTAAAAGAAGGAAGAATCAAGTAGGAAAAGAAGATCCAAACTTCTATTTAAGGAGTCATAGACCAAGAAGCAACTACTGCTATTGAAGTGCCAAATTGCAAAGTAATTAGAAGGGTGTCAAGGAGAAGGCATCTAGGAGAACGAAGAATAGGGCACAAAAACTCTACTTTAATAAGTGGTCAAAGAAAGATGATTGCACTAGTACATTGAGCATGAAGAGTTAAGGAGAAAAAGCTTGAAAGGAGGGCAAGTTATTAGAGCTACAAAGAATGAAAGCCAAACAATGTGAAGAGTTGAAGAGTGATTTGAGACCTACAAGTTAAGTTGTATGTTGTAATCAGGTCAAAGATTTTCTAGTACTCTCTAGCAATTGTATTAGACATGAAAATCCTATGGACTTAGGTTGGTTTAATAGTCATTTGTGATTCCTTTAAGATGGTGGCATTCCAAGTGAATGTTCTAAAGTCCTCTAACTAGGCCCACTTCTAACAGGGTGGATAAATACTCTAACAAGTTCATATTTAATAGTGTGTTGTAAGCTTTTAATAGGGTAGGCCTTTCACAAGGCATCACTTCAGAAGAGTGAGAATGGAGTAGCATGTTACTGGCGATTTTTCCCAAATTGGATTTCCACATAAATTGCTATGTTCTATTGATCTTTTTATGTGTTATGATTGCATGTTGATTTATAGTAACCTATGGATTAGGAAAGTTAAAGCTTGGATAAATGAATGGTTGAATAGGATTACTACACTTAGTGAAAAAGTGTGAATAGGACATTTGGACTTTGAATAACTAATTCAACCCCCCGCCCCCTCTTAGTTATTCTAAAGCATTTCTAACATTAAGACTATCATTATAAGCATATTTAGCCTAAGAAATAATAAGATCCCAAGTCTACCCATACTCCTTTGTTAAGCACCTTAGCAGGTTCCCAAGCACACTTTTGATGACCTTAGTTTGACTATCAATTTGAGTATGGTATGCTGAACTAAAAGAGGGATTAGTTCCCAACCTTTTCCATAAGATTTTCCAAAAATGACCCATGAACTTTTTGTCCCTATTAGACACAATACTCAAAGGGAGTCCATGAATCCAAACTATCTCCTTAAGGAAGAGATGTTCTATATAACTTGCATCATATTTAGTTTTAGATAAAATAAAATAAAAGCTGTTAGAGAATGTATCTACTGCAAAATAAATGTTGTCCATACTTGATTTGGTTTTAGGGAGTCCAACCATAAAATCAGTAGTTACACATTCCCAAGGCCTATTTGGAATTGGCAAGGGTTGATAGAGTCTTGCATTACTTGAACCTCCTTTAGCTCTTTGACATAGTCAACATTGCTCGTCCTATCTTTGTACATCCCTTGCTAATTTAGGTCAAAAGTAGTATCTCTACACTAACTCCAATGTCTTGTTTATGCCCAAATGTGGACTCAAGCTACCAATATGCTTCCCTTGAATCAAACTTTCCCTCATTGATCCCTTAGGTACACATAGCTTATTACCTTTAAATAACAATCCATTTTGAATGGTATAATCTACAAAATAACTATGAAAATTATTCTCAAACTCTAGGCATACCTTGTAGGCTTGGGAGAAGTCTTCATCCTCTTCATACAAGTTTTTAAAACCTGTTATTCCAATGCTTTGTAGCTACACTTCTTGGACAGTCAAAAGCTTCCTACTCAAGGCATCTGCTACCTTATTGAGCTACCCCTTCTTATGCTTGATTGTGAATGTGAAAGATTGTAGATACTCCATCCACTTCAAATGCCTATTATAATCTTTTCTTGAGTGTTTATATAACTCAAAGCCTAATTATTTGTAAAGACAACAAATTCTTTGGGTAGGAGGTAATGTCTCCACTTCTCGGGAGATTGTACTAATCCATACAACTCCAAGTCATAAGATGAATATTTCTTCTTGGCCTCATTGGGTTTCTCACTAAAGAATGCCACAACTTTTCCTTCTTGAATCAAGACACCCCCTACTACTACATTAATTTTGTCACTTTCAACAGTGAATAATTTATCAAAAGTAGGCAAGATTAAAATGGGTTTTGTAGCTACCTCTTATTTCAATGTTTGAAATGCTTTATCTACTACCTTAGTCCATTTGAACTTTGTTTTTGGCCCACCTTTGATGGTGTCTAGTATTTGTGCACAAATCCCACTAAAGTTCCTCAAAAAATTTCTATAAAACTATGTCAAGCCATGAAATCTCCTCAGTTCAATCCTTGTTTTAGGAGCAAAACAATCCAATATTGCCTCTACTTTTCTTGGGTCCATTTTTAGATTACACTTGAACACTACACAACCCAACCAAATAGATTCTTGCTACATAAACACACACTTTTCTAGATTAATGGCTAGTTGTTGTTCTTGGAGTCTCTTCAGGGCCAACCTTACTTACATGTTCTATGTGCTCTTCTTTTGTCTTCATATAGATGAGTATATCATCTACATACACTACCACAAATTTTTATGTGAAGTCCTTCAAAACCTCATTCATTAATCTCATGAAAGTGCTTGGGGAATTTGTAAGCCCAAATAGTATTACAAGCCATTCATACAATCCATTTGTGGTTTTAAAAGTGGTCTTCCATTCATCACCCTCCTTGATTCTAATTTGGTGATAACCATTCTTTAAATCCAACTTAGTAATGTACATAGCACCCCCTTAAACAATCTGTCATGTCTTCTATTCTTGGAATAGGGAATCTACCCCTGATAGTGATCCTGTGAATAGCCCTTGAATATGGACAAAGCCTCTATTTTCCTCCATTCTTTGCTGCTAAGACCACTAGGACAACACATGGACTAATGTTGTTCTTAATCAGCCCTTGATCCAATAATTCTTGCACTTGTCTTACTACTTCCTTATTCTGATATGGAGTAAGCTTATAGGCTATTTTTTCAAGCAAACAAGCACCAAGTACAAAATCAATTTGATGGATGATTTCTTTCTTAGGTGGTAGTGTTGCTAGTGTACCATCTGAAATAATATACTTGAAATCATCAAGAATTTGTTGCACTTCAAGAGGTATGGGCTGCAATTTAGTGTCACCCTCCTTTGACTTGACCATAATGGCACATCCTATGGTCTCCTCATCCTATAAGGCCTACAAGAACTCTTTTCCACTACTAATTGACACACTAGGTGTCTTGGAAGCTTCCCCTTCATTCTCTATTAAGGACTGAATTTTGAAAGTCCTTCCATCTTTTTTGAAACAAATGGCATTTTCTTCTCCATCATAGATCACCTTCTTGTCAAATTGCCATGGTCTTCCCAATATAAGATGACATGCATCCATGGGTAAAACATCACAAAGCACTTTGTATTTATAGGTTCCAATAGAAAACTCAACCCATGTCTGCTCATTCACAAGTACAAACTGCTATTGATTCTACCAAGTTACCTTATAGGGATTTTCATGGGGGACCTTTGTAGGTTTCATCTTCTTTGCTACCTCCTCCAATATAATATTATTTGTAGATCCTAAATCTAGTACAATGTTCCAATACTTTCCTTGAATCTTGCACCTAACTCTAAAAAGAGTCCTCCTCTGCTTAGGCTCACTCGGATTGGGCTACCTTATGAGTACCTTTCTAATCATCAAGTTCTCACCCATTTCTAATTCTAGTTTACTGATTTCATTAGTGCTTGAGCTGCCACCATCTTCTTGAAAATAAGCAGCTCTCTTCTCATTACTAGCTGTTGATGGTTTATCAAGACACCTATAGGTAGGATGCCCAATCTATCCACATTTGTAACACTTCATGGTGGAAAAGTAGGAGCTACTCCTTCATTCTCCTCTTCCTCTATTTCCTTGAGATCTTCTCCCTCTACCAAAATATCCCCTTGTGCTGATTATAGAACTTCATTCCAAGAGTCTACTTTCCTCTTGGTTTCTTAATTCACCACCTCTACTAGAACTACCTCTTTGACCACCTCTAGAATCTCTACCTCTTCCTTTGTTCTTGGAAGTATGACCTTGCTTTCTTTTTCCTTTCTCTTCCATCTTTAGGGCCATTTGATAACATTAATGAACTGTTTCAGGAGTGAGATGGCTTATTTCTTCTTGAATAGATCATTTGAGTCCATTTAAATATCTTGCCAATCAGATACTTTCATCTTCCACCACTTTAGACCTCAAGCTTAGCTTTTGGAATTCTTCCATATAAGAATGTACATCCATGTCTTTTTGTCTTAGATTTTGTCACCTCCTATGAAAATGTATTTCATAGTCTTTAGGAATGTAGGCTTGTTTGATTTTAGTCACCATTCCTTTCCAGGAAACAATATGACCTTTTACTTCTTTTCCCCTCTTTGTTTGCACAAATTTCCACTAGGTGAGATCATTTCCTATCAACCTTGACTTTCCCACCTTAACCTTTTGAGCATCAAAGGCACCATCAAGTTAAAAATGGTTCTCCATTCCTTCAATCCATTCCACAATGAGATCAGTGTTGGAGTTTCTTCTTCCAACTCAATGTCTTTTTCTTTAGCCTCCTTCTCATCTTTCTACTCCATCTTGTCCTTGACTTTATCTGTAGTGTCTTGGATCTCACTTAAGAACTATTCCAGTTGTGCCAATTTAGTACCAACCCTTAGAAAAAATATTGGATCTTTAAAAAGACTAATTTAGTACCAACCCTTAGTTTTCTCTGAAAGCTAATTTTTGGATCTCCTTTGTTCAATGTCTTAATCTGAACTCTTAATTAGATATCTTTGTTTTGTCCTTTGCTTCTTAGATCATTTTTTGATCTCCTTTTGATGTTAGTTTTCATTGCTCTATTTTATCCTTTTTCACTCATTCATTTGCACATTACTGATCACCCATTCTTCATTCTGCCATCTGATGCTAGGGTTAGAACCCTCTTTAATTAGATAATCTTGGAAAGTTTAGGGTCATAATCAATGGTTCACAATTCATCCCTTTTTTGTTTCCCTTATGATTCTTTCATTGGTTGATAAGTTTTCTTCTAGTTTGATACCTTTTTTAAAGATATGTAAAATACATCATAATTATCTCTATAATATTTTAATGTTTTCTATAAGTCGGCCAAAATAATTTGCATAAGTGTTTGTGCAATTACAAACTCATATTTCAAAATTGGTTTAACAAACATTTGAATATTATAAGACTTGGTCATAACTAAAATTCCTACTATGACTCAACTTCTACACACTTAGTCTATTATATTTTCTCAACAAAGACTATCTTAGATTTTTCTTAGTTACAACTGTTTGTGCTCAGCTTATATGTGTGATTGGTCTCAACTGTGGTGCTTGGTAATCATTGACTTACTTGACATGTGATGCAAAATAAAAAAGTCCTTATTTACTCGACCTTTACTAAATGACTTAGTCACTGTGATGACCAACCAATCTTTCCTAGTGAATAACTAAGTATTTGGACACTAATAGGTAACTTACATGTAAAGACCAAGATCACCCTATTAGCAATTCTCTCATTAGAGGACTTTATAAAGTTCCATTAGAATGTCACCTTCATTAAAATATTTACATATGACAGTTAGGTCAACCTTTATTAAAGCATTTCAAATACTAATACAATGGTTAGAAAGTAACAATAGGTTTTGATATATCTAGTACAAATCACTTTGCATAAATAGCTCTTAGTTTGAATCACATACATATTCTTTGTATAACCTTCATTGGCATCTCAATCTTTGATTCTCTTAACAATCCTTTAAGCAATCACTCTTCACTTCCACTCAACTCACCTCAACCTTTTTGTTAAATTTGCTAGTCAATAACATTAGCAAATGCTCAAACCTTTAACTCTCTTCTAATGTGACCCCTCGTACCTCCTTAAATAGGTAATTTTGATCTTTTTTTGGCTGAAACACCACCATAGATCTTAAGATTGTGTGTAGTTTCAATGCATACAATGAATCTTGCCGCCTTTTATTTCATCCTCTTCTTTTCTAGGAAAAATAATTTTAAATTAATCCCTTGATCCCTTACCTAACGCTTTCATTGTATTACATAATCTAACTCATCATTCCTTATCTTCAACATGCTCTCCATATTCCAAGAAATCAACTCTCTCGACAA
Organism: Cupressus sempervirens; assembly: GCA_028749045.1. Taxonomy (NCBI): domain Eukaryota; kingdom Viridiplantae; phylum Streptophyta; class Pinopsida; order Cupressales; family Cupressaceae; genus Cupressus; species Cupressus sempervirens. Next base: position 222,644,684 of record CM053790.1, on the reverse strand, counting down.
GAAATTATGATTTCTCATAAATTGTCTTAATGTTGATCCTCAGCCAACACTATGTTCTGACACTCAATCATCACTGGGTTACTAAGTTGCTACTGATTTTTTTTTTAGCACATATACTATCACTTGGTTGGTATTGATGCTTAGTCAATAGTCATTCTGCTTGGCACTTTTTATATCTCAATCAACATTAGCATCACTTGACATATACTTCAAGTTCTTTAAGGGTAAAAGCACAAATCTGTGTCATCTTTTATAAAGAAACGTGATATCAGAATGTGACAGTCCAACATTAATGACAAAAAAAATGGTATTTGTGTTTAAAATATGAAGATGATGTAAATTGATGAAATGTGTAGAATTGTAAGAATTTTATGCTTATAATTTTTATAATTTTTTTGACTAAGAATTTATTCATTTTATTTTATTTTGAAGTCCCTTTTTTAACTATAAAAAATATAGGATGTAGTTCCCGTCAAACAAGTATGTGCAAATCATCTTTTTTTGTTCTGATTTGAAAATATTTTATAGATGACATGTATAGCTAGTGAAAAAAAATATTATTATTATTTTTATGTATATTTTCTTTGTTATAAGTACTCAAGTTCGACCTTTTCAGAATCCAACAATTTTTTCCTCCCATCAAAACTTCCCTATCAAATCTATACCTTCTTGAAAAAAAATTACATATTCGTGAAGAGGATTCTCTCCTCTAGTGATAAATTTTATTTTTTTATTTTTTTGATATGATTTACTATTTTTTTTCATTTTTGTAGAGAGAATCTTTTGAAATGTTGAAATATTGACTTATAATATTTTGATGATCAAAACACTCAAAAATTTATATAATGATGATGTTGAATCTGAGATCTATAAAAGGGTATTTTTAGTTTTTGAAAAAAATTGAGTTTTGATAGAGAAATGAGACTTGACCAAAACAGGTTTTTGTATCACAAATGGTGACACAAATCTGTGCTTTTACCCTTAATCTGTTGCTTTGTTTCTTAGTCAAGCCTATAAATTTGGTTTGTCTTTGGTCACTTCTTCAAGGCTCTAATGTTACTACCTTCTCCACTTGCAACATGATTTAAACAATCACTCCATCTTGTTAAATTCCAACTAACCATGTGTCTAGTTGTAGTTTTCTCTTTATAACTCAACCTTTCCTCTAGTTACTTTCATTATGACCAACTTGTCAAATCCTCTTTACCAATCAAATAGAAATAAAACTCAGGTTTTATAAATAATTGTCTCACCAATTAGTTTTGACATTAATGATAACATAATGACTATTCCAATTATGATTTCCAACAATCTCCCTCTTTGGAATTGTACCATGCAATCCAAAACTTGTATTCTCTCAAGAAAACACCAACAATGTGGATTATCAAATATTCATTGATATTGTTAGTTTCTTTTTTATTCTCATCTTTGTGTCCAACAACCTCTATCTTTTAGTTTGATTAAAATTCTCATCCATGCCACTTCGATGTGTAGCACATAAGCTTTTTCTATCATATCACATCATAAAATTAGTCAAATTGCTAAAAACCCTTTTCATTCAATTTCTCCTTCTTTGTAATCTCTCCCTCTTTCTTATGGTAACTAACTTTCATTATCTGCCTCTTTGACAACAATTCCAAAGACTTTTGAACTCATTCATCTTTTCATTAAGATATCTTCATGTCAATTCTAAGTTCATCTTCTATCATCTGTGTATGACTAATTCATCATTTTTTTCTTCTTCTTCAATACTACCTTAGGAAAATCCTAGAGTAGGACTTGTTGCATCAATTTGTAAGAGATCTTGATCAACACATTTGATGCAAAGTACCATATATTCTTAAGTAGCTTTTTATAAAGGAGTCAACCCTAGTTTAACCCTTTGATATTCATGAGAATCTTGAGGTAAAGCTTTAGTGAATATATCAAACATTTACTTATTTTTCTTGAACTATCTCTCTCAAGTAATGATACTTGATAGCAATATGCTTTGTCTTTATGTGCATTACACAATTATTTAATATGTTAATAGAACTAGTGTTATCACAATAGATAACAAGTGGATTTGTGATCTCTTCCTTCATACCATTCAACAATTTCTTGATCCATATGATACTTGAACAATTTACTACTACTTCCACATACTTATCTTTAGCTATTGATTGGGAAATTCAATTATGCTTCTTTCTTGTCCAAGAAATTAGTCTCTTTCCTAAAAAGAATGCACCTCTACTTGTTCTTTTTCTATCATCGTCATTTCTTGCCCAATCAAAATTAGTAAATGCCTTCAATTTGAACCTATCATTCTTCTTGTAATATAATCCACTATCTTCTATTCCTTTCAGATATTTCAATATCATTTTCACTACCATCATGTGGTTCTTCTTAAAACTTATAGAAAACCTTGCAATTATCCCCACTACTAATGCAATATCAGTTCTATTGTGAACAATATATTGTAGCTTTCTAATCATTGATTTTCTACAACTATCCCCACTACTAATGTAATATCAGGTCTATTGTGAACAATATATTGTAGTTTTCCAATCATTAATCTATATAGTGTTTGATGTACATCACTAGAATCATCATTCTTATATTATGGTATGTGACCATAGGCATACTAATTGGTCTAGAATCTTCCATTCGAAAGGTCTCTAGAATTTCCTTGATATATTAGGATTAAGTAATAAGAATGACTTGCTTCATTTGATATACTTGTAATCTAATTAAGAATTTGATCTCACCAAACATTGGAATTTTAAACTACTTTATTTTATTAAAAAATGATTTGTAATGCTTCCTTGTTTCCAAATATGATATTGTCAAAATAAAATAAAATAGCAATACCTTGTTGTTCCTTCTAGTCTTCAAGTACAAATTTTTTTAATCATTAGTTCTTGCAATTCCAATCTATTAAAAATAGATAATAATAAGGGAGGGGGAGGGGAGGGGATGGGGGGTAAATTAGTATTCTACAAACTTTTCCTCACAACTACCTATTATTAATTACTTTATAACTTGCATATCAAAACTAGACCAACAATGTTGAATAGTAAATATAACCATACACAATGAGGACTCATAACACCATTATTTGTTAACTAGGGAAACCCTGGCCAAGGAAAAAAATTGGTTCGGATGATACACACTAGATGATCCACTAAAGAAAAGAATCTTGTTAAGGATATTGACCCTATTAGGAGTCTACGAAGTACATATAGTGTCCCAAGTCCTTGTTAGAGTACTGGGCCTTATTATAAGCTTTAACCTTGTTATGAGTTGGTAGATCAAGTAAACTCTATGCAAGAAGAGCCCACTTCCCTAACATGCAATAATAAATAAAGTTCTTCACAAGTATATGTATACATACAATACTATATCACTATTGGGACTCACACTTTCTTTGATCATAAATTAGATCATGCATCACATAAGGTTCATACATCTTTCAAGCTACCTTCACAATAGTTCATATGTCACTCATCTTTCACATGAACTTCACATAATTTGAGAAAGATAAGATCTCTACTTATATCTCTCAAATGAATAATTCTTTGCTCATTCAACCATCAAGTCTTCACACACTTGACATAGTATAAAATCAATTATGGATTCATATCCACAATGTCATCTCATCATGACCTAGTAATTATTTTTTTACCAAAACAATTCCTTGTGTCTATAACTCATATTTCTAATATACTCTATTTTGTTCTGTCAAATACATGAACTACTATTTTAATCATAACTTTTGTCATATTATCTGTACACATCTACACATAGACTTATGTCATCATGACATTTTCATAAATCTATCCTTAAATACGTATGATCTAACTCAAATTGTGTTATCTATACACTTCACATTTATCGTTGTACTATTGCAAACTGTCTAACACTAAGACAATTTTCTATGCATAAATGAAATGTTGAATACATCTTGCCATAAATGAGAACTCTTTAGATATCTAATTGACCATATTGTGTAAAATCTCCCCATTTTACATTGATGGCAACATTTGGGAAAAATGGCTAAGTCCCAAAATGATTTCATACAAAACAAAACAAATAAAAAAAACTGCACAAAATTGCCTTCAAAATATAACAATTTTATTCATATTTTGATGGATCATTACATTCCTTATCACTTCTTACATTGGTACATAAGTGTACTCCCCATTACATATGCATATACAATTTCCAACACATATACTCCTCCTTGGTACATACAATTTTTTTTTCTTGTATTACTCCCACTTTGACATCAATGGAAAAGGTGTCAAAAAGTGTAAACAAAAACTTTGTGGCCTACTATTGATCAACTTGATATTATGGAAAAAAAATCTACATACATAAGGTTCAGTCGCCCAACTTCTTTCTTTCATTTTTCCTTCATTGTATTAGATATATTGATTAGTATGCAAAGTGCATAAGATGCAACTTTAATCGTACTTATGTCAAAATAGGAAATTATAACATAGGAGGCTTTGGCTACTAGACACTCCTCCAATTGCCTCTGCAAAATGTTAATCTCAAGTGAACAAATTTTCCTAAATGTAGAGAAAATTGTTATTACCTTTTCCTTATCAACCTCTATGCCTTTGATTTCATCATGAATCTTCTCAACTTCAGTTACAAAATATTCAATGCTAGCCTCTAGAAACTGCAACCTTGTAGTGAGTGTACTAAGTTCACTCATCTAACCCTTTAACTGATTCTTAAAATCTATTAGGTATTTTTATGATAAAGCACACTATCCATACAACTTCTTACCTTCATCAACAATCTTTCTTAACTCCTTGATGCATATCACATTGGTGTTTTAAAACTACTAGGTTGCAAAAGACCCAATACCAAGATGCAGAAGAAAAAAACAAGCCTAAGGACTAGGTAGATCCCATATTCAACAAGATTTTCTTCAAATCTTGACCAACTTCAACAAAATCATAGAGACTCTCTAAAATTTTGGCTCTATAGGGCGAAGGCATATGCATCTTAGGGATGAAAATGAATGGATATTTTGATATTCTTCTTCAAAACTTCTTCACACACTCTCATATTTCTAGATCTATCCCCTACAGTAGAAAATGGTCAATGATTATTCTTGGATTCGTAATGACTCCTTGACTATAGTAGCCAACTATTAATCAAAAGGAAACTATTACAAACAAGTAATCACTAGCAGTTTAATTCATCATTATAGAAAAGTAAATATTGATTTGATTTTAAATGTGTTTTATGCAACCATATGAACTTTTCAGTTTGCATCTAAATTGATGATCAATGCCTTATCCATTACTATACAGAGTCACACCAATAAATAATTGGTTTATTTAATTTCCTTGCAATTGAATTTATCTATTGTTAACCCTAAAACCCATTTTTATGATATCCCTCTTATATGGCTAGAAACCCTATCAATTTATGGAAGCATTCACTTAATTCCATGAATTAAAAGAAAAAATAAATTGACATACAACCTATGCAAACTACATTAAATTACATGAACCTTTCTCACTCAATCCCAAAATAATAAAGCTTATGAAAATGGAGAAATTTTTTTTGAGACACGAATATTCAAAACTCCATCTTTGTATTAATATTCCTTGAAAAAAATACATCACTGGTGTAAAACTCAAAATATAACTAAAGACATGACAAAAACTATCATTCAAGGTTCACATGTATTCTCAAAAATGTAAAATTGAAGACATCACATAAAATTGACACAAAGACTATTGGGTTGACTGCAAAATAACATAAACACTAAAAATATACAAACTTTAGACTCTCACTCGACATCTTGGAAATCCTTTTTTAGGAAGGATAGCAAAAAGCTTGAAATGGGAGAACACGTGTCAAAATTAGTAGGTGGCACCTTCTACAACCTTCTTTAGCATATTTCTATTGGTGCTCAAGTACATTTCACTTTCTTTGCTTTTTCTCCATTTCTTTTGTCCCGTCTACCTTTAGCTATACCCTTGAACTACCTAGCAATATACTTAAGTCATTTACTTAGTTCATTCCAAACAAGTAATACAAGTCAAGCATAAGTTGTCAGATAGTATATGCTGAATGAAGGATATTTAGTCTATCCCGAGTAACTAGTAAATGTTGAGGCACTTAAGTGTTGAGTAGATAGTATGTGCTGATCTATTTAGATGCCAAGTGATTAATGGATTTTGAGTCATTAAAAGGCCAAGTTGCAACATTGAAGTTGCAGTTGATGCCAAGCATCAGGTACTTCAAGTGTCAAGTTATATAGTTTTGACCTATTTTTTTTTAGTGGCACAAACTTATATGAAAACCATTTCTGGGTTGACTTAAGGATTTTTTAATGATCTTAGAGGATAAGGATGAATTTTAATTATGAATCTCTATACATTATATGCATCAAATCAAAAAAGGGAAGGATTAAGTGGCAGTATGCATGAATCACTATCCTTGATTCATACCTAACCCTAAGTCACCTAGGTCTTCTTAAGGAGGACAAACCCTAAACTTTTATGAATGCTTAAGGAGAATTAAAGAGAAGTTTTCATGCACAAGTAGAGCATTCATGGTGACTAAGGAGTTATGATTTGAGTTACATTGCATAATGAGTTAGAGGAGAATAGAGGAAAAGAATCAGAAGACAATAAAGATATATCCAATCAAAAAGAATCAAGTACACATAAAAAAGAGAGGTGATATGACATCAAGCAATAGATTGTTAAACAAAGGATCATTGTTGAAACATTCTAATAGGTGAATCATTTATATATCTTAATATAGCATTCTTGATAGGCTATTGTAAATCCTTTAATAGGGTGCTTACTTCATTGTAAGTTAAAGTCATTTTACCTAGAACACTTCTAACATAGTGTTCAAATCCTTTAACTAGATAAGATCTACCAATCTTGTAAGCCTTTAACAATGTAGACCTCTTAAAGGGTACATTATGTTTCATGATTAAAACATTGTAACCTTTATTGGATACACTATATTACTACAATAGTGAAGATTTGTGGGTGTCATCCCCACCTCAGTTTTATGTTCTCCTTGGAGGGCTTCTAGATAAACAAATATCTTCTCTCCTATATGTGTTGAATGTTTTAATTTTGCGCCATGGATGTATATGCTTAATTTGGTATTTCCATTTATATGCATAGATTGTGAGATGTATGTGTGGTCAATGATTTTGAGGTTGAAAAGTGTTGATTCACCCCCCTGCCAACACCTCCCCCCCCCCCCCCCCCCCCAAGAGTTTACTTCCCTGTTATGTTTCCTACAAAAGGATGCTTTTACCTCTACTAATTTGAGAGGAGCGTTCGAAAAAGATTTTAGCTTTCTTGCAAATATTTGGCATGAATCACACTTTTTGACCAAAATTTGTGCATCTTTGAGTAAGATAGGCCATTAAAAACCCATTCTCATTATCTTGTGTCTAGTAGTCTTTGTCCTATAATGACCCTCTGATGCAGGAGCATCCCAATTTTCCTTGTAATCTTGCACTTTTTGTTCATTCTACCAGTTGCTGTTGAGTTCTAGTTATTACCGAGTTCCAGTTTTCACTTATTATCAAGTTCTAGCTGTTACTGAGTTCCAATTGTTACCAAGTTCTAGTTGTTACCGAGTTCTAGTTGCTACCGAGTTCTAGTTGTTACCAACTTCCAATTGCTACCGAGTTCTAGTTGTTATCGAGTTCTAGATGCTACCAAGTTCCAGTTGTTACCAAGTTCCAGTTGCTATCGAGTTCCAATTATTATCGAGTTCTAGTTGCTACCAAGTTTTCTAGTTTATGCTGAGTGTTAGCATTTGGAGGGGATTTTTGCAAGCTGACTTGCGAGATTTAGACCTATTGGAACTAGGGTTGGTAATTTTGCTAGATCTGGATCTTAGTTGAAGTTGAAGCATAAGATGGAAGTTTCTAATTTCTTAGGTACTTTGAATCTTGAAGACTTGATTGATTAGATTGGTGAATTGGAAGACTAGTTTGATCTTGAGGACATTGAGGATCCACTCAGAGTAAGGTTGGCACAAACTAAGTTGAAAGGATATCCTGCTCTTTGGTGGAAGGATCTGCAAAGAGACAGAGAAGATGAAGGTGAAATGAAGATCACTAGAAGGAGATTGATGGTGACTAAATTGAAGGCTAAGTTCATTCCTACTAATTATGAACTTGAGTTGTTTAAAAAGTTGTAGAATCTGAAGCAAAAGGATATGAATATGAAATATTATATCGATGGATTCTATAAGTTGACTATTTGGTCTGGGCATAGAGAATTGTTAAAGGAGAAGGTAGCTCGATATATTAATGGTTTGAGATTCAATATTCAAGATGAGGTTGGTATGTTGAATATTTCTTCAGTTGAGGATGCTTATCAGTATGCTTTGAGAGCATAAGAGAAGCTAAAGAGGAAGAATCAAGGTAGTTCACGAGGGAAAGAGAAGTAGGATAGTTCAACAAAAGCTAAACTAAAGGTAGAAGATGAACCAAAACCTATTGATCAGAAAAGAAGAATAGGTGGAGGTGGATTTAAAGGTAATTGTTTCAGAAGTGGTCAAGAAGGGCATAGATCTTTTGAATGTCCGATTGGTAGGATAGCTGCTATTGTGAATGAGGTTGAAGTCTAGGATAGTTAGCCAGAGCAAGCAGAGAGTTTGTTGGATCGACAAGTATTGGTTGTTGAGAGGACATTGGATTCTTTTCAGAGGACTAGTTTGTTTAGGACTTTTTGTAAGTCAGGTGGTGAAGTTTTCAAAGTGATTGTGGATGGTGGTAGTATTGATAACCTTGTTGCTGAAGAGATGGTTTAGAAACTTGGTTTGAAGAGAATGAGACATCCTTTTCCTTACATGATTGGTTGGTTGCAAGGTGAGCATGCTTTCGAAGTGAGGGAGTAATGCCTTGTTGATTTCCAGATTGGGCAGTATAAGGATCAAGTGTTGTGTGATATTGTGGACATGAACAGTTGTCATGTGTTTCTTGGTAGACCTTGGCAGTATGATTGCAAGGTTGTGCATGATTGTGTCAAGAATGTGTTTACTATTGACAAAGGTGGCAGGAAGTTTTCCTTGATTCCTTTGTAGAATGAAGAGCTCAGTAGGAGGAACCTAAGTATTGGCTGCTAAGTGGAGTTGGTAGATTTTGAGAAGGTTGGAGATCAGTGTGGAGAGCAGACTTGTAGCACACCTCAGATGGATGTGAAGAAGCAAAAGAAGAACAAGGAGATGAGCGTACAAGTTGAAGATTCGGAGGATATGTATGTGAAGAACCAATTTGGGATTTATGTGTTGAATCCTAGAAGATGTTCTTCCAGCTATTAGAACATCAGGTGTCTAATGTAGAAGCATCCTAGGTTTCCTTGTAATCTTGCACTTTTTGTTCATTCTACTAGTTGCTGCTGAGTTCTAGTTATTACCGAGTTCTAGATTCCACTTATTACTGAGTTCTAGTTGTTATCGAGTTCTAGTTGTTAGCGAGTTCTAGTTGTTACCAAGTTCTAGTTGCTATCAACTTCCAGTTGCTACTGAGTTCCAATTGTTGTGGAGTTTTAGTTGCTATCAAGTTCCAATTGTTATCAAGTTCCAGTTGCTACCAAGTTTCAATTATTACCAAGTTCCAATTGCTATCGAGTTTTCTAGTTTATGCCGAGTGTCAGCATTTTGATGTGATCTCGGAAAGCTAACTTGTGGGATTTATTTTGATCAAAATAAATCTCACAATTTGGCTTGCAAAAGTCACTTCCAAATGTTGACACTCAGCATAAACTAGAAAACTTAGTAGCAACTGGAACTCGGTAATAATTGGAACTCGGTAGCAACTGGAACTCGATAACAACTAGAACTTGGTAGCAACTAGAACTCAGTAACAACTGGAACTCGGTAGCAACTGGAACTCGATAACAACTGGAACTTGATAGCAACTAGAACTTGATAACAACTAGAACTCGGTAACAACTAGAACTTGATAATAAGTGGAAACTGGAACTCAGCAGCAACTGACAGAATGAACAAAAAGTGTAAGATTACAAGGAAACTCAAGATGCTCTTGCATCACCCCCACATACCCCTGAATGCATATAATTTAATTCCTTTTTAGATTCTTTCTAATCAATGCATTTTAAGAATATCCCTTCAAAATTCCTCTGCAACTATAGTGCCTACCCCTAGGTCGCATTTTTGTTATCATTGTCAAACTCTTTTAGGGCTAGTTTTATGTTGATGATTATTAGTAACATTATTTTGAGATTATCAGATATTGTTTTAGATTCAGTTTATTATATGATGAGATTACTTGGTACTTTATAGTTCATGTATGCATGATGATTATTCAAGTGATTTTAGTTATTGATCATGATTAGATAAATGGTTTATTCTATGTGTGTTTTCTTATGGATACTTACCCCATAATTGCATGTGTATGTTATGTGTGTTTGTTTTCTTTCTATATGGCATTTTTGATGTGGTTAAGGAAGGGAGTCGTAGTCACCTGCTAGTCAGGATCTACATGATGCACCACTTCTTACCATTGCCTGTTTAGGTTAGTATATATATTGTGCTTGTACATGTGTGAGTTTTATGCAGGTTGCAGGTACTAGGTATCGACTTCCTTGAATTGCCAGGATGAGCATACCCTACCATATTATCTCAATGGTAAGAGAGGAGAGATAAAATTATCAAGTCCAAATCCCAACCCTTTAAGCCATTTTTCCTAATTGAAAATTAGGACAAGTATTTGAGTCAAGTACCTTACAAATATGTCAGATGACGTAATTCGTGATATTAACCCTTTTGTTTTGATTTTATATTTGTTTTGCTATGATGGGTTTTTTGTATTTTACTTTATGAGTATTTAGTGTATTTTCTATTAATTAAGCTTAATTAAAAGATTTAATTAATGGTTTAATTTAATGAAAAATTAATATGATATTTATTTTATTTAATTAATTGAGAAATTAATTAAATAAAATAATTAAATTTGAAGATAAAAGTTATAAGTTTAAATTTAGAACATGATAATATTTATTAATTTAATAATAATATATTTAGAGTTCATTTTTAAATAAATGCTAAATAATATTATTATTTAATTTAATAAATATTTTATCAATTAAGTTTTGAAAATAAATTTAAAAGTGAAAAAGATATTAAAATTATTAAAAGATTCTAGATCACATGATGCGTGCATGTGATTAAAATATATTAAGATAAAACAAGTGGATTTAATAAAGTGAGTGCATGAGATATAAAATTAATAAGTTAATTTAAAAAGGAGTCAAATGAATATTAAATAAACAAATTTAATAAATTAAGGTGTATTATTTTAATATTTATTCACATAGGAGCATGTGAACTCTTGTAGGTTGTCATGTTGACAACACAGGAATTTGCACTTTAATTATGCACATGTTGTCTACACTTAAGAGTTAGCACATTATTTGAGCACATGGTGTCTACAACATTCTAGAGACCTCATCATGTCTATCTTTTTGTCATGGAAGTTACATGCTTAGTTATCATGCTTATCTCCTAGTTCTTTCTAGACACATTCTAGATGCATCTTAGAGGCCTTTATATAGAGGCTCTCCTAGTGTGTTTGGACAAGCTTACATGCATTGGAGAAGCTCATGTGCCTCTACATACTCATATGCTTCTACAAGCACTCCTAGTCACTCGAGGGGGTTTGGTTCTTGGAGGAATTGTGAATGTTGGAGAAGGAAGGAATTTTTAGAAAGGAGAAGGTTCTAAGAGGAGGAGCTTCTCCATAATTTTTTGAGGCATAGCGAATTAGCATTAGTGTCTAGGTAGGCACTCATGATTATTTCACATATTTTATTACACTCTTTCTCTTCCTGTCTTCATCATGTCTATTATGTGTGTCTGAATAATTCTCTATGAATGAATATTCAATTTTGCAATTTGAGCATGCATATTGTTTCATCTAGTTATGAGAATTAAAAATATTATTGCAATCTTCCCTTAGTAGAATCAAAATTTGAAAATTGATTCGGATTTGGGTTCGAATTAAAATAGAATCTTATTATTATGCATTAATTTAATAGGATTTATTAACTAATCTAATTAAATTTAATTTAATTAAGATTAGTTAATAGTAGAAGAAGTGTAATTAATTACTAGTCAATTTTAGTAAATGAATTTTTAAATGAGGGCAAATTAAAAGAAAAGAGATATTAATAAGTGGAATTAAATAATTTAGTTATTAATTAGATTGATTTTACTTAAAATCAATGAGGATTATTTAAATAAATGATTGTCCTTGAAGTGTTTAAAGGAAATTGTAAACTAATTATTTGAAAGTTGATAAGTATTATTCTAATGTTTTGAATAATGTGAATGATTTTATCTAATAGTCAATTGGAACTAGTTCAATGATTTAAATAAGTAAATCATTATCTTATGATTATTTTAGAAAATTATTTTAAAATAATGGAGGGATAATTCTATTTTTTATTCAAAAAAATTAATGGGTTGAGTTGTAGATTAAATGAAGAATCTTATACACTTGAAATGTACTTGAAAACAAAAGTTGAAACCTAATATTTGGCTTAACCATGTGACTGTGAAAGAAAACTAAAATATGTGTTTGAATCTTGTTCTTTATGCTATCCATGTTTGGGGTTTGGGTGGTCCTAGAGTGTTGACCAATAAGGATGTCTACTAGAGGCTTGGGAGTTATGCGAATGTGATGGCATGTTGATGTTATTTGGTCTCAATTCTTTTAAAACCCAACCATGGTAATGTTATGGCATGCTCTATGAGATCTTTGTATTTACTGATTGTTATTGATTTCTAGTCTTCTTGTGTGAAGCTAAGATGTATGTATTTGAGACACTTGACTTAACCATTTTTCAGTCATCGATTAGTTATCCTTGGACTACTTTCCAGTCGCCATGATGGGACTGAAGTGTTGATTTATTTCTTGATGTTTTCATGTTGTGACATGTTTTGACTCGACCATTTTGGAGTCTTTGATCAGTATTAATTGCTTTGAGATGTCTTTTTGGTTGCTCGTTGAGAACCAATGGATATGGTGATTTATCATTGATATGGATATTGAGATTTATTTTGAGATACTATACGGTTTCTCAATGAGGACCGATGGATATTTTGATTATCATTTATACCTTCAGTTGCTAATACAGAATTTTTGTGGTCATGATTATCAATGGATGCTTTTTAGTTGCTCATGGAGATTTGATGTTCTTATTGTGGATTATCTTTTGGTATTTTTCTAGTCACTTGTTTAGGACCGGGGTGATTTTATGTGATGATAGATTTGTGCTTTTATTGAGCCTAGGGTAGGTTATCTACTTGTAGTGTCGAGAAGTGGCTTGCAATGGGGGTCGGGGCCCTAAGTGGGTGCTAGGGTAACTCATTGTAAGTTGTTTTAATAAGTGAAAATATTTACACTAAATGGGGATTAAAATGAACCTAATAAGATAATTCTATATTCTTGCCCATGCCTCGAGTGCTAGTATAGACTAGGATGGGAGTAGAGAGAACACTTGGTTACGACTTTGAATTTCATAGTATGCCTCATTAGTATGAGAGGATACTAGTGGCCACATGGGGATCACTAGGGGGTCAGGGTCTATTGAGAGACTACCAGGGTAACTCTAGCATGATTCATGCGATGAAACTTTCCCACTTACATAGTATGTTTCCTATGTGTCTTGTGTGCCTTTGGGTATAGGTGTCAACCCTTTTATGATGGAACCTTTGGGTTAGCATACTTTTAGGATTTCCTAAATTTAGAGAGTACTTGTGTTATGTGATTTGTTATCTTGTGATGGATGTAATTACTGGCATGTTTCTTTATATTGATGACTAACATGTGATAGATGATGTTATCTGCTTTGTAGGATCATCTTATGCTTTATTCTTGCATGTTAGATTTCTTTATGTTGTAGCATGTTAGATTCCTTTTTGCATATGATGTAGTATGTTTTAGGAGTGACATCCCTATTTACTATAATATTGATGATCTCTTCGATGGCTTGGGATGTTACGCACATGGGATGGCTAGGGCCCATGATGGTCTAATGATGATATTTATGGTTGGGAGGAATACTGCACTTAGTTAATTGTGTTTTATGATGGATGGATATCTTTTATGATGGTTGTTATATCTTTATTGATTAATGGATGTATCATGTATGTTATTGGTTTCATTTACTTTATTGCACTTGTATCATGGATTTGATGAGGATGATGTATCGTTATTTTTTACATATGTTTAATATTTTAAGTTTTTCATTCCCTATGACATGTAAAATGGATGATTGAGTATTCCGAATTTAATTACCAAGAGGCATTCAAAACAAATGTATATTATGGACATTGGACTTTCTATTTATTCTTTTATGTGGATGTGGGAGTGGTTAGACTTAGTATTAATTAGATTTAATGTGACACAACGTCATGGGATCCTTAAGGAATGTAACTTGTTATGAATTTTTTTAGTTGTATGTATGTTATTACTTCTGCTACTATGTGTTTGATATGAATGGTTTATCTTTCATGTTTAAAAAAAAAAAAAATGTTTGGCAAACTTAGTAAAATTTTAGGTTAATTCTTTTGGATCCCTTGGCAAGGCATTGCAGCCACAAACTTCCATTAACAATAACATACCTAATTGAATGCATCTTTACAATTCTCCTTTCATTAAGTTTCTTATGTAGGATGGGGATTTTGTGTGCTACAAATAATATATATCATTTGTATACTAGTCACAATGATCCATATCATACATGCTTAATTTAAGGTGTTCACATACAAGATTTATCTGGTTAGCATCTAAATTTGATAGAGGCATAAATTTTTCTAACCCTTGACTTCTCACTAACTTAGTGATATGGATGTCAACATTGAATTCCAAAATCCTATTTATCCATCTACACCTCCTATTGAGAGAGTGTATCTTTGACTATTGTACTTTTCACAAATACAATAACATTACCACCAACCAAATAGAATCTAAAATCTTTTAACAACTTTAACCAGAGCATAAGCCTTATTTTCATTAATTTCAAACTTTAGCTCTGCAAGCTGGAGGAATTTACTAATAAGTGCAATTGGTTGCTCATAACCCTTTTCATTCTTCTACAACAAGACTACTACAATAGTATGGAAAGATGCAAAAGAAAAATTATGCATTGGCTTCACATAATCCACTGTCCTAAGAATAGGTGCATTATTAATAGCGATTTTAATTTCTTGAAAAGCTATAGTATGCTCATCTTCCTAACTAATGGTTTCCCTTTTCTTGAGTGTCATGGAGATTGGTCTACTGATCTCAGCAACTTTTTTAGAAATTTACTTGTTTAAAGAAATATTGAATTCCTTTGACATTCTTGGGCTTAGGGACTTTATCAATTTCTGCTACTCTCTTAGGGTCAATCTTGACTTCTTCTCTAGATACTATGTGACCAAGAAATTTCCTCTCTACCATTCCAAAAGTGAACATTTTTGGGTTTAAAGAAACCTCATTCTCTAAAGCTTTGATGAAATTTTTTTCTAAATGTTTGCAATGGTGCTCTACCTTTTTTGAATATGTAGTTAGATCATCTTAGTATAAAACCATGTATTTATCAATATACTCCTTAAATGCAACATCCATAGCTCTTTGGAATGTTGCTCCTACATTTATAATGCCAAAAGACATCCTTACATACACATAAGTCCCCCAAGAAGTAGTAAAAGATGTTTTCAACAAGGACCTAATTATATCCTTAGAAACCATCCATCATAGAAATTAACTCTGAACTAGTAACTTGCTACAACATGGCCTCCATATTATGAAATCCATATTTTTCCTCCAAAGATGCAATATTTAGGTTCCTAAAGTCCACACATGGCCTAAAATCCACATTCATTTTCCTAACTAGTTCTAGGTTTGACAGCCATGAAGAGTGTCTAATTGGTTTGATAATTCTCCCATCCCTTAGCTTTATGAGTTCTTATTGCATTTTTGGGGATAAAGTAGAATTCAAAAGTATCTTCCATTTTCTAAATGGCTTGGCATCTTCTTTAAGGGGTATTACATGCTAAAATAAATCCTCCCTATAAGCCTTAAGGTCATCATATGACCATGCAAAAACATGCTTGAGTTTTCTAATCATATCAATCAAATACTTCCTACTTATAGGGGATAGACTCTTACCAATATATAAATTTTTAAGAGTTTCAATAGTGCCAAGATTGATCTCTTTAAGTTCATGTGGCTTCTAATCTCTAACTTTTGAATACACTCTATCTTGGTTGTCAAAAATAATTTCTATAACTACCAGTCCTCTAGGCAACTTGATTATCTTTAACTACAAGATTTCCTAGCCAAATATGGTTTCCTTTCCATCTATTGTTTCAACCAAATCACGATATTCCACCTCTTGACCATGATACTTATCATCATTTAGGAAGAAATTCAAGATGTTTTTGTCATCTTTAAATACTTGCCAACTTTCCACATTGTTAGGAATTAATGGCCTATTCTTCATTTCAATCTTATACACACCAACAAATGATATGTCATCTAGCTTGATTGCTACATTAGCCAATAGGTTAGCCATCTTTTTGTTACTTCTATCCATCCAAGAAATGCCAAAGGCATTAAATGCTTCTATTTGGTCCCAAACAACATTCCTATACTATTTTAGGCTTTTTTTCTTGGAATCATATGTCTCTTTAACTTGAGACACAAATAGCTCTTAGTCCCCAATAGCATACAATATCTTGATCCCATGACTTGATGCCCCTTTAAATCCTACTAAAAGTGCCTCATATTCTACAATGTTATTGGTACATGTAAAATTTAAGGTAAATGAATACCTAAAAGTTTTTTTCTCTTGAGATACAAATACTACCCCAACTCCTGATCATTAGTTTGAACTTGCTCCATCAAAATACATAATCCATAAGTTTTGAGAATCCATACAACTAGCTACTTCTTGTGCAGTTGGTGGAGTTAATTTTCCAATTTCTTGACTGACAAGTTTGGCTCTAAAAGAATTTACTTTAGTATCTACAAAACATGTAGCATCTTTATCAACATTATCTTTAAACATATGAGTGAACCTTGGTTCTCTATCAATTGTGATAGCTTTATCTTCTATATGAAAAGTAGCATATGAAAAATTACACTATAGGCTACCTCCCATTGTAGCACTCCATTTTCTAGAGACTAAAATTCCATAATTGGGAGGAATATCAACTACAAGGACACTCATAGTCAATTCAACATCAAGGAAGGAAGCCAATCTAAAAATTAAGGCACTGATTGTACCTATGATAGCCACTTCCCTTACATCCATTGCTCTACACCTACCCTATTTGGTATCTAAATCTCAACCAAGCACTTCCATAATCATCTTTATGTCTTTCCATAGAATGTGCAACTACCAAAACACGATAAGTTTTTTGGTACATTCAATCATCAAGATCATCTTATTCAATTCTATACTCTCAGTATGGAATTTTTCTAAGACACAACTTACCTAATGTGGTTGTTTCCTAGAAGCCTAGGAGGACAAGCCATGGAGTGGTTTTTAAAACTCCCCTCCAACATCAAATCATTCGATCAACTAGCTATTGTGTTTATCAACCTATGTAACACCAAATAACTGCAAGGAGAATCCTTCAAAATATTCCTACAATGACGGAGGTATAGCCTTGCCAAATATCATCAGGACATCCTAGATAAAGAAAAAATGGACATATTCATTAATAGCCTCTCCAAACTGATGAATTATTGGCTACAACTTTAAGGTCCTAAGAAATTTAAAACTACATTAGAAATTGCAACCAAAGTAGAAGAGACCCTAATAAAAAATGATATCATCGAGATATCAAAAGATGGTAAGGTTTTCTCAAAAAAATCCTCATAGAATAATATAGTACATCTAATTGGTCTTCCAATAAACAAAGGTTGTGGTGGAGATATAATAACAAAAACATAGTCAATGATGTGGTAGTTGAAGCTAACCATACTAAACCACAAACTCAAACCTATCCAAACTCATAGTATCCTATTGTCAATAACACCAATGTGAACATTAGACAAATCCCACCTAGACAAGATGATGTCTATTCATTTAACCAATGCAATCTAGCTAATCCTTCAACATCTAGTCAACAAGTAACCTATAATCAAGCTCCTCCTCCAAGAGGATACAATCTCTAGATATAGCTAAAGAATATACACCTATTGGGCTATCCTACAAGAGTGCATTCCAAACACTCTTATCTAATGAACTCATTGTACTCCCTAAGGCCAAATCCTATGAACCCCAAGTTAAACCAAAGTGGTAGAGTGGCAAGCACATTTGTGCCTACCACCAAAATAGAGAGCACTTAACTAAGAACTATCACTCCCTTAAAAGTGCTATACAAAAATAGATCAATGATGGAACTATTGAAGTGATTAATCTCTGCAAAAATGAAGACCACATGACTTTCAAAACCTTTTCATGATCCATGAGAAGGGTGAATCCTAGAGAAAAAAACTAGAACACATCTTCCCATGACAAGGTTAACTATTCTCACCATTATGATAATACCATCAACATGATCTCTAGATTTGATGACATCATAAATGTCATCATAGGTAAAGATAAAAATAAAAGACAATCATCAAATACTGTTACCTAGGGTCAAACCTCTAAAGTCATCCTACCAAGCCCCGTGATGGGTTCTAATCATGTAACTATGTGTTACACCTTACCCAAATATAGCTTGGTCAACCAGATACTCAAGACTCTTGCCCATATCTCTATTTTCAAGTTGCTGCAAATTTCCCCTGAGCATAAAGAGATCCTCACCAAAGAATTAGTGCCAAATGACCTTGATGTTTGTAGACTTCAAAATATGGTAAGTAACATGGTTGTCCTTATTGCATATCTATTTTAGCCCAAGATGCAATGTATGTCATCCATTTATAAAATTCTCCATTGCACATTGTAGTCTTTATCTTTAGAAATAGAGTTAAGAGATTCTTGGTTAATGGTGGGGCAAGCCTAAATATTTTCATATTGAATTTGGTAAAAGCCCTAGGATATAGGGATGATGTTGTCAATCTAAAGAAGAAAATCATTATTAAGGCTTATGATGATGAGGAGACATCCTCAAAGGCTATGGTTTTTCTATCAATTAGGGTAGGTCTAGTTCTAGAACAAATTGTTTGTCAAGTCTTGGACTTAAAATTAACTTACAACATCATGTTAGGAAGGTCATGGATCCACAACATGGAAGATTTTCCTTCCACTTACCATCAATGTCTCAAATCTCCATATGTGGGTCAAGAGGTGAGCATACCTGGGGATCAAAACCTTGTCCAATATTATAATTCTCTTATTTCTCATAATAGCGAAGATATCAACACCCCAACAAATGACATCAACTAGTCCACATAAATAGATACTTCATGTTCCACCAGCCAAGATAATGACCAGTTATCTACATCAACTAAGGGTAAAGAGAAATTTGGTTGTTCAAATTCTACTATTCCTTCACCATCACCATCAAAAAACCCTAAACAGTTACATTATGAGGAAATGGATAGGTTGGTGAAGGAGTTTAATAGGTGATAAAGGAGCATCCTAGGTTTCCTTGTAATCATACATGTTTTGTTCATTC
This sequence comes from Cupressus sempervirens, assembly GCA_028749045.1. Taxonomy (NCBI): domain Eukaryota; kingdom Viridiplantae; phylum Streptophyta; class Pinopsida; order Cupressales; family Cupressaceae; genus Cupressus; species Cupressus sempervirens. Next base: position 222,625,046 of record CM053790.1, on the reverse strand, counting down.
TACTAGTTTCTTTTGAGTTCTAGTTATTGCCAAGTGTCAGTTGCTATCGAGTTCTAGTTATTACTGAGTTCTAGTTTCCAATTGTTACCCAGTGCTAGTTACTACCGAGTTCTAGTTGTTGTCGAGTGCCAGTTGCTACAGAGTTCTAGTTGCTACCGAGTTCCAATTGTTACTAAGTTTCCAGTTGCTACCAAGTTCCAATTGCTACCAAGTTATCTAGTGCATGCCAAGTTATGTAGTTTGTATTGAACCATCCAGTATTAGCTGAGTGTCCCTTCATTGACCAAGTTGTCTATGTTTTGGGTTCTTAGTTGGAGCTGAATTTTTTATTTAATTTGGATTGTTCTAGAATCTTTTGTAATCCATTTTGGAAAGTGTAAATAGAGTACCTAAGCTTAGGTTAAAGGGGGGAGTTAGAGGAGGGACCTAGAGAATTCCAAAAGGGAATGCATATGTGTCTAGAAGTGTGAATTCAAAGTTGGATCATGACTCTAGAAGCTGTATTATTTTGTATTTAATCATAACCCAAAAAGCCTTATAGCTAGGCATTTGTATTGATTATTTGATGAATCAATAGAAGTGTTTTTCTCTTCTTTGTCCTTTGGTTGTTGTTCTTTGTGTTGTTTTTTTATTATGTTAACTTTTGTACAATGGTTTGGATAGCTAGGTGTGCCTTTGGACCTTGTTATTTCATCCCTCCCTGGGTTAGGTGGTATAAGAGCTTGAGGTTTTTCCTTGTAGTGATTGGATTATGTAGAATGCTATTTTGGGTTTGGTTGTAGGGTTACAGATCTATGGATTTGACCTATAACTTGTAGAGTGTTACGATCTTGCATGAACCTAATTCATAAAGATGGTTCATGGAAGAGGAAATGTTGATAATGCTATATTGGATACATTGAGACAAATTGCAGCTAGATTAGATGCTATCGAGATATCCCAGAGGAGAGGAACACATCTCAATCATGTAAGTGATGATGAAGCTGTGGCACCAAACACTAATCTAGGACCTGAAGAAGACCAAGATGAAGCAAGGTTCATGAGAGTGTTGTCTAGGGAAATTTCAAAGCTTGCAGTAGAAGTTGCTCCTTTTGATGGAAAATTGGACAACAATCTTATGCTGGATTGGATCTTTGAAATGGAGAAATTCTTTGAGTATGAAAAAACTCTTGATAATAGGAAGGTGAGTATTGTCATTACTAGGTTGAAAGGACACACCTCACTATGGTGGGAGCATTTGTAAAATGATAGACCAAGGAGAGGAAAGAAGAAGATTAGAACTTGGGTGAAGATGGTAAACAAAGAGAAGAACAAATTCCTTCTTGCTCATTACCAACTTAGCTGGTTGAGAAAGATGCAAAATTTGAGGCAAAGAGACATGAGTGTGAAAGAGTATACTGAGAAATTCTATAGGTTTGACACTAGATCTAGACATGTGGATGATGATGTTGAGAAAATTTCAAGGTACATAAATGGATTGAGATCTAGAATTCAATATGAAATAAGTTTTGTGCAATTGGAAAGTGTTGAAGAAGCATACCAATGTGCCTTGAAAGCTAAGAAGATATTAACAAAGAATCATGAACAAAGACAAAGAGTAGAGGTCATAGATTCGAGAGAGCCAGAGGTAGATTTTATGGAGAAGATGGAAGATCTAAAAATTCCATGCAAGATAAGGGAAAATGCGAATGGAAAAGTGATGACAAAAACATGACTAAATGTAGAGGAGGTCATTATATGGATTTGATTCTTGGAGCTAGTTTTCCAAACAATGCACCATATAGATTTACACCTACAGAGAATGAAGAACTTAATAGAAATGTGCATGAGTTGTTGCAAAAAGGTTTGATTAGAGAGAGTTTGAGTCCTATGTCGAGGATGGATGATATAATGGATTGTTTAAGTAGAGAAAAGTATTTTACCAAGATTGATTTGAAAATTGGCTATTACCATATCAAAATTAGAGAAGATGATGAATGGAAGACTGATTTCAAGACAAAATGATGGTTTATATGAATTTTTGGTTATGCCTTTTGGTTTCACTAATGCACCTTGTACTTTCATAAGGTTGATGAATGAAGTTCTAAAAAGATTCTTGGGTAAGTTTGTGATTATTATTTTAGATGATATTCTGATATTCAGTAAGACTAGGGAAGAATATCTTGAGCATGTTAGACAAGTATTGGAGAGGTTGAAAGAGGAGAAGTTGTTGATTAATCCCAAAAAGTGTTCTTTTATGCAAGAAGAGATTGTATATTTGGGATTTTTGATTTCAACTGATGGTTTGAAGATTGATCCTGAGAAGGTAAAAGTAATTTTGGAATGGCCTACACCTAAAAATTTTGGTGAGGTAAGATCATTTCATGGTTTGGCTATTTTTAAAAAAAAGCGTATAAAGAATTTCAGTGTTATTTGTAATGCTATGATTGAGACAATGAGAAGAGATAAAAGGGAATTCAAATGGACACATGGAGCTAATAAAAGTTTTGAAACTTAGAAAAAAGGTTGTTGAATTACCTATATTGGCTTTGCCTAGTTTCAATAAGGTGTTTCAAGATGAGTGTGATGCAAGTGGTAGTGCGATAGGAGCTATATTAAGTCAAGAAGGTAAACTTGTTACTTTATCTAGTGAAAAGTTGAATCTGCTAAAAGGAAGTATTTTGTGTATGATCAAGAGTTTTATGCTATTGTTGAAGCCTTGAATAAGTGGAGACATTATATAATCCCTAAGGATTTTGTGTTGTATATTGATCATAAAGCCTTACAATACTTGGGAAGTCAACATAAATTGAATTAGAGACATATGAAGTGGGTAGAGTATTTGCAGAGTTTTACATTTGTCATTAAGCATAAGAGTGGAGTTACTAATAGAGTTGTTGATGCAGTGAGTAGAAGATGTTCTTTGTTGACCAAAATGAAGGTTGAAGTTCTTGGTTTCGATGAAATAAAAGACTTGTATGATGCTAATTATAAATTTTTTGAGGCATGGAGTGAGTGCAGAGCACCAAATCTAACAAATCATAGAAGTAAGTATGATGAATATTTCATTCAAGAAGGAATGTTGTTTAAAGAAATTTAGTTGTGTTTCCCTAGGAGTTCTATGAGTTTGAATTTGATTAAGAAAAAGCATAGTGATGGATTGGCTGGACATTTTGGAATTTACAAGACATTGAGTTTCCTAATGGAGAAGTATTATTGGCCACAAATGTATAAGGATGTTCAAAAATTTGTGAAGAGTTGTGGATTTTGTGAAGTTGCAAAAGGAGTAAGTCAAGATATTGGTTTGTATACACCTATTGTTATTCTTGAGAAACCTTGGAATGACATCAATATGGATTTGTTCTTGGATTGCCTAAAATAGTGAAGGGGTATGATTCTATATTTGTTGTTGTGGATAGATTTTCTAAAATGGCTCATTTCATACCTTGTAAGAAGACACAAGATGCAGAGCATGTTGCTAAAATTTTCTTCAAATAAATTGTGAGATTGCATGGATTACCAAGAAGTATTATTTTTGACAGAGATGGTAAGTTTATTGGTTATTTTTGGAAGATTTTATGGAAGAATATGGTTATTGAGTTGAATTTTAGTTCTACGTTTCATCCATAGGTAGATGGACAAACCGAGTTTGTGACTAGAAGCTTGGGTAATTTTCTAAAATATTTAGTGGGAGATAAGAAAAGCAATTGTGAAATAGTGTTAGCACAAGTTGAGTTTGCATATAATAATTCTGTGAATAGGAGTATAGGAAAAACACTTTTTGAGATTGTTACAAGAATGGAGCCTAGATGAGTATCAAATTTGAGGGATGTTGCTAGTGAAGAGAAGATATGTGTTGTAGGAGAAGAATTTTCTGATTTTATGGAATCTTTTCATAAGGAAGTGAAGTTGAGGTTGGAACAAAGTAATCAAAAGTATAAGGAGGATGTTGATCAGTCTAGAAGACATCATGATTTTCAAGTTGGTGATGAGGTGATGGTGCATCTGAAGAAGGGAAGATTTCCTATCGAAATATATAGTAAGGTGAAGATGAAATTTTTTTGACCTTGTAAAATCTTGAAGAAATTTGATAGTGGTAATGCCTATGAAGTTGAGTTACTTGATGACATGGATATATCTCCTATATTCAATGTTACTAATTTATATAAGTATCATTAGTTAGATGATGAAGTTGTTGTATTAGATGATTACCCTAAGAAAAAGATTTAAGAAGTTAAATAGATATCGGATGAGAGAGTTGGCAAGAACACAAGACGAATAGATTACTATGAATATTTGGTGAAGTGGAAGAACAAACCTATTGAATATGCTTCATGGATTTCTCAATTTGAGTTAGATTCAGCTCATGTTGTGACATCTCAATGATTAAGGAGAATCATTTCTTCCAGCCCTAGTTGTCTGATACAAGAGCATCCTAGGTTTCCTTGTAATATTGCACTTTTTGTTCATTCTACCAATTTTTGTCGAGTTCCAATTACTATTGAGTGCCATTTTCTATCAAGTTCTAGTTATTACTGAGTTCCAGTCTCTAGTTGCTACCAAGTTCCAATTACTGTTGAGTGCTAGTTACTAATGAGTTCTAGTTACTATCGAGTTTTCAATTACTACCAAGTTTCAGTTACTACTGAGTTATCCAATGTATGTTGAGTTATCTAGCGTGTACCCAGCTATCCAGTATTGGTTAAGTGTCCCTCCATCAAGACCGAGTTGTCTATGTTTTGGGTTCTAAGTTTGAGCCAAATTTCATATTTAATTTGGATTATTCTAGAATCTTCTGTAAGTTGTTTTGGAAATTGTAAATAGAGTACTTAGGCTTAGGCTAAAGGGGAGAGTTAGATGAGGGACTTAGAAAAGTCCAAAAGGGAATGCGCATGTGTCTAGAAGTGTGAATTCAAAGTTGGATCGTGAATTTTGAAGTTGTATTTTTTCTATTTGGCCATAACCTAGAAAGCCTTACAACTTGGCATGTATGTTGATTATTTGATGAAACAATGGAAGTGTTTTTCTCTTCTTCCTCCTTTCGTTGTTGTTCTTTCTATTGTGTTTCCACTATGTTAACTCTTGCATGGTGGTTTAGATAGTTGGGTGTGCCTTTGGCCCTAGTTATTTCATCCCTCCCTATGTCAATAGGAAGTGAAAACTATAGCACAAAGGGGTAGGCCAATACTCATTCTTATTATTTGATCCCCTACTCTCTTTGAGATCTCATAGCAAACCATCATCCACCCCTAGAACTTATCATGAAAATTTTGTGAAAGAAAGTGGTGTATCTTTAGATTCCATAGGAGAAACTAGTGAACAAATACAAACTATTGACATCTCCCCTCACTTATATGGAAAAGAATTTGATTTAATGAAAAACATGGGATATATAGGTGATGGTCCTTTGGTGAAATGGAAAGGAATCATCAAAGTGCTAGCAACATATTTTAGGTCTAATAGATCAAAAATAGGGGTAGGGTATAGTGAACAAGACAATGCATAGACCACTTCCAAGTCCTATTCCTAACATAGTGATTCCTCCTCTTCCACCTTGCTATGGGTACCCAAAGAAAATGACGCCAACAACCAAATAGTAGCTGACAATAGGAATTTAAATCTATCCATTCCAAATCTACATTCTACAAGGGAACCATTAATGGAAAACTCTAATAATGAAGATGATGACAATTCCACCAAATGGTAATTAGAATCATTATTCGAAGAGTTAATTCATGACAAACAATGTGATTTTGTTCACATTCCTGCATCAAATAGTTTCATTGCACAAGGATCAACGTCTTGTCCAAAATTTACTTTTGCAAGAGATATCACACATCAAAACAACTTAGAGGTTGATGTAGAATAGAAAAATCATATTATATGAGGAGGACAAACCTATTGATAGTTTTTAAATTCAAACTTTATTGCCTAGCTTCTTTCCAACAAATATTGAAGATGAATACTATGAGCCATTCATGAGCTCTACTTTTCTTGATACTTTAGAGGAAGCACATTTTGTAGACCTAACTAATATGATGTATGAACCATCCAATGAGGTCATGTCCTTAAACCTTGCTGAACCCTATCTAGTTTACACACCCCTCTCCTTAATCCATTTTGAGCTCATCAGTTGGGATACAACTGACCCTTGCCATATTCCTAATTTTGACACTGACCATGAAATTTTCATCTACCTTAATTTAGTTGAACCATCTCATTCACAAAAAATAAGAATGCACATAGATGGGTCTGATATCAATCCTCTCAGTCATACCAAAATTGGTCGAGCACATCAAAGCATTAATAATCACCATCAGGTTGAAGTGTTTTGTAATTCTTTTGAAGATTTCTAACATGCATTTTCTTATTCTTATAGTACATTTTCTTATTCTTATAGTGAGTTTTCTTATTTTTATAGTGCCTTTTCTTATTCTTATAGCTTATTTACAACTTTCTATGATGTATATGTTGTTTTGTGTCATACATCTGATCTAGGCTATTAACCATCACATCTAACATTTAGATACAACTAACCCTTTCCATATTCCCAATTTTGACACTAACCATGATGTTTTCATCTACCTTAATGTGATTTAACCATCTCATTCACAAAAAATAAGAATGCACAAAGATGGGTCTACTATCAATCATCTCAGTCATACTAGAATTGGCCAAGCACATCAAAGCATTAATAACCACCATTAGGTTGAAGTATTTTTTAATTCTTTTAAAGATTTCTAACATGAATTTTCTTATTCTTATAGTGCATTTCCTTATTCTTATAGTGCCTTTTCTTATTCTTATAGCTCATTTACAACTTTCTATGATCTATATATTGTTTTGTGTCATACATCTGACCTGAGCTATTAACCATCACATCTAACATCTAGATACAACTAACCCTTTCCATATTCCCAATTTTGAAACTAACCATGATTTTTGCATCTACCTTAATTCAATTGAACCATCTCATTCATAGAAAATAAGAATGCACATAGATGGGTCTGATATTAATCATCTCAGTTATACTAGAATTGGTTAAGCACATCAAAGCATTAATAACCACCATTAGGTTGAAGTGTTTTGTAATGCTTTTGAAGATTACTGACATAAATTTTCTTATTTTGATAGTGCATTTTCTTATTCTTATAGTTCCTTTATTATTCTTATAGCTCATTTACAACTTTCAATGATTTATATGTTGTTTTGTGTCATACATCTAATATGGGCTATTGACCGTCACATCGAACATCTAGATCTAAGTTCTAATTGTTTGTAGACATCTTCTAAACTAATGAGAACACCTAGGTCATTGAAAAAGCATGAAAAGAATGAAGACCCTTAGAAATGTTCCTAGCCTTTTGCTAGCATCAAATGAGGTAAGTAAACCTCATCCCTTTTTCAATTCAAAGTGCGACACTTCTAAGTTTGAAACCTAGTTTAATAGAAATGTTTGATCTTGTTTAGCTAAACAAGAGTAGGCCCATGCTCTCAAATATTTTGAGTTGATCAAAATGCCAAACCTTCTATAAATATTAGTTACAATCAAATGAGGAAAGAAATTACATAGAGATTAACTAGGAGCCCCTTGTTTTCTATAGTTAAAGAGCTTGTAATTGAATGACTATGTTTGTTGTGTTTGGGAGGTCAAGATAGTAGGCATATTCTCTCACACTTCTAGAGTGATCAAATTCTCAAACCTATTTATGATTTCCATTTTTCCTACTATCTACTAGGTAAGTTTATTCAACCATAGAAAGGCTACCTCCCAAGATTTTCCTTAGTAGGACCAGTGATAGGAAACACATTCTAATCTTTCATTCTCAATCAAATGCAAGCAAGCCATGTTCAAAATATATCCTTCCTCTAGTAGTCCTATAAGATATTGTGCCAAACCTCATTAGCATTTGTGGGAAGCTCTCTATTACAAGAGACGTAAATTCAAACATTATTGGTTAAACACTAAAATCAACCAATCACTAGCTCTAGACAACCTTGTTAGGAAGCTCTTTTCTTCCTTTTTCTAGGTATTTCATTGCAATTTCTACTAATACTATACTTGGATATGTTTTAAAACTTAATAATAAACTTCAATTTGAATCACAATGCTTCCAAAAAGACATAATTGTTGGAAATATAAGAGGAGTAACTAAGAGGGGAGTGGTGAATTAGTTGTTACAAAAATAAATCCCACCTTAGACGTTAGTAAAAAATAAACTTTGCAAACTAAACTTTTTTGATGCTTGGTAAATACATAGAAAAATGCTATAACTCGATAAATACTAAAATAGATAGCTAAATACTTAACATAAAAATCTCAAGATGTTATCTTTGATTATTATTGCTTTAACATAGTTGCAAACACATAAGAAAAATAGCATGAAAACATTTGGCACCAAGATTTAACATGGAAACCCAATTTAGGAAAAACCACCAATTGCAACTAGTTATGGATATTCACTCTTCTGAAGTGAGCCTTGTTAGGAGCCAACTTTGTTAAGGGTTACAAAACACACTATTAGATGTGACCCTATTAGAGAATATAATTACCCTATTAGGAGTGGCCTTGTTAGAGGTCTTTGGATAATTCAATAGAAATGTCACTTTGTTAAAGGATTTACAAATAGTTGTTAAGCTAACTCTATCAAGAGATTTAGATCACTACTACAATGCTTAGAGAGTAACAATGAGATGACTTGATTTCAGTTGCAACTGAATTATTGATTACACATCTCAAATCTAGCTTATACTTGATCCTTCTTGATCAAATATATATTTTCAACTCCATAAGGATATTCTTCTTATCCTTTTGATTTGCTTCCTCTTTGCATTATTAAATCATTAATTGTCTTTCATGTATTCACACTTTTTAAATCAAAACTTGACATTATATTTATATCTTTCATATTGTCAAGTTAGATAGAATATAACTTAGAATAATTAATATTAATCTCCTTAGTTGGTTAGAACTAATAGACAATTTATTTGAACTTAATATGCCAAAACAAGAAAATCCTTCATTAGCTAACCTTGCTTAGTAGACACTAACTCATAAATGAATTTCTTATGTTAACCAAGTGAACTCGGTCAACATTGCATACTCACAAAGTTCCTTTGGTAACTGAGTGAGCTCGGCTGACACTAGTTGCTTGGCTAATGCTCAACTTCTGCAAACTTTCCATTGGCATCTGAGTGAACTCAGTAGATACTATCTTCTAAACTAGGCAAACTCTAGAATGCTCGATAGACAAAGAAAACTATCTTTAATACCTGAGTGATCTTGGCATACACTAGCTAGTAATGGTATAAAATTTTGTGTAACATCAAGGAAAATACACAAAAAATCAATTATTTCAGCAGTAATTAAAAACTGATGTGAAACCAAGCTCAAAACAAGAACACTGCTAAAGACCCTAAAATAGTGCATTTACTTTGTAACACTGCACACTTGACCTATTTTGTGATGAATTTGACCTCTATTATAGTGGATCTGAACATTTAAATAGTGCATTTTCTCTCCATAAAAACCCATTTGATCGACAAAATAGCATATTTGGACATTTAAATAGGACATATGCTTTGTAGAATAGTGCCTAGTGAACTATGAAATGGTGCATATACTCATTGAAATAGCACAAAAATCCTAAAATAGAGGTTATCTACATATGCGACACTTGCACACAAAAAATAGATTTTGATACCCTTTTTTCTCATTGATATTTCCCAAAACTAAGAAATTCTAAAAGTGACCGTAACCATTCTTGAAACAAGACATTGCAAGTTCAACCCAAAAATTCTTAATCCAATAGTTATTGTTGCTTCACCTTGTATATCAAGCCAGAAATGACCAGAGACACACATTTTTTCCCTACCTAACTTCAAAAAAGTGAGCTCAACATCATCAATAGTACTAAACACTTTTTCAAACCTGTCTTGTTATTCCAAATGAGCCATAGTCTACAAAAACCCTCATATTGTGAAAATGCATAAGAGTTAGAGGAATCCTATCCACATCTCATGCCACTGCATAAAAACAGTGTAGCCATGAAACCCAAATGATCACCTATATGGGTGAATGCTAGAATAACCAAGAAAAACAATAAATACACATGATCTCTAGATCTTATTGAGCTTGTCACACCAGTGGATTTTTCATCAAATACAGTTACCCAAGTGTCACCCTTGTTTAACTAGAACACAAATCTGTTTTTCAAAATGGGTTCATTCAACATGTGGGATGATAAAAGCACTAAAATCAAAATTAAATATTTTTAGAAAAACCCTAAGCTCATTGATATCATGGATAAAATACTTGAAAAACACAAAGAATGTTATTTGTTAGCATTAGCACAATGGGATGCTAACCTAGCATCTAATCTTGGCATTTCAAATCTTAAATGTGATGAAGAAGAATCACCATTAGACTTTGTTACACAAAAAATACAAGACTTACAATTAGAAATGTAAAGGATGAAAAGAGGGAAAATCCAACACACAAACTTTAGCCTTGAGAAGATGTATCCTCTACCATTTGACAAGAGCATCATCTTTATGCCTTTCTCATAGAATATGCAACTACCAAAATATGATAAGTATTTTGGTACATCCAATCTTTAGGATCACCTTAGACAATTATATACTCTGAGTATGGAATTTTTCCACAACACAACTTACCTAATGTAGCTATTTCCTAGAAGCCTAGGAGGACAAGCCATGGAGTTATTTTCAAAACTCCCCTCCAACATCAAATTGTTTGATCAACTAGATTCTATATTTATCACAAAGTACTCATATAACATTGAAAGGGATACCACCATGATCGACCTATGTAACACCAAACAACTACCGGGAGAATCTTTCAAAATTTTCCTACAAAGATAGAGGCATACCCTTTCCAAATATCATTGGAATATCGTGGATAAAGAAAAAATGGACATATTCATTAATAGCCTCTCCAAAATAATGAATTACTCACTACAAATAAAAGGTCCTAAGGACTTTAAAACTACATTAGAAAATATATAGAAAGTAGAAGAGCCCATAATAAAAAATGATATCATAAAGCTATCAAAATATTTTAATGGTTTGTAAAACAAATCCTCATAGACTTACAATACATCAGATCGGTCCATTGATAAACAAAGGTCACGATGGAGAAATAACAATAAAAATATAGTCAATTATTGGGTGGTTGAAGCTAACTATGTTAAACCATAAACTCAACCCCATCCAAACTTGTAGTATCCTATCATCAATAACATCAATGTGAACACTAGAAAAAACCTACCAAAACAAGATGATGTTTGTACATTTTATCGATGCAAACTGAATACTCCTTTAACATCCAATCATAAGTAGCCTATAATAAAGCTCTTTCCCCAAAATTATACCAATCTTTGGATATACCTAAAGGATATACACCTATTGGGGTGTCTTGTGAGAGTGCATTGGAAACACTCTTAGCCAATGAACTCATTGTACTCCCTAAGGCCAAGCCCTATGAACCCCAAGTTAAACCAAAGTTGTGGAGTGACAAGAAAATTTGTGCCTACCACCAAAATAGGGGGCACATAACCAAAAATTGTGACTCCCTTAAAAGAGCTATACAAAAATTGATCTATGATGAAACTGTTGGTGTTTGAAAATGGTGGAGGGTTTTCAATTATCCCCATGAGAATATGACATATCTAGGGGCAGCTAACTCCCATTTTCAACATATCATTTCAGACATAGGGCCAACTATAAGGCATGACCCTTGTTCTACTTCAGGCTCTACTAGACCTCGGTAGGTAAACCTAAGATTTAATTGATACCGTACCAGTGCAAAAACATATCCTTGAATCTATTGAACAGATACAAACCCTTATTTCTCCTAGTAACTCATGAAATGACACAAATTTGCAGTAGCTAAATGCAAATCTAAAAAATTCACAAGCTAAGTGAGGGCATTCTATTTAGGTCCTTCAACATGAAAGGTGAAAAGAATGTTTGATTAATAATGTTGATTTCAGCAAAACCTCAAATATGCAACAATAAGACTTAACGATCCTGCAGCTGATCAATGCCTTAACCATTGGGCAATTCCATGAATCAAATTCATACATATGGATATCTAATACTTGTTTGTATATTCAGACATTTGAACTATCTATTTAACTTGTAAATAGACATCAATGCTAAAATTAAATCCCATTCTTACATGATATCTGCATCAGTAAACTTACAACCCTATTGATTCCCTAAAGCATTTACACAACCTCTTGGGTCATAAGCAACAATCAATAACATACAGCCTTAAGGGACTACAATTACAACCTAAGTTCTATGTCAAAGATTGTGAAACATTGAAAATTAGCTGATAAAGGAGACATGATTCAATTGAAACTCGGTCATCTACTGCTCTTTGTATTATTTCCTTGAAATTATACAATCATATGCATGAAATGAAAGACATGAAAAACCTAACAGATCTGAACTATCTATATTTATCTTTCCTATTGATGTTCATTCAAGAAGAATTTTCTAAAGAATGGAGGTGGAATCACAGTTTTGGATCCAAAGAAGCGGTCTCACAGAATGAATGTAAATTTCCTACCAACAATGGTTTCTTAGTAACAAAAAATTGGAACCTGTACAATGAGAAAGAATGAGAGATATATAGGAAGAAAGAATTTTTGAATCTGCTCTACAACTGACAAGTGTCCACTCAGAATTCCCTCTCTTTACCATGAAAAGACTCTCTCTAATCTCTCTCCTCAACTAAAAATCAAATCTCATTATTCTGGCTCTTCCATGCATAAAGAATCTCAGATATTTGATGAAAAGAATAACTGATTTTATGCCTAATTTTAATTCACAACAACAACAAAAATTAGTTAAAATATGAATTCTAGAAGCATACAAACTTTTCCAGAATTCATTTTAGTATCAACAGACTCTAATACATGTTCCCCAACTAATTTTGTAGATTTATGATGAATTCTGGACCTTTTATTGAGAATGCCCCAAAATTTGTAAATTTGCTTATAATCTGAACTAGTGAAGACCTGTGCAAAATCTAACCCCAAATTTAGAAAATTCGTTTCCTCCCAGTTCCAACGGTATATTGCACTGCCCATTTCTGATAAAAAATGCCCCTGTTAGAGAAATTTGAAAAACAAGCCCCTAGATTGAGAATAGAACATTAAAATGAAATTTTTTTAAAATTATATAGTTTGCACTATATAAACTTTTTAAATTTATTCAAATTCATCACTTGAACAAATCATGCATTGAAAACTTCTAGATTTTATTTTATATTTATCTCCATTTTTGCCCTCGCTATTTGTCAAAACCTGATTAGCTACAACAACAATTCTGAAATATGTTGAATTAATTAATATTTATTAATTAATTTTATAAATCCCTCTTCCGTAGCACTGAAGGCTTTTGGACTTGGCTTTACATTCATACGCCTATGAGAATATTAATATTCTATTAATATCCATCTCTCTCCCATAGCATCGCAAGCACTTGCAATTTCATTTATGCACATACGGGCTTTAAATGCCTTTATGTCTTCACAACCAATCACATAAATCTGGAGCCCTTAACATCTTCATTTACACTCATCTGGGCTTTATGCTTTCACAGTCTAGCCCTTTCCCGTAGCCTCGTGACCCCTTCAATTTTCATTTACGTGCACACATTGAAAGCTACCTTTTACGTTCTCACAACTTTGGCATAACACTGGAAAGCTTCAAAATTTGTTTCATGCTATTATGTTCACCTCTTTAGCATATCATCGGAAGCTTCCAATTTTTGACCTCTTTAGCATATCATCGGAAGCTTCCAATTTTTGATTTACGATCATACACATAAGCATAAGACCAGAGAGCTTTGAAACTTAACTTATGCTTGTACACATGGCTCAGTCTTCTGCACTTAGCATCAAAATTTATTTAGTTAGACCCTGTGGGCCCCTCTTTATAGCTCGCATGCCTTTCAAAAGGCAGTGACTTCTTTACGTCAAGCATATTGAGTGCAATATTAGTTAAAGATCTGAAGTTTCTCAATCACAAGGCATGTGGGATAAATGCCTTTTGGGACAGTCTTCCCTTTGTTCATCCCTGTGCCCCCTTTTTTTTTTACTATTACTAGCATGGAGTGATTGCTTGGCACTGAACTACACTCTTGCTGAACTCTCTCACTTCTAGTCGTATGCCTACTCTCCTATTTGGTGTCTATTATTCATGGCGTGAGTTGTGAGACTTTCTTTTCAAGACGTGAGGCTTCTCCCTTTCTAATTGGTGCCTTCCTTCTATTTTAATGCGTCTCCTTTGCCTTTCTCTGCCATAGGGCGCTTTCAAAACCCGTTGCCTCTTACTACATGATGGGTTGTCTTTCAATGTACAATGCATGGTTGATGAGTGGGTTTTTTGGCACTAATACTGCCTTTAATCAGCGGCTTACTTTTCTCACTATGAGTTGATGCCACAGTGGTCTTCCTCCTCCATGTGGACTTTGCAATTCAACAAGCTCCATTGACTTATCACTAGCGTGCATCTGATCTTTGGCATTTTGTTTTTTGAACCTACAGTTTCTTTTATTCTTTGTCTTCATGCTGCTACTCTAGCAGCCATCCCTTGTTTCTTTAATGTCGATTTCAATTCTTTCTTTGACCTCGTTGTTCCTTCCATCATTGATGTGTTTGGGGTGATCTTTTGTTATGGCGACTTCTCCTATACATGTTTTTCGTTGTTTTCCTTTTCACACCAGCATTTTCCTCTTCATGGTGGGCATCTTTCTTTAACTAGATGCTCTGTTATATGTGGAGACATGACGGGAAGGGTGATTCTAGTGCAATTCAAAATAGTAATGATAAAGGTGATTTTAGTAAGGAGAAATGATGTCTTTCCTTATGTTCGTCCAGCCCTAGTCTCCTGAGGTGTCACCATAATATATCTTCTAGAATTTCATCTCCAGAGAGTTGCATAATGCCAACTGCAACAAAAGTCAATCCAAGAAGTTGTGAATTGTGCTTGTCTTCAACAAATTTGGTTCGAAACTCTTTCTTGCAATGTACTCTTTAAAACATATGATTTGACCTTGGTTGTGCTTTTTTGACTACTACAAGCAAGATTGTCTTTTAAAGATTGACAACACTATATTTTCTTCATTTTTTAGCCAAAGATGCTTGCAAACTTCTTTTGAGCCTCCTAAATTACTAAAGTTGGAAGATTCCTTTTACAATAGTTCTTAATGACAATTTGTATTAGCTCTTCCTGTCTTATAGGAAACACCAGGGTGTTGATGATTTTGAAAAGCATGAATCTCATTATTTCATAAACAAGTTTGTCCCTTTCTTCTACGAAAACATTGGCTTGTGAGCTAACACCAGGATCTGCATCTCCTCTGGTCATTGTTTATGCATTGCTTGTAATGACACAAGAACAACATCTCAAAGTTTCTCTAAACTTGACACTTGCAATACAAATTGAAACACCTCTTTATTCCTTTTTCGGAATGTAACAATGTTGATAAGAAGACAGTGCACTCCAAGTTTCATATCTGACACTTCCTCAACTCATGTTCTAGAGAAGTTTAGTCAGGTCCCGAAGTGGGTCCGGCTAAAAAAAAAATTCATTTCTGAACAACTGGGCTAGAAAATTGATCAACTGAACATCTCATACTGATTCAAAACAATTTGACCACTAAATCAGCATTTGAAACTCTAATTCACCCTTTTCTAAAACTTGTCAATTTCATACGAAGAGGTCTATTGACTGGCCTAAAAAACTAACCAAATCACCTGACAGAGCTCTAAAAATTGGGACATTGATTCTTTGTTCCACACACTTCTACCTCATCAAATCTCATCTCATGATGAATTCAGGGTCAAAAGATATTGACCATCAAATTCGCCCCTTCAGAATTACCTGCACCAAAACATGTCAGAATACCATAAACTAGGTTTGGATTTGGCTCGAAAAACTAGGCAAATGAGCACATGGGGAAACAAAAACTAGGACACTTGTTCTCTGTCATGAGGACATTATGAATATAAGATTCAGGCTCATTGCGAATAACAAGGCACAAATGGCAATCAGTTAAAGTGGGCTACTTGGATTTGTAGACAAGAAGAATTGACAAGATAACAATTTTTACAAATGGAATGACCCTGGAAAAGTGTACAAACAGATTCTTCAAGATTTGAAAACTAGCACACTTATAGTATTTTCCATATAGAACACAGGGAAACAAACCATTCAATCTCATCTATCATGGATTAGGAGATATGATGTCATGAACAGGGGTTTCGACGAATCTGCAAATGTTGACACTAGTAAAAGATAGAAATTGCATTTGGAATTGCGTTTGAAAACTGATCAAATGGATTCATCAAGACTTGAAAATTGAAACGTAACAAGTCTCTGACATCTAAAATGCAATGCAAAAGGAAATTTATCATTTTGGTGAACTGGTCAAAAGTTATAGCAGGTCAAACAAGGCTTCCTAGAAATGTGTGCAATTTGCAAAAGTATGAAAATAGTAACTAACCAACTTTGAGGGACTCAAAACCTAGTCAGAAGGACTCAAAATGACTCAAAATATGAAACATAAGTTCTCGGATATGGGAACTAAACAATCCTAAAGTGGCGAGTCACAAAACATTTCTGGGTGTGAGATATTAGATTGCAAACATGCCATCCTGTCACTGTTTGACACAGATGAAAATGCAAATTAGACATTTACTCAAAATGGAACTTCACAGAAAGGCTCAGAATGTCAGTTTATCATCATGGAATGCTTAGACAGGCTGAATGTAGGGTGTTAGAAACATTGAACACCATGTAGGCCTCATACTGACAGCCAGGTATAATCTCATCAAAAGGGCATTTATAGGGCTTGATTTCTCAAAATTTGAAATGGGACTAAAAATGAAGCATGCAATTTCACGCCCCAACAAAAACTATTGAAGTGAATAATCTCCACAACAATGAAGACCATACAACTTTCAAAAACCCTTTCATAAGCTATGAGAAGGATGAATCCTCTAGAACAAACTAGAACACACCTTCTTATGACAAGGTTAACTATGCTCACCATTATGATAATAACATCAGCATGATCTTTAGATTTGATGACATTGTAAATTTCATCATAATCAATGATAAAAATTTAAAAACAATCATCAATTACTATTACTTGAGGTCAAGCCATTAAAGTCATCATATCAGGCCTTGTGATGGGTTTCAATTATGCAACTACAAGTTCCACCTTACCCAAATATAGCTTGGTCAACTAGTTACTCAAGATTCCCGTCCATATCTCTATTTTTCAATTATTTCCAATTTCCCTTGACCATAAAGAGATTCTTACCAAAGACTTATTTCCAAATGACCTTTGTTAGTAGACTTCAAAATATGGTAAGTAAACTAGTTGTCCGTCATTGCATATCCTTTTCAGGCTCAAGTCTTTATCCATATAAATAGAGTCAAGAGAGCCTTCAGACCTAAACATTTGCACATTGAATTTGGTAAAAGCCCTAGGATATAAAAAGTAAGTTGTTGATCCAAAGAAGAAAATCACCATTAAGGCTTATGATGATGAGGAGAGATCCTCCAAGGGCATGGTTATTCTACCAATCAGGGTAGATCAAGTTGTAAAAGAAACTATTTGTCAAGTATTGGACTTAAAATTTACTTACAATATCCTATAAGGAGGGTCATGGATCCATGACATGCAAGCTATTTCATCAACTTACCATCAATGTCTCAAATTTTTGTACATGGTTTAAGAGGTGACCATACCTAGGGATCAAAACCTTGCCCAATATGGCAATTCCCTTGTTCCTCATAATAGGGAAGAAATTGACACCTCGACGGATGACATTAGTCAGTCCACATCAATAGATACTTCATGTTCCACCAATTGAGAGAATGATCACTTATCTACATCAACTAAGGGTAAAGAAAAAGTTGGTTGTTCAAATTCTATTATTCCTTCACCATCATCATCAAGAAACTCTAAACAGTTACATTATGAGGAAATGTATAGGTTGATGAAGGAGTTTAATAGGAAGTATAAACTATAGTGCAAAGGGGTAGGCAAATATTTAGTCTCATTATTTGATCCCCCACTCTCTCCGAGATCTCATGAAAAACCATCATCCACCACTAGATCATATCATACACATTTTGTCAAGGAAAGTGGTGTATCTTTAAATTCCACAGGAGAAACTAGTGAACACATATAAAATATTGACATCTCCTCTCACTTATATGGAAAAGGATTTGATTTAATGAAAAATATGGGATATACAAGCCATGACCCTTTGGGGAAAGGGAAAAGAATCATTAAAATCTTAGCAGCACAATTTAGGTCTAACATGTCAAAAATAGGGGTAGGGTATAGTGAGTAAGATAATACATAGACCACTTATAGGTCCTATTCTAAACACAATGATCCCTTGTCTTCCATCTTGGTATGGGTAGCGAAAGAAAAAGATGTCGGCAACAAAACAATAACTAACAACAAGAATGTAAATCTATCCATCCCGTATCTACATCCTACAAGGCAACTATTCATGGAAAAATCTAATAACAAAGACGATGATGATTCCAAAAAGTGGGAAATAAAATCATTATTCAAAGAGTCCAATCATGACAAATAATGTCTGATTTTAGTTGTATTCATGCATCCAATACTTTCATTGCACAAGGATCAACCTCTCATCCATACTTTACTTCACCAAGAGACAACACACATCAAAAAAACTTAGAAACTATTACAAAACAAGCACATCACATCACATCATATGAGGAGGATGAAACTATTGAAGAGTTTCACTTTCAAAATTTATTTCTTGACTTCTTTCTAGTAGAAGTTGAAGATAAAAACTATGAGCCACTCGTAAGCTCTACTTTTTCTAATACTTTAGAGGAAGCACACATCATAGACCTAACTGATACAACATATGAACCATCAAATGAGGTCATGTCCTTAAACCCTACCAAATTCTATCCATATTGCACACCCCTCTCCTTAATCCCTCCCAAGCTCATTAACTAGCATACAACCAACCCTAACCATATTCCCAATTTTGACACTGACAATGATGTTTTCAATTTCCTTAACACCATTGAACCATCTCACTAACAAAAATTAGGAATGTACATAGATGGGACTGATCTCAATCATCTCAATCATACATTAATGGGCCAAGCATATCAAACCATTAATAACCACCGTCAGGTTGCAGCGGATCTTAAGAATTTTTTTGAAATAAATAGAAATGACATATCCAATGGTGAAAACCCAATTGTGGTACCCATGAATGAGATGATTGATACTTTACCCAAAAATTTAGAGGCAAGATCATCTATCCTAATTGAACCTATAGAAAAAAACAACATTGAAATAGAGTATGAATTGAGGATAATCCATTTGGCATAGTCTTTAAACATAGAAGAAAGAAGTTCTTTCATTCTCTTCTTCAAAGAAAGAAAAATAAACTTTGCATGGTCTTACACAGACATGCTAGGGTTAGACCCAACTCTAATCCTTCATCACCTCAATATTTCTTTAGAGGCTTAGCCAGTTGAGCAAAAGCTAAGAAAAATGCATCCCCACATAGCCTTGCTAGTCAAAATAGAATTGGAGAAATTGCTCAACACCAACTTCATCTGACCCTTAGCTTATGTGTCGTGGATATCCAATATTGTGCCTATATCAAAAAAAGATTTTAGCATACAAATATGTACTAATTTCTGGGATGTAAAAAAAGAATTTCCTAAAGATGTTTTCCCCCTTCCTAACATCAATAGAATTGAAGACTTGATAGTAGACCATTCCATGCTTTCACTTGTTGACAGATTTTTAGGGTACAAACAAATTTGAATAGTACTAGAGGATCAAGAGAAAATAGCTTTTACCTATGCATGGGTCACATTTTGTTGGAATTTTATGCCTTTTAGTCTCAAGAATACAGTGGCCACCTATCAATGGGCCATGACCACTATCTTTCATTACACGATGCACATTTTTATTGAAGATTATGTTGATGATATCCTTGCCAAATCTCACCATCTCCCCATCTTAGTAAAGATATTTACCTGCCTAGAAGCATTGAAAGTTAGGATAACCCTAAAAAATGTGCTTTTGGCATAAAATCAGGCAAACTCCTAGGGTACATAGTTTCAGCCAAAGGGATTGAGGTTTATCCCAAAAAGGTACATGCTATAATCAACATGAAACCTCCAAAAAATTAAGTCAGTTGTGTTCTCTTCAAGGAAGACTTCAATCAATATGTCACTTCATCTCTTAGTTAGTAGAAAAGTGTGTGCCTTTCAACCACCTTCACAAATACATAGTTTTTAAATGGGATGATCAGTGTCATGTGGCCTTTGGTTTACTCAAAAACTACTTGATGAATCCACCTATGCTTGTACCTCTAGCATCGCACAAACCATTTTTACTATATATTTTCATAACAAATAAGTCAATTGGAGCCCTCTTGGCACAAGAAGACAACTAGGGCAAAGAAAGGGCCATTTATTACATCTATCACACCTTTATTGAAAAATATTTTCTATTCATTGTTTTTGCTTAAAAAAATCTATACCATTATCTTTTGAAACATAAGGTTAGATTCATCTCTAAGATTGATCCCCTCAAGTACCTTCTTAGCAAGACAACATTAACAGGCAGATTGGCCAAGTGAGTAATGATCCTAAGCAAGTTTGATATTGAGTATGTTGATATGAAAGCAATAAAAGGATACGCCATTACCAACCAATTGGAAGATATTCCTATAGAGAGTTTGAATCCTATCTTAGCTTATTTTCTAGATATACACATTCTTCAAATAAAGTTAGTCACTCGAAAGGTCTACTTTGATGGCTCTTATACACATCATGATTTTGGTGCTGGTATTTTGTTCATTACACCTCTGGGCATTACCATCCCAAGTCTTAAAAAGTATGTTTCCCCTACACAAACAACATGGTGGAATATGAAGCCTTAGTCTTAGGCCTTAAACCAACCTTGGAATGGAACTCAATAGTGCTAAAATTTTATCAAGATTCTCAGTTGATCATCAATCAAGTCATTGACAGTGTTGAAATATGATTGAAAAGATAATTGGAAAATAGATTGTTAAGAAGGATATTGTTGAAGAAGATTATGTCTTTCAATCATTGTTATGTCACTAATGTCAAACCTACTATTTTCTAGTAAGACAATTTCTTATATGATTTAAGTACTATCACTTAGTTGATTGATGAGAAGGATTTGATCAACAAGATGTAACAAAAGCATGTAGAGGAAAGGTTCAGTTATGATTATATAATGAAGTAAAAGGACCAGTTAAGATAGTGATGACATGGTGTATTGATGATCTAATTAAGGTTAAAAACTAGTTGGTTACACTTAGAAAGTTTAGAAGGATAAATTAAATAAAAAAATTCTACGAAGGTTGACCAAGTGGATAGTAGGTTCTGAGCAAAGTTAGTGCAAGCCAAGCAGAGAGTCATTTGGAGCAGAGTGAAAGAAAATTCTAGTTGATGATGAGAAAGACAATTGATGTTGAGTAAATTTTAGTTGATGTTGAGCACCAGTAAAATATAGTTGATGCTAGGTGATTTTATAGTTGATGCCAAATAATGCAGTATGTGTTGAGAATCAGAAGGTTGATAATGTCAAGCTACTGCATTATGATGAAGATCAAAGATTTTCCAAATCTAAGCCTACAAGTTTGTTATCTTGGAACTTGTGAACTAGGAAAAAGATAAGATTGATGAGCTGGTAGCATAGAATTTGATATAAACTATTTTTAGGCAAATTCAAATGGATTCTACAAGAACTTTCTAGAAAAGACAAGATATGGGGTAGATACATTGTATCCTACCTAATCAATCCAAAACCCTAACTTAGATGATTTTTAATGAGTGGAAAAATATTCTAATTTCCTCTATATAGGAATTTCTAGTTATGAAGCAAATAGATTAGAGAGGTTGGTGTCATGTGTGAGAACCTAAGGAGGAGAAGTAATTAAATGTTTTTCTTCATCAAGTGACCTAAGAGAACAGTCTACAATGGAATACCAAGCAAGAAGGATTAAGGAGATGAATACTTGAATGGTGAACAAGTTGTTAGAGCTAAAAAGTATGAAAGCCAAGTAGGAATGAGGAATAAACAATGATCTATAATATGCAAGTGAATTTGTAAGTTATATCAGATCAAAGCTCTATTGTTACTCTCTAACAATTGTATCAGTCTAGGGTAAATTCTTTAGATTAAGGTTGACCTAATAGTCAATAAAAAATCTTTTAATAGGGTGGCATTCCAAGTGAATGGCCTAAAGTCCTCTAACAAGGTTCACTTTTAACAGGGTGATTGAAATCCCTTAACAAGGTCACATTTAACAATGTGTATTGAAACCTTTAATAGGGTTGACCTTGGGCATCACTTCATAAGTGTGAAAAGAAGTAGCATGCTACTGGTAGTTTTTTTCCAAAATGGGTTTCTATGTGAATCATTGTGTCAAATGTGCTAATGAATGTGTTGTGTTTCATGCTTTACATTTCTGCAAGTTGACTTGACAGTAACATACAAGTTTTAGTAAATACACAATGAATGCATGCATGGGTATGAATGTTTTATGGGTTCACTAAATTGTGAAAAAAGTTTTATTTTATACATCTAGACCTTGAATAACTAATTCAGCTCCCCTCTCAATTATTCTAAAGTAATTCCAACAATTGGTATCAAATCCATCTGCTTAGGAGGACTAGTTTTAAGGTACTAGAAGCACAAAGATAAATATGTATAAAAGAGAAATACTCAGGCTCAACACAGATAACTTTCCTACATGGCAATGTTTGATGAAGCTACACCTTGGAGGACTTGGAGATCATGCACAATCTACTATTTGTAATGGCCCGCCAAGGGATCCAAAAGAATCAACCTAAAGTTTCACTAAGTTTGGTAGCATTTTTTTTTTTTTTTTTGAAACATGAAAGTTAAACCATACACATAGTAATGAAAGCAATAACAACATTTAACTAAAAATATACATACATAATAGGTTTCATTCCTTAAGGATCCCTTAACATTGAATCACCATTAAATTAACTAATATTAATTCTATCTAATACCACATCCACATGAAATAATAATGAAAAGTCCAATGTTCTTAAACAATATACTTTTGTTCCAAATGTCCCTTGGTAAATTACATTTCAAAATTTTCAATCATCCACTGTACATGCCACAGGGTATGAAATACATAAAAGAATATACATGTAGGAAAATAAAGTACATCATCCTATTCTAATCCATGATGCAAGTGTAGTAAAGTAAATGAAACCAAATACCATACATGATACATCATCATAGAAGATATAAACATCCATCATAAAAGATAACCATCATAACACATAATTATCTAAGTGCACAGTTCCTCCCAACCATAAATAGCATCATTAGACCATCATGGGCCCTAGCCATCCCTCTGTGCATAACATCCCAAGTCACCGAAGAGATCATCAGTTTTAATGTAGTAAGAATGTCACTCCTAAAACATACTACATCATATGTAGAAAGAAAGGTAACATGCTACAACATATACATAAGGAATCTAATCATGCAATTTAAAACATAAGATAAGTAAGTAACAACATCTATCATATGCTAATAATCGATATAAGGATACATGTCCATCATCATAATCCATGAATAGAATGAAGATAGATGTGATCTCAAATGGTAAGAGTGAATAAACACTACCACTCGACCGCGTGGAACCCAAATGGCCCACTCCCACCATGCTAAGGAGATAATCCCAAGTCCCAAATAGGTTATCAAATCACATAGCACAAATACTTTCTAAGTCTAGAAATCCTAAGAGTATACTAACTGAAAGGTTCTAACATAAATCAACATATAATCCTAGAGGCACATAAGACACGTAGGAACCTACTATCTAAGTAGGAAAGTGTCATCACATGGATCATGGTAGAGTTACCCTAGTAGTCTCTCAATAGATCCCAGCCCCCTAGTGATCCCTATGTGGCCACTAGTAACCTCTCATACTGACAAGGCATATTACAGAATGCAAGGTCGCAACCAAGAATTCTCTCTACTCCCATCCTAGTTTGTACTAGCACTTGAGGCATGGGTGAGAAAAAATAATTATCTTATTAGGTTCATTTAAGTCAGTATTAGGTGTAATGTTTTCACTTATTAAATAACTTACGATGAGTTACCCTGGTAGCCACTTAGGGCATCATCATGACATCACAAATCATAATCCCTCGAGCCTCCGGTAGACATCCTATAATTGGTCAACAATCTAGTCAACCCCAAAGCCCAAAATAGATAGGATAGAGAAAACACCAAATGCAAGAAAATGTGTTGGTTCACTAAAATCACATAGTTGAATTAAATATGGGGTTCCCAGTTTTTATTTAAGAGTTAAATATCAGGTGAGGGAATGTTTATACATTTTTCTCTAACTCATATATTTGTTTTGATAAATATTTCTCCCCATAACTCTTAGAATTTAATTTTCTAAATGTTTTAAGGATATACGTTATCTAGGTAGTGACCTCCCCATCATGTTTTAATGGATCAATTGAAATAAAAAAGAACAAATATAAAATTGTTCCCCCCTAATGCTATCTAACCGTTATTTAATTCACTATAATATAGTTAATATTATTAAATTTTAATTAATAAAAATCTATATATATATATATATATATATTAAAAAATTTTAAATTACAAATGTTATCTGCAAACACTTTATAATTTATTACATAAAAGTAAATTAAAAAGGCTACCTGTGAGCTATCTATTTAATTGTAGGTGCAGGTTTCAGGGTCTATACCTACCCTACGACCATACCTCCATGGCATGGCTACTTACTGATGCAGGCCTGCAATGGTACTGTTGTCACAGTAGCCGCGGTAGTAGAGTTGCCAATGTCACGTTTGTAAAGGGGGGTCGAGGTACGGGTTTATCCCTCCCTACCCTCTTTTATATGTATTTTTTTTTAATTAATTTTTTTCAATAAACATTTTTTTCCAATACATTTTCAAATGAAGTTTTTCAATAAACATTGCAGGTTATATTTATAAATAATTCGACTCATATTCATTTTAAAGAAAATGTTTTCAACTAAACGTTTACAATATATTCTATTTTAATATTGATAGTAATATATGATAAATTTATATATATATATATGTATGTATATATATATATGTATGTATATATATATATGTATGTATGTATATATATGTATGTATATATATATATATATATACATATATATATATATACATACATATATATATATATATACATACATATATATATATACATACATATATATATATATACATACACATATATATATATACATATATATATATACATACATATATATATACATATATATATATATACATATATATATATATGTATATATATATATATGTGTGTATGTATATATATATATGTGTATGTATATATATATATGAATGTATATATATATGTATGTATGTATATATATATATAATTTTTCTTTCTCCTAAAATGTTTTCAATAATGCATGTGAATATACACATAGTTTTTAAATGAAAAGGCTTTTCCAATTTTGTAAAATAAGAATTTCCCTATGATTGTTCTTTAGATTTACCTATTTAAACCATCTAAGAGGTTTGTCTATAAGCATTTAAACCCTAATCCCATATAGTCCTCAGATCTACACATGTGGGGTCTCTGATTGCGTATAACTAGAACATTCACGCATAGAATCCTCAGAAAGTATTCTGAAAACACAAAGAAGACAGGAAGTGGAAGAAGTGATAAAACATTTGCAAAAATCATGAGGGTCTGATGCTAATTCACTTCTCCTTAGAAGTTACTAAGCAAGTTTCTTCCTTCTCCAACACTCGCAGAGCCACCCAAAAATGCTCCTTCAAGCTTCTAGGAGTGCATGAATATAAGGAACTCTCAAGAAGCACCTAGAATGTCTCTAGAAGCAACCATAATACAAGATAAGCATTGACAACTAAGCACGAGCCTATTCCAACCTTCTAGATGAGTCACAAGGTTGTAGACATCATGTGCTTAATTTGTGCGCTAACTCTTGCATTATAGACACACGTGCATTCAAGAGGTGTCCTTACTCCTACGTAGACTTATAACTTTTATTTTAATTCATTTATTATTATTATTATTTTCAGTATTATTAATTTTAATTTCTTTTATTTAACTCTTTTACTCAATTAATTCCACATTTAATTAATTAAAATAAAAATATCAAAATATCATAACATTATATTAATTTTTTCCAAAATAATTAAATTATTAATTAAATCTTTTAATTGTAGACTTAATTTAATAGGATATTCACCAAAGATCTCCAAGATAAAATATGAAAACCCATCATAGAACAATCCATACAAAATCAGTCTAAGGGGTTAAAAATCACAAATTACATCATTCGATGCATTTGGTAGATAAAACATCTCAGATACTTGTCCTACCTCTCTAGGAAAAATGGTTTAAGTGTTTAGGATTTGGACTTGAGAATTTATCTCCCCTCTCTTACCATTGAGATAGTGCGATAGGGCATGCTCATCCTGGCAATTTAGGGAAGTTGATACCTGATACTTGCAACTTGCATAAAATCCATGCATGTACATACAATATATATATATATATATATTCTAAGCTAAATAGGCAATGGAAAGAAGTGGTGCATCATGTAGATCTCGACTAGAAAGTGACTACGACTCCCTTCCTTAACCACATCAGAAATGCCATATATAAGAAAACAAACACACACACACCATACACATGCAAGTATGGGTTAAGTATCCATAAGAAAACACATGTGATAATAAACCATCTAACTAATCATCATTAATAACCAAAAATAATTTAATAATCATCATGCATACATGAAATGTAGAGTCTAAGTAATCTCATCATATATCGACTAAATCTGCAACACAATAACTGATAGTCTCAAAATAGTGCTACTAACCATCAACATAAAACTGGCCTAATAGAGTTTGGCAATGATAGCAACAATGTAACTAGAAAAATGTAAAGTAGGTGAACTAAAAACTAAATTTAAAATTGTTACTTGCACATGTTCATACTCCAACACTTAGTTGTCAAAATTGAAACCTAAACATAGGCAAAATTGAAACTGAACTTAGTCTATTTGCAAAACATGTGCCTTTTATGCTATACAGTAGCATGCATCATGGTTGTAATAGTATTTTCACCTTGGATATTGTTCTAGGATGGTATCTGGGATGAGGTCTTCAGTTAGAGGCCAAGGTAGAGGCTGTGGAAGAGGTCATGGTCATTGAGAGCTATCAGTATCCATGAGCAAGAAGAGAACCTTAGAGGGGACCAAGCTGAGTCTAAGAAGGTTAACTTGAGATAGATGATGCAAACCATTCTTGATTGCCTACCTCATGTTCATGATTAGCATAGAGCATATTAGTCAGAACATGAGCATAGATCCAAGTCTAGGAGCCCTCGATGGGATCAACAAAGATCCATTGTATCTACTTAGATGAAGGACCTTTCGAGATCCAATGTCAAGCCCTTTAACGGCCAGGGTTTTGGACATGTGGCTGAACAGTGGTTTATTGTGCTTGACAAGATTTTTTTCATATAGGACTTTGACAATAATGTTAAGGTGAGATTTACAATTACCAATCTAGAGAATTTTGGGGCCACGTGGTGGACTATTGAGGAAAAGAAGCTGGGCATAGATATGAATAGTGTTAGTTGGGAGCTATTCTTAGAGAGTTTACATGAGCAATTCCTACCAAAGTAATGGAAGTAGCAAAGAGAAGATGAGTTCCATAACCTCAGGCAGTATTCTATGAATGTAACAGAGTATGAGCACAAATTCTACAAGCTCATGTCCTTTTTGGGATTCAGTGACAACTCAGCTCAGTTGACTCATCACTTCATTAGAGGCTTGAAAAACCATATTATTGGGGGTGTCAAGGTATTTGAGTCTAAAACCTTCAAGGATATGGTACAATGAGCCATCCTTGTAGAACAAAGTGTCAACCTTGGATAGGGAGGTTTTGAGGGAGTGCCTACAACATCATGATCTAAAGGTAACCACAACTCAGGTGGAAATAGGAAGCCTCCTTTTTCTAAGGGGAAATATTATTAGCAATACTTGGCGCAATAAATGAAATCAGCACACTCAACCCACTCAGAGTAGTCAATCTTTTGTTAGCAGGGATAGCCATCAGCAGTCAAATGTACCACCTATAGGGAGAGGATCTAATAGAAGTGCATGATGTTTTACATGTGGGTAGGTTGGACATTTTGCAACTCATTGTCCGCAACAAGCACCTCAGTATTTAGGTCCTAGGCCAATAGTATCAGAGCCTACAGTTTGAGATGTAGGTAGTGCTCATAGAGTGTTTGCAGCAATAGATCACCATTACATAGACCATCAGGGGACAATGGTTGAAACCACAGGAGCTATTCGAGATACAACTCTTTCAGTCTTGTTTTATTCAAGTGCTACAAATTCATTTATTTCTCCATCTCTAGTTGCTAAGTGTAAGCTAGATGTGGTGAAGCAAGATCATGTTTGGAAAGTGGAGTTGGCCTCAAGCATTAAGGTCTCTACATATTTCATAGTTCATAAGTGTGGGCTTAGTATAGGAGGATTTGATACTGAAGTTGAACTTTGGGTTATACCTCTTGGTTCCTACAATGTGGCTTTAGGAATGGATTGGCTTGGCTCTCATAGAGTTAGTATAGTCTATAGGAAGAAGATTATTATGTGTCAGGATGACCAAGGGAAGGATGTGAATATTGTTGGGATACCAAGGCCTATATCTCTATAGATGATCTCTTCTATGCAATTGAAGTAGAGTTTCTATAAGGGATGTCAAATATTTTCTATCATGGTAAATGAGCTTGATGAGGAAGATCCTGTGAGGAAGACTCTAGATCACCTAATTTTATAGGAGTATGCAGATGTTTTTTTGAATGAGACTCTAGGCATGCCTCTGAAGAGGGACATTGATTTTAGCATTGATCTAATTCCAAGAGTAGAGCCTATCTCTAAAGCTCCTTATCATATGACTACACATGAATTGGGTGAGTTGCCTCTTCAGCTAGAGGAACTTTTGGCCAAAGGGAGCATTCGACCTAGTGTGTCAACATAGGGAGCTCCAGTGCTCTTTGTGAAAAAGAAAGATGGTTCTTTGCACCTTTGTATTGATTACAAACAGCTAAATAAGGTGACAATAAAGAAAAGGTATCCTCTACCAAGGATCAATGACTTATTTGATCAAATCAAGAGAGTTACAATATTCTCCAAGATTGACCTTAAGTTAGGATACCATCAGCTTCACATTAAGGAAGTTGACATTCACAAGACCACCTTCCAAACTCTCTATGGGCACTATGAGTTCATAGTGGTACCTTTTGGGTTGACAAATGCTCCATCAATTTTAATGAGTTTGATGAATGGGGTGTTTTGATCTTATCTTGATAGGTTTTTACTTGTATTCCTTGATGATATATTGATATATTCTAAGTCTCAAAAGGAGCATGAGGAATACCTATGATTGGTTTTACAATTCTTGAGAGATAATCAGCTTTATGCCAATGCGGCTAAATGTGAATTCTTCAAATCAGAGATTTAGTATTTAGGGCACATCATATCAAGTGATGGTATTTCTATAGATACTACAAAGATCTAGGCAATAGTAGATTGGCCTACTCCAACTAATGTGTCAGAGATTTTTAGTTTCATGGGTCTAACTAGTTATTATCGCAAATTTGTCTAAAACTTGTCCAGAATAGCACATCCTATCACTTCCCCTCATAGGAAAGGAAAGAAGTTTATATGGACGGAGAAATTCAAGGAAGCATTTTAGAAGTTCAAGGAGCTTTTGACTAGTGCACTGATCTTAGCAGTACCCGATCCAAAAGGTGATTTCATGGTGTGTACAGATGCTTCCCTTGAAGGGATTGGAGCATTTTTGATGTAGAATGGACGGGTGATTGCATATGAATTATGAAAGCTCAAGGAGCACAAGATAAATTATCCTACACATGATCTTGAGTTAGCAGTAGTAGTTCATTCTTTGACAAGGTGTAGACATTTCTTGGCAGGGCATTACACTATTACAGTGGAACATGTTGATCCAACAGGATCGCTAACTACTGAAGATATGAAGAAGAAAAAGGAACACAATTAGGTGATGTTGGAGATTTCCTCTACTCTAAGCTATGCCAAATATGATGATATCAAAGGTAGAAACACTGCAAAGAAGATGTAGGATACCCTAACAACCATCTATGGAGGAGACAAAAATATTCAAATAGCCAAATCTAAGAGCCGCATAGGCAGTTTTGATGATATGAAAATGGAAGAAGGTGAAAATATTACTCAATATGTTGCTAGTATAAAAGAAGTTGTTAGTGCAATAAGAGGAGCTACTCATCATATAGATGATGATACTATGCTAAGTGAAGTCTTGAGAACATTATTGCCTATCTATTCTATTAGAGTTTTTGCAATCCAAGGCTTAAGATGTATTCTATCAAATGATCCAACCCTTGAAGGTTTGGTAGGTAGACTCACTACTTTTGAGCTATCTAACTTTGACAATTACAAGCTAGAGATTCTTGAATCAGCTTTCAAAGCCAAGTTGTTATTGAAAGATTCTAGGAGGTAAAGTAGAAGAAGAAGATGATGATGAAATATTCATTCAGTGATAGTAATATAGATGAGGAAGGCATTGAACAATTGGAAGCACTACTGGCAAGTAGATCTCACAAAGGTAAAGACAATTTCAAAGGTAAGTTACTCACCATTTGTTTCAATTGCAATGAAGTTGGTCATATTGTTGCAAGATGTACATAGACGAAGAACTATAGAGAAGGGAAAAAGTACAAAATTACAAAGACAAAGGCAAGAAGTCATGCGACATTGCTGATGAACATGACAATGAAGTGGTATATGTTGTAATGAAGGATGAATCTAATGAAGATGAGGCAATTGCATGTGTGACTTGTGTGAACAAGAATGATAGATTGATCACTGACAGTGGATGCTCACATAACATGACTGCAAAAAAAGTAAGTTCATTACCTTAACTTGTTATGATGGAAATGGTGTAAGATTTGGTAATGATGCACCATGTTTGATAAAAGGAAAAGGCTCTATCAAACTCACAGAGAAGATTTCATGTTACAATTCTTACTATGTTGAAGGACTAAATTATAACTTGTTAAGTGTGTCACAATTGAATAATATAGGATGCAAGGCTGAATCTAAAAATAAA
Source organism: Cupressus sempervirens (assembly GCA_028749045.1). NCBI lineage: Eukaryota > Viridiplantae > Streptophyta > Pinopsida > Cupressales > Cupressaceae > Cupressus > Cupressus sempervirens. The sequence continues at coordinate 222,593,721 of CM053790.1, read as the reverse complement.
ACTACAAGATATATGCCACAAATGGGAAACTAATTGGAAAAGGTGATCAAACTAGGAGTAATCTATTCTATCTAGATATAGAAGATGCTTTGTGTCTTATTGTAAAACTTGATGATGTATGGCTTTGGCACAAGATATTATGTCATGTTAGTTTTGACAACTTGGTTAGTATCAATAATATGAAGAAAGTGAGAGGATTGCCTAAGTTGAAGAAACCTGATAATATAGTATGCAAACAATGTCAGCTAGGCAAAATGTCAAAGTCAAAGTTTAAGAGTAAAGCTTTTACCTCTAAAGAAATACTAGAGACTATTCATACTAAATTATGTGGACCAATTGAAGTGCAAAGCTACAAAGGAGATAAGTACATAATGCTATTTGTTGATGATTACTCTAGGATGATGACAATCATGTTTTTGAAATAGAAATCTGATGCCTTTCAAATTTTTAAGTGGTACTTGGAAAGAGTTGAGAAAGAAATAGTTAAGAGTATGAAATGCTCAATATCAAACCGAGGAGGAGAATTCACTTCAAATGAGTTTGAGATGTTTTGTAATCATAGAGGAATCAAAAGATAGACATCTACCCCCAAGAACCCTTCATAAAATGGAATTATTTAAAGAAAAAATAGGTCTATAATGGATTGTGCTAGAACACATATGATGGAGAAGAATGTTTCTCTAAAATACTCGAGAGAAGTTTTAAGTGCTAATATATATATACCTTGAACTATGTGCAAGTCAAGAAAGGTACTCATTCAACACCTTTTGAACTATGGTTTGGATATCGGACTAATGTAAAATAATTTAAGGTATTTGGAAGTAAGTTTTATATTCTTAAATATGTTAGAAATGGAAAGCTTGATGCAAAAAGTGAATAAGGTATATTCCTTGGATACTCCACAAGAAGCGAAGCCCATAAGTGTTTAAATACTAACACTAACAAAATTATGGAAACTACAAATGTGAATTTTGATGAATTTAAAGAAGTACATGAGGTTGAACCTATGAAAGAACCAGAAGAACACAAATCATTTGTATACTTCTATGAAGGAATGCCTACTAAAGAAGATGCTACAAATCAAGTTGCAAATCAATAGCAAGGTTTAGTAACTGTCAAGTCACATCCTATGAATGTTGAGTCACATTCAAGAACTGAGCTACATTTAGATGCTAAGTTGTAGAATGAAGAAAATGCACATTCTGATTCTAAGATTAGTACACATGAAAGAGATGCTAAGATACTTGACAAAGATGTACATAGTGACTCTAAAACTACAAGTTAAAATGTAGAAACAAGACCTGAGCCAAGATTGTCTAAATATGTGAATAAGCATCATCCTACTAATCAAATCATTGGAAAAAAAGATGCTAGTCCAATGACAAGAAATAGATTGAGAAGTGAATCATGTTTGTTAAGCATGAAGGAGCCCAAAATAGTAAAAGATGCATTAGAAGATGATGATTGGTACAAGGCCATAGAAGAAGAGCTTCAACAGATAGAAAAGAACAAAAGATGGAGTCTAGTTCCTAGATTAGAAGACAAGAATGTGATTAGCACCAAGTCGGTATTCAAAAACAAGCTAGATGAGAATGGTGAAGTGAAAAGAAATAAAGCACGATTAATTTGCAAAGGATATGCACAACAAGAAGGAATTGAATATGGTGAGACATTTGTCCCTGTTGCGAGAATGGAAGGGGTCAGAACTCTACTTGCTTATGTTGCATACAAAGGTTTCAAAGTTTATTAGATGAATGATAAATCTACATTTCTAAATGGTATACTAGAAGAGGAAGTCTAGATAGAAGAGCCAAAAGGATTTGTTGATGGAAAAAAAAAAAACATGGTATGTAGACTGCACAAAGCCCTATATGGATTAATGATGAAGGTACACTCTACTACCACTAACAAAGGTATGCTCTGATACCACTTGATGGGGACACAACCTAAGCTTAGAATGGACACAATAGGAAAGGGAAACTTTTATTAACTATGAAAATATGCTAGTACATTTGGTACAGAGAAAATAGACTTAAAAACATGCCCTATGGGCTTACAATAGCATAAATCTAGAGATAAATTCTTCTCCCAATACCTTCTCTTAAACTCCACTCCAAACTGCCTTTTACAATGCCAGAAATGTTCTTAAATAGACCTCGAAGGGTGAAGGATTAGGAATACATTCTAGAAAGTGCTAGTAGGCATCCACTAACCAAATAGAAGGCTCTAGAAGTTGCATTAGAAGTTAACGCAAAATTAGAAGAATCCAGAAATGGTAACCGAACTTTCAGGAAGCATAACTTTTGAACCGTAGCTCCGATTGATGAACCATTTACTTTTCTGGAAAGCTCTCAAAGCACTCTATAGCCCTATGAAAAGATTTACTTGTCCCCAATTTTTTGGCCTTTTTAGAGGTCATTTAATGCCCCTAACCTGACTTTGAAGCATTCTTAGGATGTCTCCAAAAATCAAAAAACTGCGATAACTTTCAAACCGTGGGGCCTTTTGACCTAATTCTTTTTTTGTAATGCTCTAAATTACAATGAAAATTATTTAACTAATTTACACCTTCTAGTTCACTAAAATGATGGCTCAATTGCATACTCCTTTTTTTTTTGGCATTTACAGGTATCCCAAAGTGATTAAAAACTCTAACCCAGAACACTGATAGTGGAACTGTGAGAGTTGGAACCTTTATTTGACTCAAATGGGTATCCAAAAATGAAAACACATGAAACAAAAACTAAGTCTAAGTACATTTTTTTGGGTGACACAGGATTGTCCTTATAGCTCTGGATGCTCCTGCATCAATTGATGCAAGCACAAAGATCATAGTATGAGAGACTTCATACTTATCTTGTGAAGATTGGATTTGAAAGGACTGATGATAATAGTAATCTATATATAAAGGAACAAAAAGAAAAAGGAATTTTTCTATTTGAAAAATTTATTGATGATATCATATCTGGAGGAAAAGATGCTTTATGTAAAGATTTTGCAAATCAAATGAAGATAGAATTTGAAATGTCTATGTTTGGAGGAAGCAATTTTTTTGTGCGAATGCAAGTATATAATATGAAGTATGGTATATACATCACTTAAGCAAAGTATGTCAAAGAGATATTGAAGACATTTGGGGTAAAGGATTCCAAACTAGTAAGTACACCTATAGTGATAGTACACAACTTGTCAAAGAATAATGATCTAGATAAGGTGAATCAAACATTGTACAGGTCTATGATTGGAAAATCATAATATGTAGTACATAGAAAACTTGATATTGCATTAACTATAGGGATAGTTGCAAGATTATTTGCTAATCCCAAGGAGAATCACTTAATGGTTGTGAAAAGGATAATGAGATATTTGAAAGGAACAAGAGAGTTTGGTCTATACTACAAGAAGAATGAAAGGTTTGACTAGTGGAGGAACATTTTTCTTAGGTAAGAGACTGGTTACATGGACAAGCAAGAAACAAAGTTCTACTTCCCAATCTACTGTGCAAGCAAAATATGTTGTTGCTACTATAAACTATAAAAACATTGTATGGATCAAATAGCTACTCAAAGGAATCAAGGAAGAAATCTCAAAACTAGTGATACTTTATTCTAATAATACAAGTGCTATCAATATATCAAAGAATCCAATGATGCACACAAAGACAAAGCACATTGCAATCAAGTATCATTATGTAAGAGAGTTAGTTCAAGACAAAGAGGTGAAGATGGAATAGGTTAACTCAAAGGAGAAAATTTATGATATGTTCACAAAACCATTACCTAAGGATGCTCATGAGTACCTTAGAGGTAAACTAGGGGTGATACCCCTATCAAAGGCTATGTAAGAAACAAAAGAAGTGCCCTACATCAAACAAGTTGATGTTCATATAATACAAATTGATGTAGTGGATCTTACTTTAGGAACTACCTAAAGTAATCATAGAGCTGAAACTTCAAATTAGTTAGAAGCAAGGTGATAGAGGGAGAAAATGAGGAATCCACAAAACTTATATCTACATATTTCAAGGATGATAAATTTTTGGTATAGGTCTTTGCAATTGCTATCAAACAGGGACAAAGTACTTTAAACTGGTCATCATCAAAAGAAGAGTTTTACTAATCAAGTGAAAGAGATAAATGTGAGAAAATAATAAACTAATCTACTAATCAAAGAGGGTGAAAAATATCAAGAATCAAGTTAGAACAAGAGAGCGATTCATTGATCAGAGAGCTAGAAAAACAGATGGAGAAATCCTAATTTACCTAGTAAGAGAGAGATACAAGAAGGAACTCAGAGGGAGTTTTAAGAAAAGGTTTTCTAACCTAATCAAAATTTGTTGATAGAGGGAGGAATAATAGTGCTTTCTTTGGTATTGCCTTACTATCTTAACCTAGTCAAATTGGTTGAACAAGGTGTTCATCATTTGATTGACTTGGTTGATTAGTTTGGTTTTCCATCAATGCCAAAGAGAGAGATTGTTGAAATTTGATTGAAAATATTATTGGAAAAGAGATTAATAAGGATATTGTTGAAGAAGATTACATGTTTCAATCATTGTTTTGTCACTAATGTCAAACCTGATATTTTCTTATAAGACAATTTCTTATAAGATTCAAGTACTATCAATTAGTTTATTAATGAGGATAATGTGATCAACAAGATGTAACAAAAGCACCATGGCCTTTTTATTAGTGGGGCTTTGATTTGATTGGACCTATCCAATTATCTTCCTCTAGTGGACATAAATGGATTATTACCACAACAAAATATTTCACCAAGTGGGTTAAAGCAATGCCACTTGCCAACTCTACATGAAAGCAATTCTCTTCCTACATTCTAAACCATATCATCTGTTAGTTTGGCATACCTCATGCTATTCTCAAGGACAACACCTTGTACTTTAAAAATCTAATAATTGATGAATTATGTGAGAAATTACACATTATACACCATTCCTCATCAATCTATTATCCCCAAGGCAATGGCCAAGAAAAGGCTACCAATAAGACCATTATCAACATTCTTAAAAGAACTATTAATGATATTGGTAGAGATTGGCATTTACAACTAAATCCCACCCTCTAGGCCTATAGGATGAGTGCTAGAGGACACCTACAGGTGCTACACCCTTCTCCTTGGTTTATGGCTATAAAGACATTCTTCTTTTAGAGGTTGAGATCTCATCCTTGAGGGTTACTCTTTGTGATATCCTATCAAATGAGGACTACAATGTGGCCTATCTAGAGAAACTAGAACTATTAGAAGAAAATTAACATGCAATGCATGAGAATATCAAAGTGTATATAAATTGGTCATCAAGAAATTACAACAAAATGGTCAAACCCCATGTTTTTTATATTGGTGATCTAGTCCTTTGAGAAAACCCTAAGAATCAAGTTGCTAGGGTAAATAAATGGAAATGGGATGCTAATTGGAATGGTCCCTACATTATCACATAATCTTCATGATTGGTACTTATATACTTTTAGATTGTGATGGAGAAGATCTACCAGAGCCTATCAACAACATCCATCTCAAAAGGTTTTATGTTTAAAGATTTGAAGAAACACATCATCGCTGAAAATACCAAAAAAATCAAAAACATCTAAAAACATTTTTTTTAAGAATGGTACAAAAGAGATGAGAAATGCCACCTTTGGTTTAACAAGAATGAGAGATAGAACCATTGGACGTCCCTAATCAACATAAGTCCTTCAATACTGAAACTCTCTCCGAGACAATTTTTTCTTGATTATAGCCTTCTCATAGTTGAGCTAATTTTACACATACCTAATTGAGAAACACTTGTGGGTTATAATTCAGTGCTTTCAAGGCATCAAATACAGTTCACAGTAGTGGAGACAACTAGAAGAAAAACAACAACAAGATGTTAGGAAACTCAAAGGAAACATGGAGTCTGATTATGTTCTAAGATATCACAAACATGAATTGCAAGAAACTCAGTGCACATCTTAGATATTTTCCATACTTAATAGTTCTCAATATCCATTTTAGCCTTCATATAATCCATTTGAAGTCCCAAAAATACTTTTTTTCCTCCATGATCTCAAATATAGCTCTTTGAGCCCACTTTTAGCCTTTTTACCCACTTTTCGTCTCCATCATTTTTTATGTGCTCTAGCAAGGCCCCAGTTATCTCCCTATTCCAAAAAATCTCACTTACATCCTCCTTTTTCCAAACACTAGTCAAAAAATTGTCAAAAACATTCAAAATTTCTCAAAAACATTCAAAAATTGTCAAAAATTATCAAAAACATTGAAAACAAAAAAATAAAAATAATAATTGCCAAAAATAGACAAGAAATCCTAAAAAATTATGAACAGCGCAACATTCCAGTCAAAAATGGCCCACCTCAACTCACATAGGCTATTTAATTATGCATAAATTATTATTGTATTTTTCAAACTGATGATCCATTGATTTCATGTCACACTAGTGTTCATCTATAATTATTGCTCGTTCGGGACATGTTTGCACACCTCAACAAATTTTATATTAAATCAATGGTGAGGCCCACTATATTCAAAAATATTTAAATATTTTATGGCTCTATTATCTCTGGAAAAACAATCAAAAGTTCCTCAAAGGCATTAATAAGTAGTGTAGTTATGTCAAGAAACATCTCGCTGGGCTTTAGAAAATCTAGCAAAATGTGAGTAACAAAAAAGGCTCAGGTAAATTCTATTTTCTTTCCTATGGCTAAGAAAAATAATTCCCTATGGATTCCTAGTCTTATTTATGTTGTAGAGGCCACAACTAATCTAGACCCCTTCAAAAAATATATCAATATTATCCCAAAAGGCCCAGATATTCATCAAACTCTTTCATCGTCACCTAATAGGGGGCACAGAATAAGTAAGCATAAGTTTGAGAGATCATAGCAATCTCCTTTCCTTTTTAGGCCCAAACATGTTGTTCAAGGCCCTATTGCACCCTTTCAAACCCCGCAAGTGTTATTTTAGGCCCCTGAAGTGCCTTTTTATGCCCCAAACATGTTTTTCAAGGCCCTATTTCACCTTTCTAAGCCCCTCAAGCACCTTTTGAGCCCATGAAGCACCTTTTTTGGCCCAAATTACTTTTTTAAGGACTTGCTTCACCATTTTAAGCCCTCAAGCACCTTTTTAGGCCCCATGAACCTTTTTCAAGGCCCAAATGTCCTTCTTAGACCCCCAAATGCATTTTTCAAGGCCCCTCTTATGCCTCTATCAGCCATCAAAGCCTCCCATAGGCTCCAAACATAATTTCCTGAGCCTCATCAGCATCCATCTTAGAACACACCTAGTAAAAAATCTAAGCTTTGGTCTTAAGCTTATCTATAAAGGCTATCAATATATGCAGAATTGTGTCGTACAATTCATTGTTTAGCACTTCCTGCTTTTTCCACCTTACACACCACTACTCTCTAAAGGTTACACAATTTTTTTCTCATATTTCATTGAGAGCCTACACTGCTATTCAATTACTCTACATATGTGAAAGTCAATCTTCCTCTGTGTATTTTGTTGCTCCCTTTTTCATGGAAATTACCAACCTTCCAAAAATTTGCAAAAATTCCAAAAACATTCAAATATTCACAAACACATCCAAAAAGGTCAAATCTTTATCAAAGTTCTACAAACATCCACATCTTCCTCAAAATGCCAAAAACATCCAAAAAATAGCCAAAAAATAGAAAAAATGGAATGACATTTTTTATCTGACACTTTCAACATCATGAATCATTAACACCCTTTTGATTGCCACAAAAATACACTTTTTTTTATTCTATTATGATGGTAACAACAACACTACATTCAAATAACATATAGCAAATCACTTATTCTATCCTCCCTTATGGAGGTGACAAGACAAGATGTCTAGTTAGGGGCTTTTCCTTAGACCCATCTCTAGAGGATGAGGCCCCTATTGTCAATCCTCCTCACACCCACACTGCATTCATGGGGATTGAAAATCTCCCACCATGTAATTGCACATTCAATATTTGTGTCAATTCCCTATTCACAATCTAAGTTTCTTGTTGCTTCTCTTGAAGGAGTGACTAATGATAAAGCCCCATATAATAGGTAGCTTCTTAGTGTACTTTTGTAGTGCATTGCATATCCACAAACATATTCTCTGCTAGCTTGTTTATCCCCGGTACAGTGATTGCTCATTGGGCCACATCTCACTCCTACCACATGTTATCAATTGCCATTCTCCAACACTCTAGATCAACTTTCACTTCCTTCAATCATTGTTGAAACTACCTAACCTTTGACTCAGATAATGCTAACCACTCTAGTAACTATAATGATAGGGTGTTTGATTTTGCAATTGCCTCCCTAAATGACTTAGATTACAATTGCAATAACACTAGTTCATTTTTTACACTTTCCAAATCCACTTGTTGATGCAGGAGCATCCAGAGGTATAAGGGCAATCCTGTGTCACCCAAAAAAAATGTACTTAGACTTAGTTTCTATTTCATGTGTTTTCATTTTTGGATACCCATTTGGGTCAAATAAAGGTTCCAACTCTCACAATTCTACTATCAGTGTTCTAGGATAGAGTATTTGAACACCTTGGGATAAGTGTAAATGCCAAAAAAATAGGAGTATGTAATTGAGCCATCATTTTGGTGAACTAGGAGGTGTAAATTGGCCAGATGAATGTAATTGCAATTTAGAGCATTCCAGAAAAAGAATCAGGTCAAAAGGCCCCACGGTTTGAAAGTTATCATAGTTTTTTAGTTTCTGGAGACCTCCTAAGAATGCTTCAAAGTTAGGTTAGGGGCATTAAATGACCTTGAGAAGGGCCAAAAAATGGGGGATGAGAAAAGGTGGTCCATAGGGCTATAGATCACTTCGAGAGCTTTTCAAAAATGTAAATAGTTCGTCAATTGGAGCTACGATTCAAAAGTTATGCCTCCCAGAAGTTTGGTTACCATTTTTGGATTCTTCTAGATTTGCACCAACTTCTAATGCAGCTTTTGGAGACTTCTACTTGGTCAATGGATGCCTACTAGCACTTTCTAGAATGTAGTCCTAGTCCTTAACCCTCTAGGGTCTATTTATGGAACTTTTTGACATTGTAAAAGGTAGTTCGGAGTGGAGTTTGAGAGGAGGTACCAAAAGAAGAAATTATCTCCAATTTTGTGCTATTGTAAGCCCTTAGGGTATGTTTTAAAGTCTATTTTCTTTGTACTAAATGTACTAGCTTATTTTCATAGTTAATACAATTTCCCTTTTCTTGTTGTGTCCATTCTGTGCTTGGGTTGTGTCCTCATCAAGTGGTATCAGAGCTGATTTTCTTGAGTGTGTAGATAGAGCTTTGACTATGAGGCAGTTTGCACCAGGACTATGTGGTTGTGGGTTTGAGTTAAGAAGATGCCTCCACAAAGAGAGCGTGGTGGAAGAACTGGAGCTATTAATCCTAAGGAGGTTAGAGCCCTCCAAAGGCAGGTACAAGCATTACAGGAGGAGCTCCGTAGAGGAACAAATGTTGCCATAGGTGATGACAATGAGGATGACAATGAAGAAGAAGAAATTGGACGAGAAGGGGAATTTGATGGGGAAGTTTTGAATCAGGCAGAGGAAAGGCTTTTTAGGGCCATTACTAAGTTTGGGAAAAGACCTACAATTGATGTGGGTGTATTTTCAGGAAATCTAAAATTAGATGAGTTGATCAATTGGATCAATGAACTGGAAGAATACTTTGAGTATGAGGATATCAGGGACCTAGATAGGGTTAAGTTTGCAAAGGCCAAACTGAAAGGCCATGCCAAAATTTGAGGAAAGGAAAAGATCACAAGGTGGGATCATATGGTGGACAAATTGAAGAAGTAGTTCATTCCTATGGACTACGAGCTTGATTTGTTTAAGAAGATGCATGGGCTAAAGCAAGCAAGAAGATCAGTCCAAGAATATATAGAGGAGTTTTATTGACTTTTGATTAGAGCAAGGCATGCAGAAGAAAATAAGGAGAAGGTTGCTCATTATATCAGTGGGTTGTGACCTAGCATCCAAGAGGAATTAAGTCTGGTAACAATGACCAAAGTTGAAGAGGCATACCAGTTTGCCCTACAAGTTGAAGAGAAGCTAAATAAGAGGTTTGAAGGGAGACAAAGGGGGCATGGTCAAGGAGGAAGGGGAAGCAGTAGGTCATCTGGAGGCCGAAATGAAACCCAAAAGAAAAATGAAGATGTGGGTACTAGCAGGAACCAGAGGAATGAGGGTTTCAACCACTCTTGTGATCAAGACTTTGGAAATTAGAGAGGAAGAGGTAGAGGACATTGACAAGGAAGAGGAAGGTTCTGTGGTACCTATTTCCATTGCAATGAAGAAGGTCATTGTGCCTTTGAATGCCTTCAATGACAAGGAATGATAGATAAGAGAGCTGAGGGTCAAGCTAGGGTTGCTCATGTGGATGAGGATGCATAGTCATCACATTCAGAGGATGTAGAAAGAGGAGAGACCTTGGTAAATGAAAGGGTCCTACTAAGTGGTGAGATTGAACCAGGACAAAGGAGGAGTTTATTCCGTACTAGGTGCAAATGTGAGGAAAAATGTTGTGATGTGATCATTGATGGTGGTAGGACTAACAACTTGGCATTAGAGGAGATGGTCTCTAAGCTGAAGCTCAAGAGGGAGAAACATCCCCAACCCTATTGGATTGCTTGGGTGAAAGATGATTATAAGGTCCTGGTAAGTGAACAATGTCTCGTGAAATTCAAAATTGGGAGTTACCATGATGAAGTTCTCTATGATGTTATTCCAATGGATGTTTTCCATCTATTGTTGGGTAGACCATGGCAGTTTGATACATATGCAGTACATGATGGTCATGCAAACACATACTCTCTAACAAAGGATGGAGTTCACCAAAAATTGAAGCCCATTAAAGAGGAAGGTGAAAAGGTATGTAGCAGTGCTAGGATTTGTCTTGTTGATAGAAGAAAGTTTTTATATGGAATGAAACATCAGCGTATGTGCTATGCTTTGATTCCTAGGAAAGATAAAGAAGGTAGTAGTGAAATACCACTTGAAGTTTCAGATTTACTAGGAGAGTTTGGAGATATTATCTTCGATAATGTTCTAGAAGGATTACCACCAGTAAGGAAAATCAGTCATTAGATAGATCTAATTCTAGGAGCTACTTTTCCTAACAAGGCTGCTCACAGGATGACTCCTACTAAAATAGAGGAGCTAAATAGACAGGTTCAGGAACTATTGAGGAAGGGCTTGATTTGGGAGAGCCTGAGTCCATGTGCAGTACCTATAGTACTAGCACCAAAGAAGGATGGAGAGTGGAGGATGTGTATAGACTCTTGAGCTATAAATAGGATAACCATCAAATATTTGTTTCCTTTGCCAAGAATGGATGATCTTATGGACTGCTTGAGTGGAGCTTAGTACTTCACAAAAATAGATCTCAAGAGTGGCTATCATCAGATGTGGATTTGAGAAGGAGATGAGTGGAAAAAATCCTTCCAGACCAAGGAGGGTCTTTATGAGTGGTTAGTCATGCCCTTTGGATTGATGAATGCCCCAAGCACCTTTATGCAGCTTATGAATGAGATACTTAAGAAGTTCTTGGGAAAATTTGTTATTGTCTATTTGGATGATATTTTAATTTTTAGCAAGACTTTGGAAGAACATTTATTGCATATTCGTAGTATCCTTGAAAGGTTAAGGGAAGAGAAATTGTTAATTTATTTGAAGAAGTGTATCTTTGCAAAAAGGTATTTAGTCTATTTGGGGTTTGTTATATCACCTGAAGGTCTCAAAATGGATCCAGAGAAGGTAAAAGCCATCGTGGAATGGCCTACTCCAAGGTCTACTACTAAGGTAAGATCATTTCATGGTTTGGTTAGTTTTTATAGGAAGTTTATTAAGAATTTCAGTGGCATATGTTCACCCCTAACTGACACAATAAGAGGGGATAGAAAAGAGTTCAAATGGACTGCAACAGCTATGAGAAGTTTTGAATTGTTGAAGAAGAAGGTGATAGAACAACCTATGTTGGCACTTCCAAATTTTAGAAAGGTGTTCTAGGTGGATTTTGATACTAGTGGTAGTTCTATTGGGGCTCTATTGAGCCAAGAAGGTAAGCCTATTGCATATTTTAGTGAAAAATTGAATGATGTAAAGAAGAAGTATTATGTTTATGATCAAGAGTTCTATGCAATAGTTTAGGCCTTAAAGAAATGGAGGCATTATTTATTGTCAAAGGAATTTTTTTTCTATACTAATCACCAAACATTAAAATACCTAAATAGCCAAGGTAAATTGAATCAGAGGCATATGAAGCGGGTAGATTTCTTGCAGAGCTATACATTTGTGTTGAAGCATAGAAGTGGAAAATCTAACAGGGTTGCAGATGCACTAAGTAGGAGACAATTGTTGCTAACAGTAATACAGGTTGAAGTAGTTGGGTTTGATGAACTCAATAATATGTACCCTAATGATCCTAATTTTGTTGAAGCATGGAAAGCTTGTAAAGAGCCTGTTTCTATAGACAGAACTAAGTGGTTAGACTATCTGATTCAACATGGTATGTTATTCAAGGGTGGCCAATTGTGCATTCCAAGGAGTTCCATGAGGGAAAATTTGATTAAAGAGAAACATAGTGGAGGGATGGCAGGACATTTTGGTCAAGATAAGACCATTTCCATTCTTAGAGAACATTATTTTTGGCCCCAGATTTCACAAGATGTGAAGAAGTTTGTACAGAGTTGCCAGGTTTGTCAAGTTGCCAAGGGATTTAGCCACAATATTTGACTATATCAGCCATTGCCAAAAAATGGCCAAAAAATGGGCCAAAAAATGGGGGACAAGAAAAGCTGGTCCATAGGGCTATAGAGTGCTTCGAGAGCTTTCTGAAAATGTAAACAGTTCGCCAATCGAAGCTATGGTTCAAAAGTTATGCCTCCCAAAAGTTTGGTTACCATTTTTGGATTCTCTTAGATTTGCACCAACTTCTAATGCAGCTTCTGGAGCCTTCTACTTGGTCAGTGGATGCCTACTAGCACTTTCTAGAATGTACTCCTAGTCCTTAAACCTCTAGGTTCTATTTAAGGACATTTTTGGAATTGTAAAAGGCAGTTCGGAGTGGAGTTTGAGAGGAGGTACCAAAAGAAGAAATTATCTCTAGTTTTGTGCTATTGTAAGCCCTTAGGGCATGTTTTAAAGTCTATTTTCTTTGTACTAAATGTACTAGCTTATTTTCATAGTTAATACAATTTCCCTTTTCCTTTTGTGTCCATTCTATGCTTGGGTTGTGTCCCCATCACTTGTGCTATCCTCAGTGACTCCTACAATATTTGTTCTTATGAGTGCTTCAGCTATAGATCTACATCATTTCCCTCTACTTGTGATTGTTTCACTCATAGTTCCACTTCCAATGATCACACTAAAGCCCATTCTGAATTCACCACTACCTAGAGCTACTTGACTTCTCTTTGTGCTCCATCCTCACAAGCTTTCTCCATCAATCATAGCAAAAATGTAACTTATTTCTTTTCATTATCCACATGGAGTCTCTTTGTGGCCATCATTTTCCATAAGTCCTCCACCTCACTTGTTGCCTATGTTCCTCCCTCCACTTTTGGTAGTGGCTCCATCACACCTAATCCACCCCCCTTCTTTCATTAACTTTTGCCCCAGCATCTTAAGGTTAATCAATGGACTTACTACACTCATTACCCCACCCATGCTAACATGTTTTGTCTCTCTCTAAGCTTTCTCCACTATCTTTCCTAGTGAATCCATATCCCCCACCTCCGCTACTGCTACTGACACACTCTTAGTCACCTTGGGTGGACTAGTCTCCTATTGTGCCATCAGTTTATCATCCAATAACTCCTATAATGCTAGTTTCACTATGCTCCCTGACAACATCATTAATAATGAAAGTGGAATTTCTTCCACTCTAACTCCCAAACCCTCAACTTGCACCAGTCTCGTATGACTTTATTCACCTCACTCATGGACTAATGCTTAAAGTTCACACTGATACACTAGTTCCCTGGAGGTCTATTGATAGCTTTTTTCCCTCTTTCCTTGCCTCACCCAGCCTCCCTAGCTAACATCGCCCTCCTATTGTGACTAATCTAGTGAGCCTGACATGCTCTCACTTACACACTTCCTCATACTTCTCAATAAACTCAATGGCTATGCTATTCACTTCACCATGATTCATTTCATCTACATATTATTTACTTATTTATTACCATCACTCACCATGTCTCACACTTCACTAGCCTAGCCATACATTTTCCCTTTGCATCCTGCCACACTAATACATAGTACACTTTCCACTCAGATCTGACACTTAGACAACCTGATCCTTGCCAACACATATCTTTGGCCGCAATCACACAATCCTTCTATTAAATAACTGCTAACACTACCAGACTCCTACATCAGTTAAATTCACGAGGAATTGAATAAACTTGACACTATTGCACACAACTATTAGCATTACTATTTCATAAAAAATGGTTTTTTGTACTATTATGAGCTTCTAGTACCTTAGTTATGTACTTGACTAGAGTTACCAAGATGAAGTCATGATATTTTATTTTCCTTTGGTTTTTTCACTACTTTTCTCTAGTTATCCTTTGAGTTTTTTCATCATTGGTGTCCACTTGTAAGTATCTCCTCTCATCTAGAAGGCCATGTGTACCTCAACCAGTTTTGTATGATATCTTAGGTGAGGTTTTTTATCTAACATGTGATTGTTTGTGTGTCTATTTTTATTTACATTGGTTATAACTTTTTTTCTTAATAGTTGTCATATATTTCATGTACATTGCATATGTTTGGTGGCACTTCTCAATGTGATACAATATTCATATCACCATAGCTGAGCTAAGGGTGGTTGTACTAGTTTACTTTTCACTAAACACTCTATGATGATAGTTAACTTGCATCTCTTTACAAAATTGATAGTTAGTTGCATTCATTTGGTTTTCATTTTCATCTTGGGTTTCTTAAAAACAAATGGTTGGCACATCAATCAGGATTACATGAACAAGCCTAAACAACATTATTTAACAAATCGGCAACACAATTCAAGACTAGTTATCAAATAGTAGACAACAACATCATCATCAAAAAGAGCTTTTAACACTCAACTCTTGTAGACTTTGTCTCATTGAATCACACTTCATTATCCATTATATCCATTCCACCTATGACACTACATGACCTTTGAATCTCAAATAATTTCATTTCATCACATTTCATTTCATCCCATTTTCATTACATTTCATTTCATTTCACCATATTTCATTTATACATTTCATTAGATTGACATCTGCAATCATCATATAAATTAAATCACTACATCATGTGCATATATCCATTCCATCAAAAAATACATGATACAACAAGTGCATAGGTCGAACATCAAAAAACTCGAATATCTCATATATCTCAAAGATCGAATCATCAACATCTAATGGTCATCATTATAAGTGGTACACATTATAAAACCAAGAAAATGCAATACAAAATGATACATAGATCACCCTTGTATCTCACCACCTGCATCATCTGTATGTGTCTGATCTGGATATCACTACTCACTAGGGGCACTCATCCCATCTATAGAAGATATGAGACCCCACATTTATCATTCACCTATTGATCAACTATTGATAATTTTTCAATACTCTTCAATGGCCATAGTTGCAATGATTAAATAACCAATGACATCAAATTTTCATCAAAAGTGATCATCCTACATTAGCCAAATATGAACATCTAGCTATTCAGCTAATAGTTTTGTCTTGAACCTATTATTTGTCCTACTCTATATCCTAAGATCGAAATATTAATTTTTCCTATTCTATATCTAAATGGGGGCACTGTTTTCTATCTATCCAACATCACCTAATGTATTTTACATATCAAAATGTTGAAACACAATGTTGAACCTTTTATTTTTTCTATTATGTATCCTAAGATGGACATATTAGTTTTCCCTACTTTGTATCCTGAGGGGGGCACTATTTTCTCCCTATCCAACATCACCTAATCCATTCTTGTCATCAACATTTTCAAAAAAAAAAATTGGACTCTCAATATTTTTACATGCCAAATTTTCCAATTTCATTTTTGAGGGGGTAGTATATCCATATCAAATTAGGGCATCCAAACTAGGACATCAAATGTCCTACGATAGCCAAATTTTAAACATCAAATCAAACAAAATTGGGGCATCTAAGCTAAATATAGCAATATCAAACATCAAATCAGAAAAATCAACAATGATCAAACATCAAGTCATCAATAATTAGACATCATATCAACCTTGAAACATCAAAACATCATCAATCAAACATACAATCATCATAATTTGACCTAAAATCAAAAAATCAAACAATATTTTAACTAATATGCTTCACATACTAGCTCAAAGAGGGGCATTTATGGACACCCAAAAATTGGCAAAGACTTAAACAACACTAATTTCTATCAAGTGATGCAAATTAAGGATAAAATCAAAGGAAAACAACAAACTTTCAAATCATGGATTACATCAAGTCATTAATTAATCAAATCATCGTCAAATAAAAAAGGACCTAAATCAACATTAAAAAGGAGAAAAACAATTCAAAAAAGCAAAAAAAGAAATAAAAAAGAAAAGGGAAATGGAAAAATTTGAAAATAAATGGAACATTTATTAAATCAATAATTCCATTTATCCTCACAAAAGTGAAAATCCTCCTTTTACATTTAAAAGAATTGGAAAATCCTCATTTATCCTCACAAAGTAACTCTGTGGACTCTTCCTCTTGGTGCCTTATGAGATATTTAAAGTTTCACCATTGCCCTCAAGTCAAAAGTTAAATCTTGATCTTTACACCAACCCCTTCCAAAATCCTATAAATAGGAGGGAAATATAAGAGCTAAAGGACCCAAGTTTTAGCCATCTCCACTATAGGCACATTTTGAATTATCATGTTAGCATTTCTATTATAGAAATTTCATGTCATTTTGATAATATTTAAGCATTCTTGTTCATGTTATTTAGTATCATTTAGGACTTGTTTAGCCTACACATGCACATGTTGTTAGCATTATGGGGTTATTATACTCATATAACATGCATTCTTGCATAGATCTTGCATAGACATTTGTAAATCTACATTAATGGCATACTCTCATTCTAGAACTATAACTAAGATGCTAGTTTGAGAGCATTCTTAGCAACTGTAGTTAGGGAAACATGGGCTATTCATAGAGTCTCTGGTTGACAATGATTTCTTGGGTTTAGATTAGTTCATTGTCAATATATTTGCACTTTGCTCTAAAGTCTCATGAATACATGAACCCACCATGTACAAGAATTTAGACCTCAAATCTTCAACATCTCCAAATACATTTGAATGGACTTTGGAGGATCTCTCTTCTAGCTTTTTTTTTTTTTTTTCCCTTTAGAGAAGCCATTCTTATAAGTAGATTATCTCTCTTAATAGGAGTGTTCATGAAAATTTGTTCTTTCTCCTTTTCCAAATGTATGTGTTTGGCCTCTTCTTCAGCAACCCTTCTTCTAAGGACTTCTACTTTAGAAAGCAAGTTATCATGGTATGTATTTGTCGCTTTAGATTCTATAGGGTCATTAAAAATCTATTAGATTTATTTCAATGTATGGGTCATTCCCAAGATTTGGCCTATTAGATTGAACACTTGTAGGCCTGAGATGTTGGCTCATTTCTTCTACAACACTTGGTCTGAAAATAGTATCTCCTATAGATGATCTCATTTTATCTTGGTAAACCCTATCTTCATGATAAGGTGTTGTGAAAATATTACCCAAGAGCCTCATAGTTTTAGATTCAGAATGATGGGATGAAACTTCCTTTTCAAATGAGGGCTGGCACTGGAGGTTATCTCTAGGTTTCCAAGCATGACGTCTTTCTCCTTTCTTCTTAGGCTAATTATTTTAACCACCCTTTGGTAACTCTATACACAATAGGATATCTAGATTTTCCCTTACATAAGTTCTCATAATTTTCCTTCTAACAACCATCTTTCAATTTAATACAAGCACTAGTAATAAAACCTAAGATTGAGCCACCACCCACTAGGGGGAAATTACATTTTAAAGGGATAAAAGACAAGAATATTTCATAGGAATATTATTTCTCAAAATAGATCAGATAGAGGGACCCAAACTAGATAATCTTAATTGTATACTTTTTGAATATAACTCTATTTGGAAAATAAGGCACTTGCAAGCACATTACATGTCATATGACTTCCATAGTATTGAAGTATTTATACATTCTCAATATTTGTCACCCAAAAGAAACTAATACCAAAGCAAAGGTTTACAAGATAATAGAAAAATGATTATAGATATGTGAATCATAAAAAAGATTCCAACACTTTAGAGTTCATTGCTTTCATTGCCTACCCAATAGATTTTCCATATTGTTGGTGTTTTAAAACAACTAGGTTGCAAAAGACCCAATACTAGGATGCAAAAGACAAAAAAAAGCCTAAGGACTAGCTAGATCCCATATTTAGTAGGATTTTTTGTAGATCTAGACAAACTTCACCAGAAAGACTCCTTACACTTTAGGCTCTACAGGGCCAAGGAGGGTGCACCTTAGGGATGGAAATGACTAGATATTTTGATATTCTTCATCAAAAATTCTTCACACACATTCTTATTTCTAGATCTATCCCCTATAGAATAAAATGGTCAATGATTCTTCTTGGATTCACAATGAATCCTTGATTATAGTAGCCAGCTATACCTCAAATGAAAACTATTACAAAAATATAATGATCTACAGTTTAATTCTACAAATTATAGAAAAGTAAATATTGATTTGATTTTAAATGTGTTATGTGCAACCATATGAACTTTTCAATTAACATCTGAATGGATGACCAATGTCTTATCCATTTCTATACAAAGTCACACTAGTAAATAATTGATCTATTTAATTTCCTTGCAATTGAATTTATCTATTGTTAACTGTAAGCCTCATTTTTATGATATCCCTCTCATACACTTAGAAACCCTATCAATTTATGGAAGCATTTACTTAATTCCTTGAATTAAAAGAAAAAATGAATTGACATACAACCTATCCAAGCTACATTAAATTGCATGAACCTTGCTCACTCAATTCCAAAATAACAAAGCATATGAAAATGGAGACATAATTTTAGAGATAGATATTTAAAACTCCATCTTTGTATTAATATTCCTTGAAAATAATACATCGTTGGTGTAATATGTTAGAAACAATAGTCCACCAAGATAACATGGGGGAGGGGGGGAGGAGGGGGGTGCATTAGTTATCCAATAAGTAAACCACTTATCTTCATTAAACAAACTTCATTCAATCACAATAAACAACAACCATGCAAAGATGCACATAAGCAATTATGCTAGATATGTTGACTAGGGAAACCCTTAATCAAAGCGAAAACCATGGTGGGAATGATGCCACAAGATGATGTACTACTATAAATATTCCTTGTTAGAATATGGACCCTATTAGGAGCTTGTTACAACATATAGTACAATGATTCCCTGCTAGGAGACTTTGAATCCTTGTTAGGAGATTCTAGCCCTGTTAAGAGTTGCGGTATAATGTATGCAAGAAGAGCCCACTACCAAAACATGCAATTTCAACTACAAGAAGAGCTCACTGCTCAAACAAGTAATTTACTGGTATCTTCTTCTTTCCTCTATACTTTCTTCTATCCTATCAACTAGACCTATTATTTCTAGACCTTGTAGACCAGCTCACTAATGTTGGATCCAAATACCAAAGCTTGGCAATGAATTTTACTTCACTTTCACACTGCTCTACTCAACTTCACATTCTGCAATCTCTGTTGCTTTCTAAACATTCACAATTTGCGTATCACCATATCCATACATGTCGTAATAAAGGAAAATGCCCTTCCTTTATACCAAGTCCATAAAACAATTCCTAGTTCAGCTATTAGTCCTTCTCAATTAATTATTATAGGACCTCACTAAGAACACATTACACTTCGCAATAACCTTGATCTTCCACCTTGCAACATGAATAAATTTTTGTACACACAATATTATGATGAGTGATCTTAGCTACATCATCCTCAACATGTATTTTCCATGTCCTCAACCTTGATCCTCAAGACATCAACTCTACTAAGAGATATAACAAGTTTATCAAAACATGCCTCTATAAACTCTATATCAAAATAGACATCACCAAAACTTACATATCTTCTTCTAGGCTTGTCCTTTCTACTTCTAGTGTTAACTGCATATACCAGATACTCAAAATTTTCTCTCATAATTTCATATGGTTATCATGCTCAAATATCCATGCCTACCAACTTAATTTTTCCATTGTTCTTCTATCAAATACCATAGAAGACATTAAACATACTATGTTGAGATCAATGACAAACTCAGTCATGAATGTAACATATCATCATCAAACCAATCTCGCCAATGTTGCCAATCTTCCAACAATCTCCTCCTTTGGCATTGATGGTAATATAGATGATAAACATCTAGTTCCAAGAATACCAAAAAAAGATAAACATTCTTCAAATCCTCTTTATCAATCATACTCCCCCATTGAAGTATCTCAATGTGCTTTGTACCAAACTATTATTACAAATTCATGTTAAACTCTACCATAAACTCAACATAATATTTTTCATGCATAACTTCTCCCCCATAGTGTTATGTTTTTCATGTCAAACTCCCCCCCATTGACATCAATGTCAAAGGTGTCTACAACCAACATCTCTGCATCAACATCATCAATAAGAGTCCTAAGTGATTCTATCCATTACAAATACTCCACCATAGAGGAAGCATCAACATCTAGTCCAAAAAAATAGTGGATTTTTGTTACCCTGGATTGATGCACTCTTACATCTTCTTACTCTGATGTAGGAAGGGGCATAACCCCATGCATACCTTGCAAATACTCAAAATCCTCTTTGGGAAGAGGCTTAGTGAATATATCTGCAATCTGCTCTTTAGTACTCACATACTCCAATCTGATTTCCTTTTCTATAGATTTTTCTCTCAACATATGATACTTAATAGAAATTTTCTTAGTTTTTCAATGAAATACTAGATTCTTAGACATGTTTATTGTGCTTGTATTGTCACAATGTATAGCAATAGGTTCATTGATTTCTATTCTTATGTCTTTCAACATTTGCTTCATCGAAATTACTTGATTTCAATTATTTGTTGCTGTAACATACTCTACTTATATTGTAATTTGAGATGTACAATCTTGCTTCTTGCTGAACCAATCTTCCTCCAAGGAAGAAAGCTCCTCCACTGGTGCTCTTTCTATCATCCATACTACCTACCCAATTTGCATCAGTATAAGCACTTAGAGTAAAATCATTAGATCTATCATACCATAATCCAAATTTTGAAGTTCCTTTTAGATATTTGAATATCCTTTTTACTACTACATAATGTGCTTCTCTAGGATCAACTTGGAATCTTGCAACAATTCCAACTACATTTTCTATATCTAACCTAGTGTGAGTCGGATATTGGAAACCTCCAACCATAGATTTATAATTCTTTTGCTCAATAGTAGGTGTCTCATCCTTTGTAGATAATTCGTGTCCAATTACCAAAGGTTTTTCAATAGGTTTACATGTTTCCAAACCAAACCTTTTCAAAAAATCCTTCTAGTACTTAGTCTAAAAAATAAAGATTCCTTCTTTATTCTATACTATATACAATCCTAGGAAGTATTTCATCTCTCATATCATACTCATTTCAAATTATTTTTTCATTTCTTCTACAAACTTTTTACTTTCTTCATCATTTCCTCCAAATATAATGTCATCAACAAATATTGCTAGAATCATCAAACCATATTTAGTTTCTTTTCAATATAGATTACTGTATGTCATCACTTTTCTATATCTGAGTTTTGTCGGATGCTTATCCAACCTTGCATACTAGGTTCTAGGTGCTTGCTTCAATCCATACAACACTTTCCTTATTCTGCAAACTATGTCCTTATCATTTGTCAAAGGACATCCTTTAGGCTACTCAACGTATACCTCTTCTTCAAGTTCTCCATTCAAAAATGCTAACTTGACATCCATGTGATATACTTCAAATTTCTTCTATGTTGCATAGGCTAAGAATAATCTTACAACTTCTAGTATAGCCACTAGAGCATAAGTCTCCTCATAATCTATTCCGTCTTTCTATGAGTAACCTTTATTTACCAATCTTTTTTTGTTTCCTAAAACTTCTCCTTTTTCATTCATCTTGTTCCTAAATACCCATTTGGTTCCTATCACATTTTTATATATGTTGGTTTGGGGACCAATTCCCATGTCTCATTCTTTACTATTTGATCCAATTCTTCTTTCATAGCTTGCTTCCAGTAACCATCTTGACATGGCTCATCTACATTCTTTGATTCAACTTGAGATATGAAGCATAGTTCTTGATTAACTCTTCTTCTTGTCATCAAACCTTTGTCTTTGCTTCCAATGATCTATTTGGATGGGTGATTCTTTATCATGTTCTTTCCTAAAGTAGGAGTTGTTATCTCAACTCTTGGATCTACTGAAGGTTCTAAGCTTTCTTCCTACCTTTTCTCTCCTTCATTCTACAAATCATTGTTAGTCTCAAGAAATACCTCATCATTCCTTGGCTTATTAACAACTTCATCATCTAAATTGTAATCAATTATTCTTTGTTGTTCTCTAAACTTCTCATCAATTCTTGCATTAACACTTTCCATAATAGTCTTAGTTCTATGATTATAACATCTATAAGCCTTTCTTTTCAATGAATAACCAAGAAATATACCTTCATCACTTCTAGCATCAAACCTGCCAAAGTCATAATCTCTCTTAATGTAACATTTAATTCCAAATATTCTAAAATACTTAACTATAGGTGAGTGACCAAACCACAGTTCATAAGGTGTCTTGTTTTTATCTTTCTTGACTTGAACTTTGTTCATAGTCTAGACTTTTTTATTTATTGCTTCTCTCCAAAATTTCTTAGATACATCATTTTTTGCCAACATAGCTCTAGCTACTTCTATTATAGACTTCTTTCTTCTCTCTATAATGCCATTCTGTTCAAGGGTTCTTGGAGCTAATAACTATTTTTTAATTCTATTTTCCTCACAAAACATGTGAAAATCATTTGAATCGAATTCTCCTCCTGTATCTAAACTTAAACATTTGATATTCATACTAGATTTATTCTCAACTCTATTCTTGACTATCTTAAACTTATCAAATGCCTTAGATTTCTCTTTAAGAAATGCAACCCACATCATTCTAGAAAAATTGTCAACAAGAATCATAAAATATCTTTCACCATAGAATCCTCTAGTCCTTGTAGGATTGCTAAGATCTATGTGTACAATCTCCAACTTCATTGTATTGGTAACCTTTTTGCTAGGAAAAGAAGTTATGTTATGCTTTACTAAAACACACTCCTTGGAAATTGTGTTTGTAGGCTTTATAATCTTTAGCAAATCTCTAACAACAAACATTTTACTAGTATTCACAATACTATCAAAGTTTATATGATAGAATCTCTTATCCATAACCAACTATCATCTACCTTTACAACCAAATATGTCATTTCAGTAGGATTCAATTGAAATAAATTACTTCTTGATCTGGTTCTTGTTCCAATTATCTTTCCATCTTTATATCTAATCATGCTTGTCTTGTCTGTGAACTACAACTGATAACCTCCATCTACTAGTTGTTCAACACTCAAAATATTGTGTTTTAAACCATTAACAAAGTATACATCCTTGGTATTAGTTTTTCCATCAAGTGTTATAGATCCAATACCTTTTACTTGGCATGTTGCATTGTTTCCAACTTTAACAATTCCTCCATCCTGACTTTTGAAGTCAAAAAACTTGTTCATATCACCAACCATATGATGTGAAAAAATACTATCAATTATCTAATTATAATTCTTTTCAACCTATGATACCAAAGCTATCTTCTCCAAAATTTCCTCTTTAATTGCCACAAATCCAATTTCATCATCAGTAGCACTTAAGGCTTGATCATCAAAATCATTTTCTTCATTTTAATACAAACAAACTCTATCTTTTTTAGGCTTATGATTTCCTTTATACTTTTTCTCCCTTTAAGGACACTTAGATGCATAATGACAATATTCATTACAAGTCCAATAATTACAGATTTTCTTACCTCCCTTTTCTCTTCCTACCATAAGGGCTATTGCTTCATTAATCTTTCTTTCTTCTTCAGATCTACTACTACTAGTGAAATTTCCTCCTAGCACTTGTGCTCCTTGATAGGTTAGGTCGAATATTCAAGGCATTGAATGTTGTTTCTATTCTACTCAATTCTCTAAACTATCTAAGTTCATTCTCAACTACTTCAAGTCTTCCAAGCAATGTCTCATTTGTAAAATCTTTGGTACAAGATATTAATAATTATATCATTTGAACTACTGGCTTGAATGGTGGTATTAAGGTCTTCAATATCTTCCATTTAACCTCATCATCTTCTTTGTTTCCTCCTTGAGCTTTAATACCTATAGTAATTTATGATATCCTACCTTTATATGTTCTTATAGATTCATCTTTCATCATCTTAGCATCTTGAAATGCACAAATCCAACTTTGTAGCCTCAAATTCTTAGAATGTGCATCACCTTCAAAACTATTTTCCAAAGCTTTCCAAATAAAATGTGATGTAGGAAGTAATTTTACCTGATTGTACTCAATTTTAGGAAGTGCAGTCAACAGTGCTTCTCTAGCTCTCATGTCACACATGAAAAGATCTCTTTCTGTCTTGGTGCAATTTTTGAAATCCTTTTCTTTGATGATTGTCTTTGCTGATTTTGTCAAGATCCAATATCCTAGACCCATACACAACAACTATGTCTTCATCTTTTCTTTCCAGTGGTCATAGTTTGTTCCATCAAACTTCAAACTATCTTTCCTGAACATGTTCACCATGGATCTCCCAAAGCTGTTAAATTTTTTCTTCAAGGACCTAATGCTCTAATACCAATTGTTAGAAACAATAGTCTACCAAGATAACTAAGAGGAGGAGTTGAATAAGTTATCCAATAATTAAAGCACTTATCTTCATTAAAAAAAATAATCATTCAATAAAATTAAACAGAAACCATGCAAAGATTCACATACTCAATTACATTAGATATGTTGTCTAGGGAAAGCCTTGATCAAAGGAAAAACCCTAGTGGGAATGATGCCCACAAGATGGTGTACTACTATAAATATTCCTTATTAGGGGATGGACCCTGTTAGGAGTCTATTACAACATTTAGTATAATAAGTCCCTATTACAAGACTTTGAATCCCTATTAGGAGATTCCAATCCTATTAGGAGTTGTGGTATAATGTATGCAAAAAGAGGCCACTGCCCAAACATGCAATTTCAACTACAAGAAGAGCTCAAGTCTCAAACAAATAATTCATTGGTATCTTCTTCTTTCCTCTGTCCTTTCCTTTGTCCTATCTGTATATGAGCAATGTTAGTATGCTAATAGAAACCAAATTTAAATAAAGCTTCTACAAACTAAACAAAATTCATAAACTTCAAGATAGACTAAGATGAGATCTCAATTGAAAATATGAGCCATTAATGGGCTCTCTCAATGAGAAGCTCTCTTATTGAGTGGCTTTATCTAAATGGATAGGATGTATGCTCAATATGCTTCCAAAGGCTTCAATGGATGATTGTGGATTTTTAGTGTGGATAGATGGCTTTAGTATGGATTTGGCTCTCAAAATAGCATTATAACTTTACTTCATGGATTGTGTTATTTTGCAAAGGGGAAGGATCCAATTTATAGGCAAGAGGCTTGAGGGATTGAGGGCTAAGATGCAAGGATGGGAAAAAGCTCATGGAGGGCTCAGATTGTATGAGAAGAGAGCACATGGATTGTGCTTCCTTATAGCCAATCAAGGAGTGACACATGTCACATGGTGAGAGGATGGAGGAAAGGGGAAGGATGAGTCAACAAAGGAGGCTCAAGGGATAAAATCTTCATAAAGACCCTCATAATGACTTGTAAGAGCAATAAAAGGGCTTGGAAGAGTCATTTATGGCCTAGTGGGCTTCATAAAGTTTTATGGTTGAGATATTTTGAGGGTGATGAGAGAAATTTCGACTTGGACTTGATTAGGAGGGTTTTAAGCTTGTTTAGGCTTGTGCAAATGATTAGAGGATAGATTAGGATGGTTTAGGATTAGCTTAGGGATAGGCAAGTGGCTGACATTTAATGAGGGTGGGTGAAGGAGGAGATATTTGTTAACTTTGGCTTGGGTTAGTAATTCTTAACCCATGTTT
Source organism: Cupressus sempervirens (assembly GCA_028749045.1). Taxonomy (NCBI): domain Eukaryota; kingdom Viridiplantae; phylum Streptophyta; class Pinopsida; order Cupressales; family Cupressaceae; genus Cupressus; species Cupressus sempervirens. Next base: position 222,567,363 of record CM053790.1, on the reverse strand, counting down.
AGGGAATGTGACAAGGTTAGGAGGGGATTAGGATTAGGTTTAAAGACATCTTCTAGAAGAGTCTAGACTTTGGATGAGGATAAAGACTTTCTAGAATAGTCTAGAATTTCCTAAGATGAGGATGAAGACTTTCTAGAAGAGTCTAGAACTTCTTAGGATGAGGATAAATTAGATTTTTAGGAAATAAATAAAGTTTTATTTATTTCAAGGGTTTGGGTTGAGGAGATATTTATTGAAAGTTTTTTAATAAACATGAGGATTAATATTTAATCTTAATTAAATATTTTGAGTTGGGATTAGGGGTAGGGAATGATGGGATTAGCCTTTAATTAAAATTAAAGAAGGATTAGAAGATTTTGGAAGAGGTTAGTGGTCTTAAGGAAATTGGCCAAGTTTTGGGCAAAAAATAAATTTTTTATTTATTTTGGGTTTTTTGGTCAATTTATTAATTAAATAATTAATAAATAAGGAAATAATGTTTAAATAAGATTTAAACATTTTTGGGAGGGATTCCTTAATTAAATATTTTTAATTAAGATAAAGGGATTTAATGGCATAAAAATTAATTAATTAATTAATTAAATAATTAATTAATAAATGATGATGTCATCAGGACTTTTTCAGAAAATAAAAATACTTTATTTTCTAAAGGTTTTTAGGTGTCTACATTTTGCCCCTCTTTGATGTGATGCCGCAAGTGGCATGGCATCAAAGATAAGAAAATAAGATGCCCAAGGCTAGAGCAAAAGAGGAGAGAATGGACTATGAGATGCCCCCTCAAGAAGGCAGTGGGGAGAGAAAGCGAGGCTCGACGACTTCTTGAAAAGTACGAGAATCCAAGATGAGCAAGAAGACTCAGATTTGCTTAAGAGAAGAGGTTTGGTTAGCTCAAACTCTCACTACGAGAGAATGATAAAGGGAGAATCAGAGGTACAAGAGGAAGCAAGCTTAAGATCTCAGGGATTGCAGAGGATGAAGGAGTGGAGCGCTATAAAAGGAATACAGGATAGGGAGATGGATGAGGGGATTATAAAGCTGATGCAATAGGATTTCAAAGAGTCAGATTGGTGGAAGATGGGTTTCGAAGATCCCTAGGACTAGGATTGTGGATCTCGAAAGATGAGGCTTGGTGGATTGATTTGGATTGGTGGATCCCTAAGACTAGGATTGTGGATCCCTAAAGCTAAGAGTGATGAGTGATTCAAAGAGATACTGATGCATAAGTTGGGGTAGGAGAGACGGATGCTAGATATGGATGGGGGATAATGGAGATGAAGGAAAACCATTGAAGCTTTTTTGAGTAGGGGGATACTTCAAAGAGAAGTACCACCATGTAGTTGAGCACTAGATTTGCTATAGGACTATTGTTTAATTGCCAAGGTTACCAAGAACATCAAGGCCTTTTCACCAACTGTCTAGAGGACTGACGAATTGAATCAAAACAAACATGCAAGGATTGCCCTAGCATCACACATGATTCCTAGAGGAAGCAGTGTGGAAACGACACTGGGTAACCCACAAGCAAAAAAGAAAACAAGAAAAAGACATGATCAAGACCTTACGCTCTGATTGCCCCATTCACAGTATACCATGATATGGAAGATCGTGGCAACCTTGAGGAGGGAACAAGGAGATTGCTTGGAAAAGATATTTCAAGACCCAATAGGGAAGAGTCCAAATCAAAAGAAAGCGAAAATCCAAAAGAGAAACATTTGCCAACGAGATGGGTAGGACGAGGTACTAACAGACCAAGATCAGACATGAGGAAAGCTATATCCTACAAGGATCTATCGAAGACCACCTAAGCTAGTGGATCTGGATGAGTGATGCGTCTGGCAAGCTGAACTAAGAAGGATAACACTTTGGTGACAAGAGATCTAGCTAAAGGATGCATTGAGATAGCTAACCAAGGGTTGTGCAATGTGTGCAAGATGCTGATCAAGGAGGAACTGACACAAAAGCTGGATAGATACAATGGTACTAAGCTAAAGAGGATGTACAAGCTGACGGACCAAGATATTTACAAGCTGAAGTTGACCAAGATATGGTACAAGCTAATGGACCAAGATAGTTATAAGTAGGAAAAAGCTCAGGATGATATGATAGCGGGATGGTTCGATGTTGTGCAAGATGTGAAAGCTAAGGGTGGGGTGATAGCAAAAGATATGGATTTGGCAAGATGCATCCAATGATGATGAGAGATTTTGTGACCAAGGATAGCTAGAGGAGCAGGATGAGATGGCTAGATAGGATGGTAGATAGCTAGGATTATGATGGATATAAAGAGATGACATTGGGTTTGCATGAGGATAGCCTAGAGCTAGATACCAATGAAAAGGGAGGATGGACAAAACAAGATCTCCAAGGAATATAGTGCCCCCAATCAGAAGATAACATGCGGAAGGAGGTCTTATGATGGATGTGATGGGATTGAAGCTAGGATGGAAAAAGCTGAAGGGGGTAGGGAGATGGATAATAGCTGGGATGATTGGTTGAAACTGTAGAAGATTAGTGGATAGTGATAGATAAAATTTGGAGGGTGGAGGATAGGTGGATAGATTGGAAGATGGAGTTGGATGTCAAGAGACGACCAAAAGCATGAGGGTGATAGGCTAAGCTAGGGATGGCAGGATTACGCATGACGCTTGTTTGCCAAGTTTTCATCATGGTACTTGTCCAAGGCGCTTGAATTGCCAAGTTTTCACCAGTGGACACTTTATTTTTCTTTTCTTTTATGACTTTTTGACTTTGGACTTAGCTAGAATGATTTTGGCTTTCTTCAGCTATTTTGGCTTTTTTGGGATTTTTCACTGGCTGTTGGAATGTTCAATTTTGTTGCTAGCTGTTGGTACACCGGATGTGTGATTTATGCAATAGATCAGATTAGATGGGATTGATGGTAGGAGATGGAGGGATGAAAATGCTGGAAAGGAGCATGAGATGGGGATGCTTGCAAGAGCAACATTGGCACATGTTGGAACGAGTGTGAAAAGAGCATATGGGGGATAGATGGTAGATGCGGGCATGATGGAGGATTTGTGGAAGCATGCTTGGTGATATAGGCACCCAAGATGGAGTTAGGAGATGGGGGACATGAGTCACTAGATGGGGGATTAGCAATGGTGGATGCCATTATGCATTGGGTTTCAACTTTTTTCTTGGGGATCCACATGGTTTTGGATTTTCTTTTCATAGGTGTTTGCATTGTTTTGCATTCTTTGATTGGATTTTTCCTTTTTGGAGTATGTCTTTTAGAATAGACATATGATTTCCTAGGATGTGAATTTTTAGATTTATGCATTTTGAAGTTGGCATTTACATTGTTGTGGTAAGCTTTGGGAAGATGGTTAGGAGAAACTTTGTGAGATGGAGAGGATATGGAAGAGCATATAGGGGGATGATGATGGATGATGTGCCCTGATATGTGCCTTTGTTGATCTTGCATAGGAATGGATGGAATAGGATTTTTATGATGGCTGATAGGAGGATGGAGGATGGTAGATTTTGGGACATAGGGACCCAAAATAGATTTAGTGGATGAAGAGGGGATATGGTAGGTTGTTTTGGGTTGCAAAGATGGTGGAGGGGGGATGACATAAGATTTCTTGAAGGAGTGATGGGAGGCTGGCATGGTGGGCTTGGAGATAGGCTTGGTTTGGGGGTGTGGTGTACCAAAACCTTTAGATGGTGAGCCTTTGGATACATATCCAAGACCATGAAATCCTAGATTTTTTTGTGCAATAATAGGCTCTTTGATTCCTTGCTCTTGTGGTCCTAAACCTTGACCTTGATAGTGCCATCGATTGAGCATTTGAACAAGCTGAGGAAATTTTTTGCTTGTAGAAAATGGTAGAAGTGATTTATTAGGTGTATTGCAATGGGGAGATACTGTTCTTAATTCTTTTGCTGAGAGAGGGCCACCATGGATGAATGTAAGTGAACCAAGAGGGTAGATTATAGATGGTGGAATAGCTTGGATAGGTGGTAAGATGGAAGCATGGAGCGAGGGAGATGGAAGGATAGGATCTTGATGTAGCTGGTGGGATGACAAGATATCTTGTAGTGGAGGAGATATGGCTTGAGGTTTTGGAGATGGAGGAGATGGTGACTGCACTATGGATGGAAGACATGGTACGATGATATCTTCATTTATGCTTTGGGGGATGTCAACATGCTTTTGGAAAGGATCTTGATAGGATTGGTTTGGAGTGGATGGTGCAATAGGAGGTGAAGGGATGGATTCTTCAAAGGCAATGGATGGATAGATGGGAGATTCAGTAGTGGAGATGGGTGAGTAGAAGATGGATGCATAAGGGTCATTACGAGAGATTTGGGAAATTCTTGGAGGCGATGTGGATAGGATTTGGAGGGATTTGATAGGTGGTGGGATTTTGATGCTTGCAAGAAGTGGAAAGATTTTACGCAATTTGATGGATGGTATGGGGATGATAGCTATGGGAGATGGAGGTGATATTATAGATGGGAAAGCTTCATCACTGACTACTTCACATGGTTGGATTAGATGACATGGCTTATTGGCTGTTGGAGGCGACTTTTCTTATATTTCCTCTAGGAGATTCCTTGGAGACTCATGTGTTGAAGGTGGAGGTGGATTGACAGGAATAGCTAGTGTGATGGGGGTGGAAGATTGGAAGCTTGGTTTATGGGGTGATGGGGAAGCTGGAATATCAGATGGCATGACTAGATAGTTTGGAATAACTCTTTGATTTTGGGGGATGCTTGGGGGAATGTTTCTAAGGCTTTCAATATACCTGTCATAGTCAATAAGATTTTCATCATCATTGGAATAGGAGGTGGCGGGAGCAAGGACAATGCGACCAAACACATCATGATAGGATTGGTACTTCATGCTTTGATGGTGAGTTTGATGGGGATGGGGTCTTGCATATGGATGAACACGAAAGCTCATGGTCAGATTTGGATTAAGCTCAGATTTTAGATTGGCTGATGAAAGATTTCCTAGGGAGAGTCAAAGCTGTATGATAGACCTAAGGAGGATTGGTTGGAGATTTTTGGATTTTCTGTAGATGCAAGACTTTCAAGGGTATGCTATCAAAAAGTGAGGGTTTTGCTTTCCTATGTGCAGGATTGGTGGAGATTGTGTCAACCTAAGGATAGACTAATGATCCTATGAGCATGACATAAGATTTACCACTTGTGGATCCCAACCTTTAGCTCAAGGTGATGAGGGATGCAAGTGACAAAGCTAGATTACCCTAGACAATGCTCTGTCAGAGGGATAACCTTGGTGAGATTGGTGGATTGGTCGGATTGATTGGATAACAAATTCTAGCAGAATGACAACAACTCTCTAAAGGCTTGGGTGTGATTTTGGATTGGGTTTCTAGCTAGCTGGGGGGGATGATTTGGAGAGACTTTGGATTTGGGATTGTTCTAAAGAAAGGAACTAGATAGATTTGGTTGTAGCAGGGGAGCTTGGATGATTTTCTGATGAGGCAGTGACTATGCTAAGTATGCCTTGAGCTGGGAGATTTTTTCTTTTTTTTGGATTTTGACCAAAGTTGGCAAACATTCATTCAAAAGCTATGAACAAATAAGCAGACAAAAGTTTTGAGCAAGCATGTCAAACACACCAACATCCTAGAAAGCTTTCTACAAGGATGAAATTTGTTGTAGCTAGGGAGTCCTCGATATACGCAAGGTACGTGAGGCCCAAATTCGTAGATGAAACCAAAAAGATGTCACACAGCCGAGAGGAGCGGTAACCCACTTCTCCTCTTTCACTTCTCAAGGGTATAAAGTTCCTTGAGGCTTAGCACGAGTGACAAAATTTTGATCCCAAGAGAGGTGTCTTTGGATTCACCTCTCGATCTTTATACTCTGCCAGAACGCTGGAGTTGAGGTCATCCCAAGGGGTGATGAAACCCCAAGCAGGCCTCCTAAAAAGCTAAGACAAGATTTTAGATCCTAATCTTATGCACCCAAGATGGCCTCGAAAGACGACAATGGGAGAGAAGACTTGGATGATCTTGGGCTAAAAAACATGCTTGTTCTTTTACCAACTGACTCTTAAGTTTTCTGATCTATACTTTGCAAGCACTCATGTTTAAGATACAATGTTTATTCCAACTTTGAAGCATCGACAAAAATAAAATTGATCGAAGAATGCGAACAAGAAGAAGAGTTAGGGTCAACAAGAAGGTAAAACTGTGTGCCCGGAGGCCCTCCACGTCAAGTATCGATTAATTTTTCTTTAAGACATTCAAGATTGAGTGTGAGTTTATTTTAAGCCCAAAACAAAGGTGTGTGAGATTTGATTTCAAGTGCATTCCTGGAGGCCCTCCACGTCAAGATTTGTCCAATTTTTATGCCCAAATGAAGTGTGAGCGAGATTAATGCGCATTCAAGGAATTTTCTAACTTAGAAAAACCACTAAAAACCCAAGTGAGTGGAGTTTGATTTGCGTGGAGTACTTAACACCCTCTTAGGTGGACCCATCCCCATAGATGGCACTGAGATTGCAACCAATGGTTAAATTGATGGGTGATTAAAGAGGGTGAGTCCAACGACAAACTCACTCAAAGCATTTTTATTTGTTTTCATAACTTAAAAGATTACAAAAATGTAGATTCTTTTTATGCTCCAAAAGATGATTATTTGATCTATGGCATTCAAGATTGGATTTGTTGTTTTAATCATGCATTCATAAAAAAAACAAACTTTGATTTTAATCCATGGCACTCAAGAGTGATTTTAGCAACATGCATTCAAAGACAAGTGATTAAACATTCAAGTTTTTTCCTTTGAGCATTCAAGATTGAGATTTTGTGTGTTGTTTTAAGAACTTCGAAGTGCTTTTTTTTAACCTTAGATCATTCAAGATTGTTTTTGGACTCAAAAGTGAAAATGACTCTTTGGACTTTGCTTTTCATTCAAGATTTTGTGTTCTAGTTTGCATGTTTTAAGCCCAAAAATGATATTCCTAGATTGTTTTGATGCATGAAAAACCTAAGAAATATTCAAGATTTTGCAACAAGACATTTGTTTGGAACAAATAACAAAGCTTTTTAGGACAATTTTGGCAACCATTTAGGACTCTTAGTTTTCATGAGATTTTTAAAAGAACTTTAACATATTTGCAAATGAGGTTCATTTTATCCTTGATTGATGCTTTGAGTTTGATTTAGATTGTAGTGTGCACTTAGTGTTGATTTTGAACCTTTTGAAATGGAAACTTGAAGTTCTTTTTAAATTTCCAAAAATGAAGTGTTCCTAACTTTGCATGAATACATCTAAAACCTTGATGTTGCAAGGATGCAAATGATTGAATTGGTTTAGTTTCACTTGTTAAAAGGCTTTTTTTTTTTTTTTGCAAATTTTTAGTTTTTAAATGGATTTAAGTATGATTTGGGGGTTCATTTTAAGCACTAAAAAGAAGCGTGTATGATTTTGCTTCCTTAAAAAAAAAATGGCCAAGATCTCCTACAAGAAGAAGAAGAAGAAGTAGATGGAATAAGAAGAATATAGACAAGAAGAGGAAGAAGAATTCCAAGTTCTTTGTCCACCTATAAGCTTGAAAAATCTGCAAACACTATGAGATATACTATGAGTTCCTTTGTCTTCTTCATGCTCATGTGGACCTACAAAACCAATTTATACAATCCTACCAATCACAAAAACAAGCAAAATTAGCCAAAATCAGCAAATGACATACAAAACTTGACTAAAAAAGCTAATGAAGATGACCCATGCGAGATCCCACCGGGCATGCCAAAATGTATATGAGCAATGTTAGTATGCTAATAGAAACCAAATTTAAATAAAGCTTCTACAAACTAAAAAAAATTCATAAACTTCAAGATAGACTAAGATGAGATCTCAATTGAAAATATGAGCCATTAATGGGCTTTCTCAATGAGAAGCTCTCTTGTTGAGTGGCTTTATCTAAATGGATAGGATGTATGCTCAATATGCTTCCAAAGGCTTCAATGGATGATTGTGGATTTTTGGTGTGGATAGATGGCTTTATTATGGATTTGGATCTCAAAATAGAATTATAACTTTACTTCATGGATTGTGTTATTTTGCAAAGGGGAAGGATCCAATTTATAGGCAAGAGGCTTGAGGGATTGAGGGCTAAGATGCAAGGATGGGAAAAAACTCATGGAGGGCTCAGATTGCATGAGAAGAGAGCACATGGATTGTGCTTCCTTATAGCCAATCAAGGAGTGACACATGTCACATGGTGAGAGGATGGAGGAAAGGGGAAGGATGAGTCAACAAAGGAGGCTCAAGGGATAAAATCTTCATAAAGACCCTCATAATGACTTGTAAGAGCAATAAAAGGGCTTGGAAGAGTCATTTATGGCCTAGTGGGCTTCATAAAGTTTTATGGTTGAGATATTTTGAGGGTGATGAGAGAAATTTCAACTTGGACTTGATTAGGAGGGTTTTAAGCTTGTTTAGGCTTGTGCAAATGATTAGAGGATGGATTAGGATGGTTTAGGATTAGCTTAGGGATAGGCAAGTGGATGGCATTTAATGAGGGTGGGTGAAGGAGGAGATATTTGTTAACTTTGGCTTGGGTTAGTAATTCTTAACCCATGTTTAGGGAATGTGAAAAGGTTAGGAGGGGATTAGGATTAGGTTTAAAGACATCTTCTAGAAGAGTCTAGACTTTGGATGAGGATAAAGACTTTCTAGAATAGTCTAGAATTTTCTAAGATGAGGATGAAGACTTTCTAGAAGAGTCTAGAACTTCTTAGGATGAGGATAAATTAGATTTTTAGGAAATAAATAAAGTTTTATTTATTTCAAGGGTTTGGGTTGAGGAGATATTTATTAAAACTTTTTTAATAAACATGAGGATTAATATTTAATCTTAATTAAATATTTTGAGTTGGGATTAGGGGTAGGAAATGATGGGATTAGCCTTTAATTAAAATTAAAGAAGGATTAGAAGATTTTGGAAGAGGTTAGTGGTCTTAAGGAAATTGGCCAAGTTTTGGGCAAAAAATAAATTTTTTATTTATTTTGGGTTTTTTGGTCAATTTATTAATTAAATAATTAATAAATAAGAAAATAATGTTTAAATAAGATTTAAACATTTTTGGGAGGGATTCCTTAATTAAATATTTTTAATTAAGATAAAGGGATTTAATGGCATAAAAATTAATTAATTAAATAATTAAATAATTAATTAATAAATGATGATATCATCAGGACTTTTTCAAAAAATAAAAATACTTTATTTTCTAAAGGTTTTTAGGTGTCTACACTATCAACTAGAAAAATTACTATCAAACCTTGTAGACTAGGTCATGAACCTCATATCCAAATACCAAACCTCGAATCACTTAGCGAACACCTCAGCAATGAATTTTCCTTCACTTCCACACTACTCTACTCAACTTTGCATTTCACACTCTACTACTTTTCAAACATTCACACATTGCATATTACCATATCTGCACATGTCATGATAAAGGAAAATGTCCTTCCTTTATACCAAGTCCATAAAACAATTCCTAAGTTAGTTTTTAGTCCTCAATTAATTATTATAGGACCTCACTAGCAACACAGTACACGTAGTGATAACCTTAATCTTCTGCCTTGAAACTTGAATAACTTTCAATACACACAATATTATGATGGGAAAGCTTAACCATGTCATCCTCAATATGTCTTCTCCATTTCTTGAACCCCCATCTTCAAGATATAAACTTTGCTAAGAGATATAACAAGTTCACTAGAACATGCCTTTGTAAACTCTATTTGAGAATACACATCACCAAAACATACATATCTTCTTCTAGAGTTGTCCTTTTTTCTTACAACATTAACTACATCTACCAAATACTCAGAAGTATCTCTCATAAGCTTAGGTGGTTATCATGCTCAACTAGTTTTCTGTACCAACTTAATCTTTCCACTGTTCTTATGTTAGATACCACAGAAGACATTAAACATACTATGTTGACAACAATGACAAACACAGTCATGAATGTAACTGTTGACATTCTAATCATGTTTGTTATTAGTGACATACACTAATTCAAATTTTAAGCTTATACTAAGCATATTTTATAGTTAACAACTTTCACCAAGAATTTCAATTGTTACCAAATTCTACTCTTACTACCAAGTCCTATGGACAAATTTTAGTTTACACCAAGTAGTTACTACAGAGGTGATGATCAGTAGTATATATATATATATATATATATATGTATATATATATATATATATATATATATGTATATATATATATGTATATGTATATATATATATGTATATGTATATATATATGTATATATATATATATGTATATGTATATATATATGTATGTATATACATATATATATATATATATACATATATATATATATATATATATATATATATATGTGTGTGTGTGTATATATAGACATATATATATGTATATACATACATATATATATACATATACATATATACATATATATATACATATATATATATATATATGTATATATATATATATGTATATATATATATATATGTATATATATATATGTATATATGTATATGTATATATATATATGTAATATATTATATCACATCCAAATAATCATGGAAGTAATATAATCATCAAAAAAGACTAGAAGAACAAATTACAAAGACTACAATAGTATAAGGAGCAACAAAGATTCATCTATCATAGCTAGGTGATTTGTACACTCAGAGGAATCTCATTTAGCAAACCAAGTTGTAGATCAGAGATTAGCCACTACTTCATCCTAATGGGTAGATTAGTCAAATCCTTTAACAAGGTAGACCTAATAGTCTTATGTAAATCTCTTTATTGAGTACATACTTCATTGTATGTTTGTAAATCTTTTTGCAAGGTGGACATAGTAGCCCTTATTGCTCCTAACAGGTCAGATCATTAGAAGTGATCATTGTAAGCCCTAATAGGCTAACTTTATACTATAGTACTAAAGCTTGTGGGTATCATCCCCACCCCAATTTTACATTCTATTTGGAAGGTTTTTGGGTCACCAAATCTTGTGTTAAAGTGTTATTTATGCTTTCATGTTCTCATTTTCTCATGCATGCACTTAGAGAGGAATTTATATAAAGGATCAACTGCTAATCAAGTATTATAAAAGTTTTAGAAGCTAGTGATTCACCCCTCCCCTCTCAGTAACTTAGCCTATCATAATATTTCCAACAATTGGTATCAGAGCTTTGAGGTTCTTAGAGAAAATATTAATAGCTTGAGCAAAGATCAAAGGCAATGGAGGTATTCAGACTTGATAAGGCTATTGACAATAAGAAGCTAGATTTAGAATTGGCCATTGGATAACTCAAGAAAAAAAAAAGAGAAACTCTCTAAGTACCTAAAAAGGAGAAAAGATCTTGCAATCTAGATGAATGATTCACTCTAAATTGAAGAAAGAATTGAAGACATCTTTTCAAGCAATTCAGATAAAGTTAATCAAAAAATTAAAAAACTATTAGAAAAGAATAATACTCTTCAAGAAGAATTAATAAAACTAAGAAGAGAGCAAGAAATTTACTTAGTAAGATAGTCTAAAGTCATGGAAGAGAAAATCAAGATCAGAGAAGATATAGAAGGAAAGAGTAATAAAATTTAGCACCTATCCCTTCAACAAGTAGATTTCATTGATCAGCTCACAAATGCAAATGAGGAAATTATGAACCTAAGATCAAAAAATGAAAGATTACAAAATGATCTAAACATTGAAAGACAAACCAATGAAACAATGATGATATCCCAAGTAGACACAAATCAGTTGAATGAGAAAAGTCATTTTGGACAAAAGGGAAAAGCAATAATTGGATACATAGAAGAATGTGAATCATCTAAGCAAGGATCTCAAAGGAATAAAAAACCTACTTGCATTCACTATGATAAGATAGGTCATACTTGAAACAAATGTTGGAGCAATGAGAAAGCAAAATTTAATGGGAAAAAGCTACAATTGTAATCAACATGGTCATAGAGCAAATGAATACAATGAGAAACCAAGATTTGAAGCAAAATCTCACAAATGTAAGAAGCATGGACACAAGTCATCAGAATGAAAAAATAAGATACTAAATCTAGCCAAAAAAAGTGTCAAAGCTATATTTGGTTGGGACTATAACACTAGGTGAAGATGTCATTACTGTGGAGAATTTAGACACATTGGAATGAATTATTTAAAGCATCACATGAGGAAAAAAAATACTACCAAAAGATGTTTTATTTATATAGAACTTGGCTATTTTGCCAAGAACTGTATGAATACTTGAAGAATAGAAGATGAAAAGAAGGAAAAATATGATAACATTAGGAAAAAAATGAGACAACAATGGGTTCCAAAGTTTACCAAGAATACAAGTCTAAGTAATGATGATCAAGTCACTCAAGAATTGGGTAACTCCATTATTTCCACTTGATTTCTTAGAAGAGAACTAGAACTAGGCTACTACAGAAGACATCTAAGTTAGTTCAAGTTGATAGGAAAAAAGATTCATATCAGCATTCAAGATGCAAAGGGATCATCGAGTAATGTGGTACCAGTTACTACTGAGTTACCTTCCTTATTGAGCAAGGTTAGGTTACAGACACTACGGAGTGAGGTCGAGAGTAACTAAATCTTATGTGGTTATCAACTAATGAAAGACTCCATTGAGTAATCAATGTAAGTAAAGTGGATAATAGTTTTTCAATTTGATCTAACATTTGTACTAAGCATTTATGGTAAAAAATTGATAAAAGGAATGAAATTGAAGTCACTTTTACCATGAATTTTCAAGAGCTATTTGCATAGAGTGACCTTCAAGAGCATTCAAGCAATTTGAGTGAATTGTTACCAAAATATTTTGAATTCTTTCAAACCCTACTAAGAGAAGATGACAACTACTAGTAACAAAGTGAAATGAGGTTCAGATATCTCGGTTCATGGTGTAAAATGGAAAGCACTAGATTTCAAGCTCATTCCTACAGCTATGGAAATCCTAGATTTGAGTGGAGTGCAATCTCAAATCCCTCTTAAGGTACTTTTGATCAATGATATCCATTCTCATTTTAAATGTGCAATTCAAGATATTGGTACACTAAAAATGGATGAATATTGGAAGGAGTTATGGATTGATGGTGTATTAAAACTTGAGCATCAATATCTTGAGGCTAAAGGTTTAACCCATATTCCTCACATGCCATGAGATTTCCAAGTGAAATGGATTAGGTTCATCCTCATTCATGTGCATAATGGTCAACTATGGCTAGAGAAACCAATTTTGATAACCAAGAAGATGATCCATAGGATCACTAGTCTCCCAATGTTGGCAAAAGCTAAAACAACTAAAACCCTAGGTCGGGTTGAACTAGAGAAGAAAACCCTAGTTGAGTGGGATGGAAGGGGGATGAAAATGAGTAGTGTCACTAACATGGAATTAAAGTTTTCTATTCATGTTATTGCACACAAAATCTATAGTTTGAGTAAGCCGAATAGTGTGTCATGTGAGGTTGTAGACTTAGCATACAAGGTAGTCAAGAATAACCTTTCACTTGACCTTGCTGAGCTATTATTGAATCAGTTCAACAAGAACATGGAAAGCATTAAGAAATCAAAGAAAAATACATGTAAGTTTGGCTCAATTTTGACATGTTTATTTTTCTATGTTCAAAAATTATTTCCATCAAAAGGTACTATTGTTTGGAGAAAAGATGTGCCATTACTTTATTAGATTAATAAATATATTGCTGAGATGGGAGAAAATTACACTAGTATCATGGATAATTATTTTTATGCTTTCAAGGAGAAAATGAATAATAGATTTTGAATCCCCAAGAAACTAGTTTAGGATTATAAATATGATGTTTGTTTTATGGTGGATAGTGATAAGGTATATATTCAGGCAGTTAGGCCTAGAAATGTATGGGTGGAACCTTTAGGATATGAGGTAAATATTGATGAAATAAAGGATATAATTGAAACATTAATAAATGAGCCAATAGATCCAAAGTGGCTTATTTTGGCACATGTGATAAGGCTAAGGCCATAATTGAATTGAATATCAAGCCCCTTGAGGTGGTTAACAATGGCAAGAAGAGGATTGCCAAATTGAAAACAAGTTCCACTCTCCTATTGACTCAGGGAAAAGCTGAAGATGAAGAAGTAGACGATGAAGAATCAAAGCAAGAGGAGCCATTAAAGAAAAAGGGAAAGGTAATCATTACTAAGCCTAACAATACAACCAATATAGTGGTCACCAGGAGATCCTCTAGGAAGAAAGCAGACAAAGAAGGAGGAGACATAATTCTCAAGATGCCTCCACCCACATTTGAGGAGAAGATGAAAGTATTGGAATTAGGTTCAGGAATAACAAACTTCAAGGAACTAAAATATGGAACCAAAATAGTTGATGAGCATAAGTAGATTGAAGATATACTAATATCAAAGATGGATAAGTGGAAATACTCTCTGAATCAACTCACTCAGCAAATTCTAGATGTATTAATGAAAAAAATCAAGCCAAAATGGGAACAAGCAATAAAAACTGCAAAAAAAAAGTTATGAGCAAACATTGAGATAGCATATGCCAAATCTAAATGATAAGGAAGTGAAAGAATCTTTGAAGAAAAATGAAGAAAACTTAATTTTAAGATTTAATATTTGTCTTATTTTGTTGAATGAAATAGAGTATGTTGTGAATAATCCAACAAATACATGGAATAATATCTATCTTCTTCATAAAGTGAGTGATATTCTAGCTAGTATAAGGGACAAGGATGATGATGATGATCAAGAAAAAGATGATGAGAAAGATGATGAAGAAGTAACTCATTTTGATAATATTGATGATGAAGAGGAACAGGAGCAAGAGGCTACTAAGGAAGATGCACAAGACATTGAGGAAGCTAACCCAATTAAGATTATAGCCTCACTTCCTCACTCTCCAAGCAAAACATTGATAACATCAGGCTCAGAGATAGCCTCAGTAGGATTGATTGTGACTAGCACTGCAAGGACAAGCATCCAATCAATCTTTGCATTGGTCCATCTCAGCACGTCATTGACTAAAGTACCAAGCTCTTCATCTACTAAGCTACAAATTCTGCCTCTACATCAATTTTGTCTACAATAGGTATTTCTACTAGTATTTCAATAATGAGTGCAAAATCAATGTTTGCAGTGAGTCCTACTATTTCAACTATTGTTTCCTTTCCTAGTACACAAATAATAACTGCAAAGATAGTTGAGACCAAGCCTCAAATGAGCACAAAATTTGTGGGCAGAGGTAAAGAAAAGGAAGATGATATAGATCTTGATGAGGAGATTTTCATTCCCAAATGAGACATCTCCAATCTAAGTCCAGATCAGATGTAAACCTTTGGTGAACTTATACAAAATAAAGCCAAGTAGAAAAGGCTAAGAGAAGAAATAAATAAGGATTTTAAAATCATAGAGGATGCCAAGAACATTCTAGTAGAGGCTATAGGCATAGAGGTTGATACTTCTCAACCAATTTTGTATCAATTGGTAGAAGTAGTCCAAAAATACAATGAAGATTGGAATGGATAGGAAAAATTATTATATAGAGCTGAAAAAAAGTTTGAGAATAAATTTTGAGAACTTATTGCTCAACAAATTGCTATTCACCAAGTAGAGTTATTTACTATTTTGGGTTCTCTAGAAATCTCTTGCATTAATGTATCATTACTTTTTGGAAAATTATGTGATACATCAATTTTCACAAAAGAATTAAGAGAAAAATTATCTAAAACTGATGAAGATCTAAAGGAAAGTGCACAACATTTGTGGCTTGACTTAAGTTCTACCTCTTCTTACTTCAATAGGATCAGATTTTTGATAGATATGCAAGTAGAACTACTTAGAGAAGAAGCAAGAATCATATCTACTTTGATATATATCTAGAATATGAATCTCCCTAATATGGATGCACTACAAAAACATATTGCATATTCAAAAACCCTCATCCATGATATTAATTTCTCTATTGTAGACCACATGATTAAATTTCGAGTAGAAGTGAAGGTTGCATTGCACACATGTAGGGTCTTGCAAGAGAAGTGGGACAATGCTTTGGCACTCATACTAAAAGTACATTTAGACTTCTTGTCTCATTTTGGAATTACTATGTAGATATATATAGCATAAATATTTGGCATTAATGTCAAAAACGGGGAGAAGCTATAAGGAGGTAAAAGGGGGAGAAGATGAGAAATTTTTGAAAGAAAATTGCAAATTTTAGAAGAAACATATATTGTATGTATAGTATACTATATATTATGTATGGGGATCATTAGCATGTACAGAAATGTATCCTTTACAAAACTAATTTTAAAAAATCTCAAAAAGAGTATACTCTACTAAGTTGGAGACATAAGGTGATGGATAATTTAGTTTTAACTGATAAGTTTTTCTGTCATTAATTCAAAGGGGGAGATTGTTGACATTCTAGTCATGTTTGTTATTAGTGACACACACTTATTTAAATTATAAGCTTATATCAAGAATATTATATAGTTAATAGTGTCAATCAAGCATTTTAGTTGTTATTGAGTTCTACAGTTGCTATCGAGTCCTATGGACATATTTCAGTTTGCACTGAGTAGTTACTATAGAAGTGGTGATCGGTAGTGTAAACTAAGAATCTCAGTGTATGCAAAGTTTACGAGTGCAAACTGAGTTGTGAAGTACTTACCAAGTTTGTAGTTGATGTGATGCAAGTCTAGTGTTAATTGAGCTACTCATTGTTAACCAAGAGACTCAATTTATACCAACCTTTAGGTGATAATTTTGACTGAGCTATACTATAAATATCAAGTGATTTAGTTTATATGTTGAGTTTCATAGTATTCATCGAGTCACTAGTGTAGACTAAGTTCAAGACTACTTGGAAGTAATCAGTATCGACCCAGCTTCTACATCTACCAAGTGCATGATGATGTTAAGCATTGATAGTGGATGTCAAGTATCAGAACCTCACCAAGTCAATCTTTAGAGCTTGAGTTTCTACACAGTGGCCAACTTTGTAATATTTGTGTAAAATTATATTATGGCCAACTTTGTAATTATGTAATTGGATTGATATATATGTAATGTATCATATCACATCCAAATAATCATGGAAGTAATGTAATCATCAAGAAAGAGCATAAGAGAAAATTACAAAGGCTTCTATAGTATAAGGAGAAACAAAGATTCATCTATCATAGCAAGGTAATTTATACACTCAGAGGAATCTCATCTAGCAAACCAAGCTGTAGATCAGAGATCAACTACTACTTCATCCTAATAGGTGGATCAGTCAAATCCTTTAACGAAGTAGACCTAACAGTCTTATGTAAATCTCTTTACTGAGTGCATACTTCATTGTATGTTTGTAAGTCCTTTTGTAAGGTGGACCTAGTAGTCCTTATTGCTCCTAATAGGGAAGATCATTAGAAGTGATCATTGTAAGCCTTAATAGACCAACTTTATACTACAGTACTAAAGCTTGTGGGTATCATCCCCACCCCAGTTTTGCTTTCTATTGGAAGGTTTCAGGGTAACCAAGTCTAGTGTTAAATTTTTATGTATGTTTTCATGCTTTCAATTTCTTATGCATGTAGTAAGATCATAATTCATATAAAGGATAAATTGCTAATCGAGGATAAAGTATTATAAAAGTTTTAGTTTTTATTGATTCACCCTTCCTCTCTTAGTAACTTAGCATGTCATAATATTTCCAACAGTAACATATCATCATCAAACCAACCTCTCCAATCTTTCCAATCTTCCAACATAATACTCAAAATATAAATCAAGAGATGACAAAAACTATCATTCTAGGATCATTTGTATTCTCAAAACTAAAAAATTTAGTACATCACATAAAATTGACACAAAGACTATTGGACCAACTACAAAATAAAATAAACACTAATGATATATATACTTTGAACACTAACTCCATATCTTGCAAATCATTTTATAGGAAGGATTGCAACAAGCTTCAAATGGGAGAACACATGTTAAAATTCTATTTGAAAGAAAATACAAGTATATTTATGTGTTTTACACATTACAAACATTCTTTGTATTTTGAACAAAATATAGGATGTAGTTATTAAATTGGAAGGTGGCATTTTCTACAAGCTTCTTTAGCATATTTTTATTGGTCCTCAACTACCTATCTCTTTCTTTGCCTTTTCTTTATCCCTTTAGTCCCTTATGACTTTACTTGCACCCTCAAACTACCTAGGAACTTTCAACAGATGGTATGGCCATTATATTTTCTATAACTTACCAAATCAAAATATCAATATCCACATCAAGCTAGGTGGCATCCCAGATGGTGTTTAAATCATCCATGAATTTGTTTCATTTAGTGACAATTATTTCCATTAATTATTTGTAACTTTTCTCATATCTGATTCAATTCTAAACATAAAACTAATCATATCATAGGCAATTATTACATATGTTTCATTATTGCAATAAGAAACAAATTGTAGATGCCTCAAAATATCTTCAAAAGAGGAAGACCATTCCTGACAAAATTTTATGACTCCATTAGCATCTAATATAGTATGAATAAAATTGGGAATCCACATAGAAATTATCTTCATTCTACCTTAAAAATATCCATTTAATTCCTTTATCTTGTTTATCATCTTCCTGACATTGATAATTATCCCCTTGGGAAATTCTTTCTTTTGAGCTAGCAGAGGGACCAACCAATAAAAAAATTGTGTGTATGGCCCCAATGTTGTAAATAAAGGGGATAGAAAAGCTAATGCCCTTAAGAATTGAAATTTAGCTCCTTGCATAGAGATATAATTGTTGTGCACATTTTGTGAAACAATTTGCCAGGAACCTATCTTGTGCATCAATTGTTGAATTTCTCCCACATTTGTTGTATCACCTTTGTCTAGGCTTCTTGATATTTTAGTTCTGTGATGGGCCTAGCCACATTTCTTAGGTTTATTACCTCTTAAGTCAAGGTAGCTAATCTTTTCTCCAAGGCATACATCTTGTTTAGCTCCTCTACATACTATTTTTGGCATCAATAGATATGATGTATATTTGATACAGTTTCTCTTCCAAAATATCTATTTTTCTCTTCCCCATAAGTGATGCTGTGTTCATTAGGTTATGTATCTAGCCACTAGAAATAGTAGTATCACTCCAAAATATAGCATTTCCTTGGAAAGAGTCTTTTATCTTCATAAGAGTTGGTTTTTTTCCCTCAATAGTCATGCTCCATACTTCCATTCACTTACTGTCAATGTTGAAATTCGACCTCTACAACTCACTAGCAATGTTTGTCTCTTCAAAAGAGACTGATTTTTCATGTCTTCTTATTTGATCAAGTATGAAGAATGAACTAAGATCCCACCCTTGGAAAAGAATCATCCCACTTCTCTTTACCAGATCTTTAGCTTCTTCGATAGTGAGGATTTCACTATTTGGGTCATACTCTAGCAATGTTTGCACTAATTTTGTAGTCTTCTCTAGGAAATATCCTAGTTGTAGTTGCAAGGTTCTTGACCCTGTATAAGAATGATTTGAATTTATTATCCTTCATGAATTATTGATCTTTAATTATTCTCTCATCTAAAATTTGAATTTGTAATTTAGTTTTATTAGGGATTTTCTCATTCTCCCTGACTTTCTTCAATAAGAAATTATGCATCATAGTATCAAAATATTGAGATCCTCTATGAAAAATTTTCAATGCCTTCCCTCTAATATTATTAAGGATCACAATCATCTTTTTTCTTTTTCTCCCTTGAGTGCATGAAGATCTTTCTGACTAGTTATCATCTATATCTATGTTATAACATCCTCTTGTAGAGGGGCTTGAGGCTTTTCTCTATCTATGATTTAAGTAGGTACATGTGCCATTATCTAATAAAAATTATCAAGATACTTATTGTACCTTTCTAAGTATCTTATTTCATCATAGAAACCCTAGAAATATGGATCTACTACCTTCATGGCTTCTTCTATCCATAGTATCTCTCTCCATTTAAAGGTTCTATCCCTATAGACCTTTGTGTCCAAACAATTCATTATGCAATCTTCCTCTCAATTTGGCTTGCTTCTAGGGAGAGTATATTTTATCATATCCTCAAGAGAATACCTCACCAAATCATTTGACTCATAGGTCCTGGTAGGGGCTATAGGAAGCATAAGTTGAGAAATGCATTTATCTATTTCTTCTATTGCATCTATACCTATGAAAAGTCCCCTATTTTGGTATTCTTGGCTACAAAAGAGCCTTTCTTAATAGAAGGGCCTAAATACTCCTTGTCCATCATAAGTAATTGCTAGAAAAATTCTAACTAGTGTAATCTCTCTTAGACATATTAATGTAGCACATGAGGGGGATTAGGGCACCCAAAAACCCTTACTGTTGAAATGTTCCCAAAAAGAAAAACACTAGCCTAATCATGGCTCATTACCTTATTGATAAGTATATGGTCTTATAAACATTCTTACTCCTCTAGGTATTCTTTTAGTTATATCAGCTAGCATATTTGAAATTGGGAAAACAAACTCATTATAAAAAGCAATAGCACTAGTGTAAGGATAAATCCTTTGCCAAATATGAGTCTAGAACTACACATGAAGGTTCTTTGCATTCTCCTTGGTGGTTTCAATGAAACCTAGATTGACATGCCCTATGTTTTTATAAAAAATAGTGTGGATCAATAATGAGTAATGTAAAAACCTAAAATTTCCCAATTCTCCCTTCTGAACTAACAGAATCTTGTCATGCATCTTGTTTATAATATACTCAACAAAATCATATCCAACATTATGAATTGGGTCCTAGATATCTAGAAACATAATGTATATATACCCAAGGGAATTCATGGTGCCATATACTCCCACTAGCTTGTTGATCCCAAATATGGTGTATCTAAAGTATTTGCAGGAGAATTCAAGTGGAATAAGATCTCTTACCTTCTTTGGTAGTTCACCCTTTTCATTGTTTTCTTTGCAAATGTGTCTTCTTATAACCCTTCTAGTAAAGAAACTTTTCTAGCTATTGAATGTTTCGTTCATTTTTTCTTTCTCAATTGGCCTTGTGATCAGTCCTCCTAGGTCAAAACTTTAGTAAAAGTCTCCCTATCTAGCCTACATAGGCTACTCATATCCTTTCTATGAAATTCTTTACTTGTAGGATTATATGATTTGATTAATGTCTTCATTAGATCAACATCTATTATTACTTTTCGCACTATCAATTTTACCATTGTCCTAATCCAATGGCTGCAAATTGACAATTTCTCAATCCTATTATTAAAAAAATATGAGAAAAGCTCATTCTTATTGGTGTTAGGAACAATACCATCTCTATAGAAAGAGTATGCATCTTTGAATATATGGGAATTCATGGGTTGAGCATGGGAGGACCCTGGAAGGAAGTATACACATTCCTCTACATATAAACTTGCCAATTTTGGTTTTTCCTATTCAATGACTTGTGAGGACTATTCCACATCAAACTAGGCTATTATCTTTCCTTTTACTTCTACCACAATTCTATAATCAACTTTTCAAACAATATCTATCAATATCAGCCCAGAAAACTCTGAATGTCTATGTAAACTCTAGAAAATTCTTAGCACTAAACCTTCTATCTCTAGATTGTGCAAAATACTATAACTTAAAAAAATGGTATATCAAATTTTTAAGTATAGAAATGAGAGACAAAGAAGCATTTATGTGATTTTATGTCAGCATATGTCAAAATTGTCAAATTGTGTAAAAGTGCCAAAATATACTTCTACTGCTAGCCTTTCAAATATTTTTATGCACTTTTTGAAAAGACATTACCTTCTAATCATGATGAGTCTCTTAACAGTCTTTTTAAAAAAAAAAACTCATGCCTATGACCCAATAACTCCTTTAAGTCATAATTCTGCAGTCATTTTCTATCATAGCACTTAAAACTAGTGACCAAGAAATCATGGTTTTGCATCTCCATCGCAACTTTGAAGTCTAGTTAATATTTTGGGTTGTTAACTATGCAACTAGGCACCTTAAGGATTCAAGCCTTAAGAACATTAATCACACAGTCACTCTATTTTATTAGCACTAACATTTTCTCTATGACCATGTGATTTCCCTTAACTATTAGAAAGTCATGGCTTCACAAAAATTTCTTACTTTTGGACTTTCCTTGCTAGGACCATGTGATCACCTTCTATTTGAAACTAAGTCAATCTTGTAGAAGTTGATGAAAGCCAACTTCACAACTTGCCAAGATCACCTGCATGCAAATAATTTGCTAAAGAGAAATCAAAGAAGGAAGGACCAAGAGCTTGAAGCAACAAAGAGAAATTATATTGTTGTACAAAAATGCAAAGGGAGAGCCTATTTATAAAGGTCTCTAGGAAGCTTGTAGAACAATCTTAGAAAGTGCTAGAAAGTGCTAGGAGATAAGAATGACAACTAAGCATACATCCAAAAAAGGTGGGATATCCTATATCAGGGTGAGAGGATAAGTATGACTTAGATAGGAACAAACTCCCGTGTTGTCAACAATTAATAAATAAATGCATTTAACTAAGTAAACTTAATTAAAAGAATAAATAATTATTTACTCTAACACCACCCCTTAAGTGCAACTTAGGGGAATTCCTTAACCTCACAAAAATAAAGATTTAGTGGAAAATGGGTCCCAACAACTAGGCCATGTTAGGTACCCATGAATAATGCAAAAAAATGCAAACTTTGAAAATGGGGAAGGAGGGAAAACCTCATGGAGAAAACCCTCCTAAAAAAGAGGTAAATACAAAGATGCTGAAAAAAAAAGGAAGAAAGGCCTCAATAAGACACCTCAAGGACAACTTCCACCAAAAATGTTTCAAGAGACTCTGTCAAAACCATAAATACAACCAACCCCCCCCCCCCCCCCAATGAGAGATAGATAAGAAACCAAAAAGCCCTAGAATAATGGAGCCCCTAGAGAAATAATCAAACCAATCAAACTCCAATGTAGAGGATACAAGGGAGAAAAAAAAGGGAACCCCTAAATGAGAGGGAAAATTGGAAGGCCTAGCTGATGCTCAAAGGAGAAAATATGAGGATTCTGAAAGGGAATCCCCAAGGCATGTGTGCCGATACTGTCATGAATGTCCACTATAGAATCTACAATAGGTGCACCTGGATGCTTGATGAATGGAGTTGGAGGATCAAGCAGAGCAGAAGAAGAATCATGCTAAAGAGAAAAGACCTCAAGTAGATGTGGTGTGGAAGTGAAAATAGGGATCTTCGGAACAATACAAAGGTTCAAGTATCTTAATTGCACCACATGATGCTCTTGCAAAAGAGAATAAGTGTTCTCCAATAATGGATATGATGGACCAAAGTGCAAGAAGGTGTAGAGATGGGTGGAAGGATCAACTATCCCTATAGAAATAAGACCTCCTATTGCACTATCCTTAATAAAGACTAAATCTGTAATGAACTCATCTGTCTTCCCTGATCCACTACGTGTAATATGAGAAATTGAGAGAAGGTTTGTAGATAGAGATGGAACATACAATACATCATTGAATATACTATCCTGAATGCTAACTAAAATTTTCCCATAGACTGGTAGGGCAGTGTTATTCCCCATGCAAATATGAGGAATGGGAGAAACCTCAAGAGTAGAGAAGACACTGTGAGAAGATGTTATATGGTGAGAAGCACCTGAATCCAATATTCAAGGGACCTGGGAAGGGGATGCAATAGAATCCTATAATGCATTACCCTTTCCAAGATCTAGTATAGATATTGAAGAGGTGGAAGAAGCCTAAAAAGAAGACCCTTGTGAGGTAGAAGAGGATGGAGAGGAAACGGTGCTCTTCTAAAGGAGAGCTTGCAAATCGGCAATCTATTTCTCATAGCGATCAAATCTCTTCTATAAAAAAATGTGACTCATCATTAGATCCCTTCTGACAATAGGAACATGTAGCAGTCACAGTCTTCTTTTTCTCCTTCTTCTTTGAAGAAGATGATGAACTAGTAGAGTGCTAAGAGGAGGAATCAAATATCTACTTTAGCTTCTGCTCCTATGCATCCTTGGCAAGAAATTTCTATGACTGTGAACCTATTAGTGAATCCTCTAAGTGATCTTAGATTTTCCCCATATCAACCGATCATAAAATATCTCAAAAAAAGGCATCTAATATCTAGTACCCAATGCATCCATAGTGGAGTAGAAAGTGGAAGAAAAGATCTGATATTGTCGTCACAACTTTGAGAGTATCAACAAGATACACTCATCATCTATTTTGTTTTTCTCACATCCCTATAAAATTGCACCCAGAGATTTGAAATTCATCAAGAAGTCCTCAATGATGGGGAAGTTGGTAGGTGTAAAAGAAGTCAACTTTGCATCAAGTTGTAGTTCTTGGAACTCATTCACTATTCCAAACAAGTTGTGAAACTTGGTCCAAATAGCCTTATGAGTGGTCAAACTGTCCAAGTAAAATAAGAGACTATCTAAGATGTCTAGTGGAATCAATCCCATGGCTTCATCCATTTTGTTTCTATGCTAAAGAATCTCAAAAAGGTGCTACAGAATAGGTTGGTTCTCATCCAAACATGACTATAGACCTCATGACATGAGAAGCCTAGTCATTTGTGCTTTCTAGGTGTCATAGATGTGTAGTGTTAGCTAGGTCACAGAAGGATTTGACATTGAGAGAAGAAGACAAAAATAGAAGGGCCTATTCTAAAGTAAATTACAAAAAATAAAATGCTTCGCCACACAATGTATAGAGATATCCCTCAAATACCAAAGAAACAATTATAGAAAGCACAAAAAATGAGAAAAGAAGTTGGATTCTAGATGTAGAGAGGGAGGAAACTAAAGTCTCTACTTCAACAACAAAACTAGGAGCTCAATATTAATCCAAACTAATTCTAGTTCTAGAAAGTAGGCAATAAATCATGCACTTTAAAAAAAAAAATCATTGAAATATGTCTCCATATGAGCCTGAATGAAGCCTTTGAAGGTGCGAAAAAGACAATTTTTGAAATGTAAAAAAATTAAGGAATAGAGATGTCAAACTTCCTACACCAATGTGTAGATCATGAAATTCTACCCAAAGAAAAAAAAATTCTCGAAAAAATGAGTTCGTATGGGAGAGATATCGTTGTTTGAAAATCACCTTTGTAGTTATTTTTTCTAAATTGCTGCTATCGTACCTCCAAAAAATGTTAGATCTATTATGTCAAACCCTCTTTCTACTTTTTCTCCAAATAATAAAAAAATGCTCTTCCTTCTGATTAAAGAGAAAATCACAAACAAACTAAGTTTTATGTCTCCAAATCATGACTTCAAAAATCCTTTGAACTAGTTATCAATAGGGAGGCTTTGATACCATGTAGAAGTTGATGAAATCCAACTTCATAGCTCACCAAGGTCACCTACATGCAAATAACCTGCTAAAGAAAAATCGAAGAAGAAAGAACCAAGAGCTTGAAGAAACAAAGAGAAATTATATTGTTGTACAAATATGCAAAGGGATAGCCTATTTATAAAAGCCTCTAGGAAGCTTGTAGAACAATATTAGAAATTACTAGAAAGTGCTAGGCAATAAGAATGACAACTAAGCATACATCCACAAAAGGTGGGATATCCTCAATCAAGGTGAGAGGATAAGTATGACTTAGATAGGAACAAACTACTGTGTTGTCAAAAACTAATAAATAAATATATTTAACTAAGTAAACTTAAGTAAAAGAATAAATAAATATTTACTCTAACAAATCCTTCATAGGATCACAACTTTTCTTATCTCATAACAAACTTTCCTTGCAATCATTCTAGCAAAGGATTATTCATACACTCTTAGTTTGATCACCCCTACACAACTCAACCACACTAACATCTCCTTAACACTATGACATCATGAATTAGTATGTTTGCTTTCACTCTGGCTATATTGCCTAGTTACAATCTAAACACTTCTTACAATCCTTAACCACAAGACCATGCAAATAAGTATCTTTAGTTGGTTTCACCATATCACAACTTATTTTGACTAATTTCCTCATAACTTTGCGATAGTGTGATCACACACATTCTTCCTTTGAATTAACCACATCATTGAGTTGTTGGCTTTACAACTCTTATTCTCTTCAACTGCATGACTCAGAAAAAAAATAGATTCATGCCTCTTGCAACTATATTCGCCAAGTCTTATCTTATCTTTTATGTTATGACCTAATTGCCTCAACTATGTGACTACTGGTAACTTTGAGTATTTTAACCCTATCATTGCTTTACAGTCAAAATCTTGATTATGTGTTTACCCATATGACCATGTAATCAAAGATTTCCTTAAGTGCTTCTGATCAATTTTTCCTATTCATGGTCATCTCAAACTCTTTAGTCTTTAAGGCCCCAACTATGTGATCACAACATTTTGCACAACCACTATTAAAATTCATAGTATGCTTTCCACTCAAGAGACTGCTTGACTAAGGCTATACTGACTGGTTCACTTAGTCACAATATTAAAAGGGCTTAGGTGCTTAACTACCACAACTTAGCAAACAAAAGAAACTTAGTCACTTTCCTGGGTCGCACCATAAGATGCTATAGTCTGATGATAGGCTTCAACCATGTGATCAGCCTTGTTGCATTGTTACACACTTAAAAAAATTGTGAGCTCACATTAAAATGTAAAAATATGCTAAGATAAAGATTGAACCAATTGATTTTTGAATTTTCAAAAGTTCAAAAAGGGCAAAGATTAAAACCAAGGTTTTCCTTGGATAAAACAATTTTATGAAGTTCAAGAGAAATCTAAATGCCAAGAATAGGAAAAATTATCATGTTATGGTTTTCACTGGAGGAGACAATAATATAGAGGGCTACTAATACAACACACTTCAAAAATATTTTCATAGTTAAATTTTCAAAATTTAGGCATAGTGAAAATGAGGGCTACCACATCAAGTTCCTTCAAATAATTCCTTACATTTATGCACACTATATCAAAAAGTAATATAACATGTTTTCTCTATGCTTGTGCTAAAGCAACTTAAGACAAGGTTGTGAATTCTTCATCAAAAGACTTCAACAATTTTGTAGTCTTTGAGTGCAAATATTGATTAGTTATCGTTGTAGTACCTATCTTTTACATTCTCTCTAGTACTTTAGTTAATGTCTTCTTTAAAGGCTTTATAGATTTGTTCTTTTAAAATAACTTTCTCAATGAGCTCATTAATCCTTTCTGGTCATCATCATCATCATCAGATAGTGTTGTCACAAGCTTGAATACTAATGATTGGCTAATTTCACATGTTGTAATGGATACAATTACTAGGGTTACATAAGGCATCTCAACCTCATGCTAAAATACTACATTCCCAAGTTTTGAGTCTGCATGTTTTAGTCTTGGCAAGAATGTTGTTTCTTGCATCACAACCTTCCACCTCTTCTTAATCTCATAATCTTCTTTAGCTTTCTTCATTTTCTCTTCCTCTTTCTTCTCTTTATTTTCCTCCTCTTTCCTCTTTTACTCTTCTCTTTGTTTCTTTTTTTTTTAACCTTTCCTTCTTCTTCTTGTTTCCTCTATGTTTCTTTCTTCATTTCTTCTTCTTGCTTCTTCTCTTCTTTTCTATTTTCTTCTTCTCTCCTCTTTACTTCTTATTTCCTCTTCTCCTCTTCATGTTTCTTATTTTCCTCTTCTTCTTCTTCCTCATTAGAGCTGGTGTAGGCATTGATATTGCCAACAATTGATGACCCATAAACTACAAAAGGATTTTCTTTTACATCTACTATTATGTGTGTACTATCCTCTTTCATAGATTCAATACACATAACTATGTGAGGAGGTGACGGTGCTTGTTGTGTTTCCTCAACATATTCTTCATCATTGGATGGTGTACTTGATTGTACATATACTAGGCTTACTAGTTTTGTCTGCACACTTACTTCTAGCATAGAAGTCATATGTTTTACTATGGCTTCCTTAGTTTCCTTCTTAAGTTCTTCATAATTTCCTCCCATGAGAAGAATTTCTCTTCTTTTATTCATCAACAAGGGTTCAATACCCTTCAAAATATTGTCCATATATGCCATGCCCAAAGCTTATGAGGCAAAACACAAGAACTTTTATTTTTTGAAAGCAAATTCAAGTTAATGGGTATGCTAGAAAAATTTGGATCCCTTGAGGGAATAGTATTATGTAAGCAATCATGAATCATCGTTTCTACATTGATGTTATAATGGTTCCATCTTTCTTTTTTTTGTTTTTGTTGAGTATGTTTAAGATAGCCCTTGGTAAAAGACTACATCTCAAACATTTGATATCCCATATGACCCTTAATTGTCATTATAGGGCTTTTTTGATGAAAATCTTGCACTCAATTCTTTCACTTATTCAGCTAGTTAGGTGTTTGCAACTAGCTATTTTTAAAATCATTTATCCATGACTTATTATCCAACTCTATAATGTATTACTATTTAGTAATCCTTCTTTGCATATCCTCTGCATTTCTATAATGCTATTTGTTCAATGATCATTCCTATTTACTTTTTTATCATTATCATTTTATTTTATTCTGAAAAATACACACACACACACACACACACACACACACACACACACACACACACACACACACACAAAATTTATTTTATTCTCTATTACTTGGATTTATTATTTTATTTTTTTATTTTTTTTCATATAATAACTCAACACTTACGTTATTATTATTAATATTAACCATGATTCTAACATCCTCCTTAGATAATACTAGGTTTATCAACAATCAAAATTCCTGAACCCATACATTTTTGTTTGTCCCATCCAAACAGAAAATGAACCTTCATAAAATTTTAAATCTCATATAAATATTTAACTTCATTTATTTATTTAAATTAACAACCTAAATTATATCCTGTTACCCTTATTCCATCTTAAATCATCCCATAAACATAAAAAGGTTTACACATCCTACTCATCCCCTAACCCCTTTAATTATATAAATTTAGGTGCCTAGTCTAATCTAACTAAGAAAAAAAAAAATTGCTAATTCCTCTCCCAAATCATTTAAAAAGGCCCTTGTCCTAAGACAATTTGACCAACCCAAATATTATTACATTTTTCCTAACTCACATGACTTCCCCATTGTTTGCAAAGTCTAGCTATTGTACCTGGATGCTCTCTCCAAGGCAAGGTGGTCAAATCAAAAATCACATCATGTGGAGGTATAAATCCCAAGGTAAATTCAAATTGCATCAATCATCAAACATGGTAGACTCACCAACGTCTTTCCCTTACTCCTCCCTAGGAATGGGTTGGCGGGAATTGGATTTGACTTAGCTCATTTTTCTTTGCCCAAGTAGTTAACACCTAGAAAAAAGGAGCTGACACATGTTAGAACAAGGGTCATAATCCTAATTGGTTTTAAGGTACTGAAAAAGGTATGGATGTCTAAGTTTAGGAGTTTGCATAAAGTTATACTTTGGAAGTAAAAGGAGTATAATATACTTCATTTATTGGGGCAGTGTGATGGACTTATTTTATTTTTTATTTTTGTTTAAAATCTAACATAATCTCAATTTTATATTTATATATATATATATATATATATATATATATATATATATATATATATATATGTTGTTTTCAAGAGAAGATAACTTCTGGCTAACATGATCTAAGTATAATGATTTTAGCTTAAGGACATCATTTTTATTATTATATTTGTTTTTTTTTGGGAATATTCCCTTGAATATTTTAAGAGAATATAATAGGGGAAGGTCTAAGTGTTTACTTTTCTTAAGCTAATTTATTCGTGTTTGTCTATTCCATGATGCAATTTTAAGTGAATATATTTGTTGATAGGATGGTATTGTATTCTTAGCAAATTTGTTTGAACTTTGATAACCAAATGAATAAATGATTATACATATACAATGAACTATCAACATGATGATTTTCTTCCAAGTTATGAAATGCATAGAATATAACTTTTCAATGCAACATATATATTTTGAATTTGACCAACTCCACTCATAATACTCTTCCACATATCATTTATGAAATATATATCTACCAATTATCTACAAATAACTCAAGGAGAATGATCTCATACAAATTTTCTTTCACAACACATCAAATTTAACCTAGAAGATTTCCTTACAAGTAAAATATATGTATACAATGTTTTTTAACTTGTTCCTTTCACAATTTCAGATGGTAAACCATGATACAAATCTCTCTTATAACCATAACTCATACTAATCTTTTCACAACACATCAATTTTCAAATGACCATTTCCTTTCAAGTAAAACGTACACACACAGACACACGTGCATGCGCACGCGCGCGCGCGCACTCACACACACACACACACACACACACACACACACACACACACACACACACACACACACACACACACACACACACAACTTCCTAATACTTTCTTCCACAATTTAAAATGATAAACAAAGATACAATCTTCTTAAATCACATTGAAATAACAATAGAGACTTTCAAATTCACAATCCCCTTAAGATGTCATAAGCATTAATCTATCCTCACACATTTGGGTCTTTTCCACATAACATGGGTGGAATCCTAATACTTTCAAAGGATGCATCTTTTCAAAACCTACACATAACATACACACACAAGGAACTATGGAGGCTCACCTCCTAGCCTAGGTTTCTATGACACCACCCACTAAGCAAGGGAAACAAGAACCAAATGGGTTACACACATCCATCCCTTGCCATTGCATGAACACTACACAAAACAAAAAAAAACTCCCTCCCATGGCTTGAACTATGATCCACCATTGGAATCATCTCACATTGGGTGAAGTTGGGCTCTTCAAAGAGGATATGCCATAACCAAACATAGCATCATATTGCCAATACATTTTGCCTCTCAAGCCCAACATAAACATCTCCTCCTTATTTACACAAAACCCCTTATATCCCCCAAAATAAAAAAAGGTATATGGCTTCAATGGATCCCATACTCCATGAAATAAAACACTTCCTCATCATGAGGTTACTCTCTCAACTGCAATGTTGAGCCCAACTATGCCCTTCACCCAAGGCTTCTCTTCCCTCCCAAGGGTGAGTGAAGCCTTCACACCCATGGACACATTCAAAACTCACATTCAAACAAGAAAATCAAAAAGAAAATAAAACCCAAATAAAATCTTCAAGAACACATAGCACATTCACATTTCCACAACACAATGCCAAATCCACAATGCAAGATTCACAATACAATGCATGCTCCATTTACAAAACCTCCATACTTGCAGATTTACTTTTCCATACTCAAGGAAAGAAAG
The DNA here is from genome assembly GCA_028749045.1 of Cupressus sempervirens. Lineage (NCBI taxonomy): Eukaryota > Viridiplantae > Streptophyta > Pinopsida > Cupressales > Cupressaceae > Cupressus > Cupressus sempervirens. The sequence continues at coordinate 222,536,037 of CM053790.1, read as the reverse complement.
AACAAAAATGAGCCTAGTTTGAAAACACTAATCCTAGTCCAAGCTAGGGTAATAATAGTTGTAGTAGAGCTACCTTAATCTCCCTCCAAAACCTAACTATTTCTAAACTTAGAGAGTAGGTGAACAACCACTAATTTTTCACCACCTCTCTAAAAAGACTCTCTGCCAACCTTTTTTTAGTAGGAACATCAAGCCCCCTCTTTCTTACATGGTTTCTCCTCCAAAATAAGAAGGTTTAATATGTGGGGTTGTGAGGGTACTCTCATGGGAAAACTCAAAATTTCGAATTGGTTCAAGAGAGCTTTGTTTAAGGGGTCCCCTAAGTCTAGTGATCACTAAAATGGTTGAATTTAGGCCCCTAACATTTTATAATACCATCAAGGTGACTTATTTTCAATAAAATGACCCTTTAGGATCCCATTTAGGTCCTCTAAAATCCTTGACAAGTTTGAATTCGAAAATCAACATGATGGTGACCCATCCTAACATTCTCTTCCAAGTGGGTGTACTTAAAAATTAATTGGAAGAAAAAAAAAATGACTTAGATTAAGTGACCAATACTCTAGGTGACATTTCATCAATACATAGAGAATCACAATTGTCAAATGACACACATTAAAATACATTCACTTCACCATGACAAGTCCTTAATGCATCTAAATTATGTTTAAACATTTCCTCATACAAGCAAACTTGTAATACAAAACAAAATACTTTCACAATGAGGTTTTTGAATCTTCCAAATATTTTCCTTGGTTACACTATGTTTATATAGGTTTGGAACATTTTTCCCCCAAAAAATTCCATGGTTCCACTTCCTACACATCAAACTCGAGCACCAGTAGTGCAAGGGGGTCATATAACATGTATATCATAAATGCATAATTCAAATTTTATGAAATCCACATTAACATAATTCAAATACATTATCCTTTCCTAGTCATTTCAATTATTCCATTTGAAATGTTAAAATATCAAAATCTACATATCATAGGCATTCATCCCATAAAACATCATAATCAAATTAATATTTAACTAAAAATTATAAATCATCATAATCAAATTAACATTTCACATCACATCAAAATCTAATAGTACCATGTCATAAAACTGGATCCATATATGTTCATTCATCTCATACACAATAATAGGTTCCTAGTGCATATCATAATGTAAAATACTACTGCATTATCAAAATCAATAGATAAAACAATCCACTATCCATCTAAGTCTCAAATAGCTATCAAAATATCAAAGGTTCGAATATCAAAATGTAATAAATAGTCTATACTATGATGGGTCAAGGTGAGACCCCACATCCTCCCCCTAGAGGCATGAACTTCCTACTGGAGTACATCAAAAAGATATGTGTATTGGGTCTTCATCTAAGCTACATCCTCCCATGAAGCTATGACCTCATCATAACAATCCCATTGGACCCTAACTTGGTCTAGCTATCTACCTTGAAGTGTGAGGGTCCATTGAGCAAAAATGTGAATGCGCTCTAATGTTATTTGTCCATTTGGCTCCACCTATAAAGCATCCCAATCTATGATGTCAGAATCATCATCAATATAATTTCTTAATACTAATACATGAAATACATCATGAATGCATGACAGGCTAGGTGGTAGGCCTAAACAATAAGCAACTAGTCCTATCTGCTCCAAAATCTCAAAGGGGCCCACAAGGCGAGGTGCTAACTTAGAGCCTTTTCCAAAACGGATTGGGCTCTTATGTGGTCACACACTCAAAAATAATTTCTCACCAATCATGGACTCTCTATCGACCCTCTTCACATCTACATATTTCTTCTGTCTATTTTGGGCTTCTCTAAGGCATCATCTGATTAGTACCACCTATTTCTCCATGTTCTTAACTAACTATGGCCCTGTAGATATCTTATCTTCAATCCTATCCTAGCTTAAAGGTGTCCTACAAGGCCTACCATACAAGGCTTGATAGGATGACATGCCTGTGCAAATGTGATGTCCATTGTTATAGGAAGGTACTCTTCACACTTGGACTAGTGGTCCATCACATATATCCACAATATATCCTCTAAGATTTGGTTAACTCTCTCTATTTTCTTGTCTATTTGAGGATGATATGGTGTGTTAAAATTGAGCTTGGTACATAGTGATGTTTGCAATTCCCTCCAAAATGAGGAGGTAAATAAGGATTCTCTATCTGATATTATCTTACAAGTAATGCCATGGAGTCTAAAAATGTCTTGCAAGAATACCTATGCCACTACAGGTGTTGTAAAGGTGGTGTGAATGGGTGAAAAGTGAGCAACTTTGATCAAAGTGTCAACCATCACCATGATGGCATCATGTTGATAAGAGGAAATCAGAAGATCAACAATGAAATCCATGGAGATAGTGTCCCACATCTACTTAGGTATCTTATGTGGCTACAAGAGTCCACTTGGGTGTCTGTGCTCTGCCTTAACTTCTGACACTCTAGGCATTCAGCTATGATGTTGGAAATTTGCATTCTCATTCATGGCCAATGATATAATTACCTTAAATCTATGTGAATCTTCTTGACACTTGGATGTGTTGCATAGGGTGCTCTATGAGCCTCCAAAATGATGAACTCATGTAGGTCACTTGAGGATGATACATATATGCACCCTTTATGGCATAGTAATCCATCCAGACCTAATGAAAAGTCAAAAAACCTTCCCTCTATGGGTCTTAGGGAGTGGAAAAACTCATTAAATTCTATATAAAATACATCTTTGCGAAGATGGTGCAGTATGCACTCTCTCAAATCTATCTTAGTGATCATAGAAGATAACTCATGACATTTACTACATTCTCTATGACTACATTCTCCTTTCTTTTAATGTAATGAACATCAAAATCATTTTCACATAAGAACTCCATCCATCTCCTCTGTCGGGCATTTAGATTTGGCTATGTGAAAATATACTGCAAGCTTTGATGATCTAAATGAAGCTCAATGTGATGCCCTAGAAGAAAGTGGTGCCATCTTGCCAAGGCATGAACTACTACTGCAAGCTCCAAGTCATGGGTGGGATAATTGAGCTCATGAGTCTTAAGTTTCCTAGACTCATATGCTATGACATGGTCATTCTACATGAGAATGGCTCCAATACCATCCAACAAAGCATATGTGCATAATACACAATTTGCTAAAGGGTTAGGTACTGCTAGGATTGGTGCGCTAGTGAGTGCCCTCTTGAGTTCTTGGAAGGCCCTCTCACACTTTTCTGTCCATTCAAACATCTTCCCTTTTCTTTGAAGAGAGGTAATGTGGTGAGCTATTCTAGAAAATCCTTCCACAAACTACCTATTATACCTAGCTAATCTCATGAAGCTCCTAGCTTCTAAGACAATAGTCGGTGCTGGCCAATCCATGATGGCCTAGATCTTGGATGGATCCACTACAATTACATCCCCTAATATCACATGCCTCAAATAATGTACTTCCTTTCTAATGAAGGCACATTTGGACAAACTACCATATAACTAATTTTCCCTTAAGCATTGCAATACCTACCTCAATTGTTCTTTGTGTTCCTTCTGATCACATGAATATACCAATATATCATCAAGGAACAGTACCACAAACTTATCTAGAAATGTATGAAACACCCCATTAATAAGTCTCATGAATACAACCAAGGCATTTATAAGACCAAATGGTACCATTGTGAACTTTTAGTGGCCATACCTTGTATGGAATGTAGTCTTATGAATGTTGTTTTTCACCATCCACAATTGATGATATCCCAACTTCAAATATATCTTGGAGAATACTTGAGCACCTTGTAATTGATTAAATAGGTCATCAATTTTAGGGATCGAATATTGATTCTTGATTGTTACTTTATTCAACTATTAGTAGCAAATACACAATTTGAGTGACCCATCTTTCTTCTTCACAAAGATCACTGGTGCACCCCAAGGTGAGACACTAGGATGAATATGTCTCTTCTCCAAAAGTTCCTCCAATTGAATCTTAAGTTCATTGAGTTCATGTGTAGCCATCCTATATGGAGATCTAGAAATGGGTTTGCCTCCTAGCACCAAATCTAAATGGAAATCAACTACCCTAGGTGGTGGCACACTTGGATGCTCTAAGGGAAACACATCCTTAAATTCTTGTAGTATCAGATAATCACATAAAGAATATTTCCTCTCATCTTCTTCTTGCCTATTACTAATAGATATTGCAAATAATTGACATCCCTTTCATAGACACCACTTAAGCTACATGGTGGAGATCATACAAAGAGACACTGGCCTATGCACCCCTACGATCACCATAGGAGTACCACAATCATCAAGAAACTCAACCATGTTCTTTCTACAATCCATCTTAGTGTTATGTGCACATAGACAATCCATACCAAGGACTACATCATATGATCTTAAGGGGGTAACTTGAAGTCTATGGTCATGCTCAAGTTTCCAATTTGAATTGGACAATTATGTAGATAAGAATTAACTATCACCTTAGCCCTAGATGCCAATCCAACTTCCCAATTATCATTCTACCTAGCTACCACTAGCCTACAATGCTCCAATATAAAAGGAGATACAAAAGAATCGGTAGATTTAGAATCAAACAAATTAGAAACCTTAATACCCTTGATTATACATTTAGCCTTAATGACTAGAGCTTGATGCTCAGCTTAGTGGTTATCAACCACTACAAATACCCTATGGGATCTACCCATATCTTGTACTGTAGGATCTGAAGTGACTCCCTACTAATGACTAGTTTCCAATCTCTAAGGGCACTCTCTAGCTATATGTCCCATACCACTGCAAGAATAACATGGTTTATGAGTTTGAATCTAAACTCCCTATGGCCTAGACTGCTATTGCTAACCTCTTATCCTTTAGGATCTACTATACCCATTATAGGAGGACTCCTAAGTCCTAGTTGGCTATGCATATGGATCTTGTGGCTTTCGATCTCATTAGGACCCCTAAGACTGCCATTGCTTGGGCTTAGAGCCTTGATAGCCATGTGTTGACTTCTGTCCTTTATCCTATAGTGACTTCTGCTAAATTTGTGGTGCCTTAGAGGACTCTACTAACTGACCTTGGTTACCCTTCCATGAGGGTTTCTATTGTCCTAACTAATGGGAGTAATTCTGGTTGTTGGACCAATCTTGGGATTCTTTTTTGTTATGGAGATCTTCCACAACTTATGTTGTCTCAATTGCCTCCCTGAATGTGCTTGAAAAAGCTAGGAATACTAAATTCTAAAGTGACAAGTTAAGACCCTTGGTGAATTAGTAGATTCGTAGCTTCTCATCCTTCATGTACTCAACATAAGGAAGGGGCTCTAAAAATCTGCTCTCATACTGTGCTACAGTAAGGCCCCTCTATTGGAGGTCATGGAACTCCTCAATCTGACTGTATCTAGAATTTTCTACAAGATACCTATCTCCAAACCTGGCTACAAATTCCTCCCAAGTAAGTGTGTCTATTCTGACTCTATCAATGGTCTCCTCCTACTTCCACCAATTAGAAGCATTGTCTCATAGTAAGTGGATGGAAAGTCTAGCCTTTGGATTGCTCCCATATAGATGCAACCCAAAGCACCTCTCTAAAATTTGTAACCATGCCTCTGAATGTGCACCATATGTGGTTTTGGTGAAAAGAGGTGATTTGATTGAAATCAAATCCATAATTTCATTCCCTATATCTCTATGTACTCTTTGTACTGCTGGTGGCTCCAAGACTAGTGGTGGATCAACCTGATGAACTGAGTCCTCTCCTAGTCAACTAGTCCTTCTGTATCTCAAGGTGGGGTACTCTTGCCTCTTTCTCTATTATCTTCTCTTTTTTCTCCTAATCCTTGTTGTATAAACTATGGAATTATAGGCAACATCCTCTCCTGTACTACTCCAATAAGATTTTGAATGGCTGCAAGGAGTTGATTATGATCTTGGGGTTGTTTGCGTGGAGACCCACCATTTCCATGGCTTGCCCCTCTAGATTCCACTTGTGCACCTCTAAGGTCTTTAGCCCTCCGATGACCATTATGAGTAATGTCAGGCATCCTACACACAAGTTTCAATTTTAGTGAGTTAAGCGTAATGGGTTAGGCTCTAGTGCTGTAACCAAATGCTTTGATACTAGAATGTCATGCCCAAAACTTATGAGGCAAAAAATAATGACTTGTTTTTTGAAAGGAAATTAAATTTAATGGGTATGTTATGGAAGTTGGATCCCTTGAGGGAATAGTATTACGTAAATATGAATCATCATTTCTACATTGATGTTGTTATAATGGTTTCATTTTTGTTTTTGGTTTTATTTTTGTGGAGTATGTTTAAGATAGCCCTTGGTAAAAGACTACATCCCAAACATTTGATATCCCATTTGACCCTTAACTATCATTGTAGGGCTTTTTCCATAAAAATCTTGCGCTCAATTCTTTTACTTATTTAGCTAGTTAGGTGTTTGCAACTAGGTATTTTTAAAATTATTTATCCATGACTTATTATCCAACTCTATAATGTATTACTATTTGGCAATCCTTACTTGTATATCCTCCACATTTCTATAAAGTTATTTTTTTTATTGATCATTCCTATTTCTTTTTTTATTATTAGCTTTTTATTTTATTCTAAAATATATATATTTATATTTTATTTATTTTATTGTCTATTACTTGGATTTATTATTTTTTTATTTATTATTATTTTCATATAATAACTCGACCCTTACATTATTATTATTATTATTATTAACCATGATTCTAACATCCTCCTTAGATAATACTAGGTTTATCTACAATCAAAATTCTTGAACCCATACATTTTTGTTTGCCCCATCCAAACAACAAATGAACCTTCATAAAAATTTAAAATCCTATATAAATATTTAACTTCACTTATTTATATAAATTAACACCCTAAATTACATCTTCTTAACCTTATTCCATTTTAACTCATCCCATAAATAAACAAAGGTTTACACATTCTACTCATCCCCTAACCCCTTTAATTATATAAACTTAGGTACCTAGTCTAATCTAAATAAGAAAAAAAAAATTAAATTACTAGCTCCTTTCCCAACTTATTTAAAAAGGCCCTTGTCCTAAGACAATTTGACCAACCCAAATATTATTACATTTTTCCTAGCTCACATGACTTCCCCCTTTTTTGCAAAGTCTAGCTCATGTACCTGGATGCTCTCTCCAAGGCAAGGTGGTCAAATCAGAAATCATATCATGTGGAGGTATACATTCTAAGGTAAATTTGAATTGCATCAATCATTAAACATGGTAGACTCACCAATGTCTAATCTAAATAAGAAAAAAAACTTTTAATTACTAACTACTTTCCCAACTTATTTAAAAAGACCCTTGTCCTAAGACAATTTGACCAACCCAAATATTATTACATTTTTCCTAACTCACATGACTTACCCCTTTTTTCAAAGTCTACTCACGTACTTGGATGTTCTTTCGAAGGAAAGGTGGTCAAATCAGCAATCATAACATGTGGAGGTATAAATCCCAAGGTAAATTTGAATTGCATAAATCATCAAACATGGTATACTCACCAAAGTCTTTCCCTTACTCCTCCCTAGGCATGGGTTGGTGGGAAAAGGATTTGACTTAGCTCATGTTGCTTCTCCCAAGTAGTTAACACCTAGAGAAGAGGAGCTGACACATGTCAGAGAAAGTGAGATAATCCTAATTGGTTTCAAGGTACTAACAAAGGTATGGATGCCTAAGTTTAAGAGTTTTCATAAAGTTACAGTTTCAAAGAAAAAAGAGTATAATATACTTCATTTGTTGGGGTAGTGTGAGGGAATTATTTTATTTTTTATTTTTGTTTAAAATCTGACATAATCTCAGTTGTGTGTGTGTGTGTGTGTGTGTGTGTGTGTGTGTGTGTGTGTGTGTGTGTTTCAAGAGAAGATGACCTTTGGGTCACATGATCTAAGTATAATGATTTTAGCTTAAGGACATCATTTTTATTATTATTATTATTATTTTTTTGGGAATATTCTATGGAATATTTTAAGTGATTATAATAGGGGAAGGTTATTTGCAATTCCTCATACATTTTCCAGAGAGGAAAATGTGGACCTACAACAAGTCTATCATAGATTTGGTCTAAGTGTTTACTTTTCTTAAGCTAATTTTTTTGTGTTTGTCTATTCCATGATGGAATTTTAAGTTAATATATTTTTTGATAGGATGGTATTGTCTTCTTAGAAATTTTTTTTGAACTTTGAAAACCAAATGAATAAATGATTATACATATACAATGAACAATCAACATGATGATTTTCTTCCAACTTATGAAATGCATAGCATATAACTTTTCAATGCAACATATATATTTTGAATTTGACCAACTCTACTCATAATACTCTTGGACATATCATTTATGAAATATATATCTACCAATCATCTACAAATAACTCAAGGAGAATGATCTCATACAAATTTTCTTTCACAACACATCAAATTTAACTTGAAAGATTTCCTTACAAGTAAAATATATGTATACAAATTTTTTTAACTTGTTCCTTTCACAATTTCATATGGTAAACCATGATACAAATCTCTCTCATAACCATAACTCATACTAATCTTTTCACAACACATCAATTTTCAAATGACCATTTCCTTTCAAGTAAAACTTATACACACACACACACACACACACACACACACACACACACACACACACAACTTCCTAATCCTTTCTTCCACAATTTCAAATGATAAAAAATGATACAATTTCCTTACATCACATTGAAATAACAATAGAGAATTTCAAATTCACAATCCCCTTTAGATGTCATAAACATTGATCTATCTTTACACACTTGGATCTTTTCCATGTAACATGGGTGGAACCCTAATACCTTAAAAGGATGCATCTTCTCAAAACTTGCACATAAGATACACACACAAGGAACCATGGATGCTCACCTTCCAACCTAGGCTTCTATTAAGGCACCCACCTAGTAGGGAAAATGAGAACCAAATGGATTACACACATCCATCACTTGCCATTGCATGAACACTACATAAAACAAAAAACAACTCCCTCCCATGGCTTGAACTATGACCCACCATTGGAATCATCTCACATTGGGTGAATATGGGCTCTTCAAAGAGGATATTCCATAACCAAACATAGCATCATATTTCCATTTCATTTTGTCTCTCAAAGCCAACATAAACATCTCCTCCTTATTTACAAAAAACCTATTATATCCCCTAGAATAACAAAAGGTATATGTCTTCAATGGAGCCCATACTCCATGAAATAAAACTCTTTCTCATCACAAGGTAACTCTCTTAACTAAAATGTTGAGCCCAACTATGCCCTTCACCCAAGGCTTCTCTTCCCTCCCAAGGGTTAGTAAATCCTTCATACCCTTGAACACATTCAACACTCACATTCAAACAAGAAAAACAAAACACAAAGAAAATATTCAGGAACACATAGCACATTCACATTTCCACATCACAATACAATGCATGCTTCATTTACAAAACCTTAATACTTTCATATTTACTTTTCCATGCTCATGGAATTTTTGTAGAACAAGTTGGAAAGTGGTAGAAGATAAGGTTGATAACTAAGCACACTTCCACAGAAAGGTGGAACATGCTAGAAGGGAACAAACTCCCATGTTGTCAATAAATCATCACTACAACAATTAAATGAATGCATTAACCTAAGTAAACTTAAGTAAATAGAATAAATAAATAATTATTAATTATTTACTCTAACACCTCCCCTTAAGTGTAACTTAGGGGAATGCCTTATGCTCAAAAAGCTAAGATGAAATGCAAAATGGGTCCTGACAACGAGGCCACGTTAGGTACCCATGTATAATGCAAAGAGATGCAACCTCTAAAAATGGGGAAAGAGAGAAAACCACATTGGAAAAACCCTCCCCAAAAAAGAGGTATGTCCCATAAACAAGAACAAGGAGTGATCATGAAGAGCATCACTGAAGCATGAAGAAGCCACAAATTTTGTCATAAAAAAGAAACCGCTGATCTAAAGAACCTCCATGGAAGAAGAAGGCACAAACCAAGTGTGTCTGTATGGTAGATGATCCATCTCACCAAAATCCATAGGTAGCCAGCCACTACAATCACCTAATATATAGGATCAACCACTGAATACATAGCTCACACTATCGAGCCATCGAACCAAAGAAGCATTAGAACACCAAAATACCCCCACCCCCCTCTTAATGCAGATAGTGTGAGATGATAGGAAACTAAGAAGGTGGGCCAATATCCTCTATAGATAGAACCAAGAATGATGAGAGAGTGGAAGAGGTACAAACACCTATAAAAACATAGTCACACAGACACTGCATGGGAAAGAAAAAGGAAGAAGACACAAAAATGGCAAACAACTATCCCCCCTGCATGGTGCTTTATAAAAATAGTGCATGTACAACTATCTCAAAACAACATTCATGAATCTTGAAATGTAAGAGTGGCACATTATCTCAATGTATTTACATAAAAATGGGTACAAATGATAGGTACAATGATTAGAAAAGGGAAAAAGTTGATACAAAAGATAGTACAACCCAAAACTAGAGATCCCATGCCAAGAAGATGATCCTCAGACCTGAAACACCCAAGATATCCATCATAGAGAAAAAAATGCCAAAAATATGATAGAAAGAGCATGGGGCAGAATCTAAAGGAAATGAGAAATTTTCTAAAAAGATGACAAAACCAACTTTTTGAAAATATATTTCTCTCAAAAAATAGACATGGGAAGCAAAAGATATGCATAACAGAGTCAAAAATAGAACTTTGGACTTCAACTGAAAAAAAAATCAACTAAACTGCATTAAAACCTGAAAATACTTGCATTGGTCTCTTTCTCAGAACTATCTTTTTGGCACTTCTTTTGGATCAGAAAAACACCTTTGTATGCTCAAGTTATGGCCAAAAAACTCTAAGTAGGTCAAAATGACCTTGGAGAGCCTAGCAAGGGTGTTGATGTAGGGTGACATCATGCTAATGTTAGCAAAATGTTATCTTGATAGCCACATGGCCATTGCAGCAAAAAAAGAGCCACATGACATGGTGCTCCAAAAAAATGCTCTTCCCTCAGATTGAAGAAAAAATTACAAACAAACTTGGGTTTGTGCCTCCGAATCGTGGCTTTGAAAATCCTTCAATGAAGAATTAGTAGGGAGGCTTTGATACCATGTAGGAGTTGATGAAATCCAACTCCACAGCTCACCAAGATCACCGGCATGCAAATAACCTATCGAAGGGAAACCAAGAAGGAAGAGGTGGAACTTGGAAAAACCCTAAACGAACTTGAGAGAGAAAGTGTTGCAAAAAAGTGAAAGTGTATTTACAATGAAAATGAGTTGAGAAAACACATTGAGAGAGCTTGAATATGGCTTCAATAGAGAACATACTCCATGAAATAAAACTCTTCCTCATCATGAGGTAACTCTCTCAACTACAATGTTGAGCCCAACTATGCCCTTCACCCAAGGCTTCTCTTCCCTCCCAAGGGTTAGTGAATCCTTCACAACCTTGAACACATTCAACACTCACATTCAAACAATAAAAAAATAAAGAAAAAAAAACCCAAAGAAAATATTTAGGAACACATAGCACATTCACATTTCCACAACACAATGTCAAATCCACAATGCAAGATTCACAATACAATGCATGCTCCATTTAAAAAACCTTCATACTTGCATATTTACTTTTCCATACTCATGGAAGCTTGTAGAACAAGTTGGAAAGTGGTAGAAGATAAGGTTGACAACTAAGCACACTTCCACAAAAAGTTAGAATATGTTAGAAGGAAACAAACTCCCATGTTGTCAAGAACTCATCACTACAACAATTAAATGAATGCATTAACCTAAGTAAACTTAAGTAAATAGAATACATAATTAATAATTAATTATTTACTCTAACAGTTCCTAGCACATATCATAATGTAAAATACTACTATAGTATCAAAATTAATAGATAAAACAATCCACTATCCATCTATGTCTAGAATAGCTATCAAAATATCAAAGCCTCAAATATCAAAATGTAATAAAAATCTATGCTATGACGGGTTGGGGTTACACCTCACAATATATTCCTTAGAGTTAGCTTCACGCATTTAGTTAACCATGCTTTCTCTTAACTTTGTGTCTTCTTCTATCACTCTTTTCTTGTTGCTTAATAACCTATTATATAGGTCTTCTAGGATCTTTTTCTAAATATTGTCAAATCTTTTGTTCCTCAAGATAATGTTTCTTACTATGGAATTCTCTAGTTGCCTTCTATCTATATCATTATACAAGCTATAGAATTTATTGAATTGTACAAAATTATCATAATTTATAATTTTCATTTTTAGGTTTTCTACCTTTCATTTCCATGCCTTCTTTCCTGTTGGTGTTCTACCCTTTTGTGTTTCTTGCTCCACTAGTTTGTCCTTAGTTTCATCCTCTTACTCCTCTAAATCACTGACTTGTAAGGTCTTCCTTCTTTTTCAAAGTTTACTAGAATTTTTCTTAACCCTTTTCTTTGTAGATGGTAAAGGTTCTTGCTTTACCTTTTCCAATATTTTAGACTTTCTCTATGCAACAAGCAAGTCATAATCTGATTACCTCCTAGGTTGATCATATTGAATACTAATTAGTTTCACTTATGCAATTTTTATTTAGGGTGCATGTTTCTACTTACTAGGTTTTAAAATTGTTACACCATTAGAAGGTGTTGAAACAACAATTAGTGTTACCGCTATCACCTCAATCTATCTGATGTTCTTTATTTCTAGTGTAATACCTTTATTTCATCAAACTCCTCTCAAGTCATACCATATTTCTTGAAAATGTAATCTATCTTCTTCTCTACTTTCATCTTAATATATTTTTTGTAAAGTTCAAAATGAACTTTCCTTACCTTCTCCTCATATGTACATCATCTAGAGCACTTAGCATCCTTTTCTTACTGGATTAGTATCTATGCATACCCTTCAATGAGTTTTGCACTGATCTCATATCTTATGGGCTTGATGAATTTTACCCTTGGTTATACTACTACCATGCATGTATTTTTAGTTTCCACTATGAAAAATAAATCATCTTTTTACCTCTTCATGATGGAGGGAGGTATTCTACACCTATATTTCATCTTAGTCTAAAAACTCTTCATCATCCTATCTATGTCATTGTTTCTAAAATTTTCCAACTTTTCCCTGTAGCATTGTGTCACTAACTTCATTGTGCCCTCATTTCTTTCATTATTTTTCATTCTTGGGAACTTCTTGGTTGCGCAAAATAATAAATGTGTCAATAGCGACTCAAATATAAAGACTGCATTCTTAGTCTTCTTCAGTTTTACAATGGTGTCCAATAATTTAGTTATAACCATCTCACATAGGTTCACTTTTCTTCTCTCAATTGGCATTACATAAGTTTCATGTAAGAACCTAGATGGTATTGAGTTAACCCTTGAACCATGGTTAATATTGTACCATAAAAATTTACTTAACAATTTAATTGCTTTGTCCTAAATCATGTCCACCTTCATATTTCTTCGTATGAGGTGTCACCCAACCCATCATAGTAAAAATGACATATTTGCATTATGATACTTCTAATTTGATGTTTTGATATACTTTCGAGACTATAAGGTTATGTTACCTTAATATCTACATTTTGATTATTTGCATTTATGTGTACACATTAAGACCTAAATGATATAATTAATGATTTCATTCATGTTCTAACCTTTTTTCAATTGCTTTGATAGAAGCTGAATTTTAGAATTACTTGCAATGTGAAATGGTAATGTTGAAGTGGGGGGTATGTTACTTATATTTTGATATTCATGATTTGAATATTTTAATAGTATTTGAAACTTAGAAGGACAATGGCTTATTATATTTATTGATTTTGACATTTATAGTAGTGTTCTGTATCTATCCTATGTACTATGAACCTAATATTGTGTATGAAATGATCAAACACATATCGATGCAATTTAATGGCATGATAGTAATAGATTATAATGCAATACAAAATGTTAATTGGTTTATGATGATTTATGGTATGCAGATAAATGTTAAAGTGATTATGATGATTTATGATATGCAAATAAATGTTAAATTGATAATGATGATTTAGGATATGTACATAAATGTTAAATTTATTATGATGGTTTATCATATGTAGATTTGAGACTCTAATGGTTCCAATGTTGAAAGCATACCTTCATCCTATGTGCAATGGTTCCAATGGTGAATCATAGTATAAACCTTGGAAGGGACTATTATGTGTTACCTTGTAAGTTTCTCATGCCTACTATTACCTATAATGATCGATGAAGGGCTATAGGCCCTCGAGCTACATGTGTAGCACAAACTAAGGAAGAGTAAGAGATTCAAACATCACTACTAGAGAAACCTCAGAATCATAACCAAGACCTCCTGAATACCATCCATAAACTTACTAGGGTAATACGACAAATATTTCCACCTGTAGCATTGCAACCAAAACAACAAGGTTACTGGGGCTTTGAGCTCAAAAAAAGGAAGTCACAAGGTTCTAGGTAAGATCAAAGGACATGAGTTCCTTATGCACACCCAATTAGGGTTTAGTAGTACTTTAGGGGTGGATTCAAGGAATTTAGTAGGATTGGAGGTCAAAAATAGTCTAGACTATAGGGAATTCAGATTTTAACTTGTGGACTGTGTTATATTTTTGGTGGTATGGGTCATATAGCAAGAGAATACATACAAGGCCCGACAATAGGTGACCAGCATGGGGTCATAATGAGGAATATAGGTAGGCCCCACAGAGTACTTGTAGAAGTTGATAACAACTAGGTAGAGCACTAGGCCACAATTTTTGGGGCCATAGTTTGAGTTGGACCAGTTGTTAGCATTGAAGACCATCCTCATTCAAAGTTTGAGTCAGACTAGTTGTTAGCATTGAAGACCATCGTCATTCAAGCACGACAAAACCTCACACCACGGAACATAGAATTGGACCAGGTTTGGGGGGATTTATTTGACAAGGTGACAACTTCAAAGGAGCATGCAACACATAGGAGGACACAATAACCACACACTTTTGATGAACTCTAGGAGGAGGTTCATGCCTAGTGGGGGAGTATGTGAAGCCTCACTTGACCCATCATAGTATAGATGACATATTTGCATTATAACACTTCAAATTTGATGTTTTGATATACTATTGAGACTATAAGTTTATGTTATGTTAATATCTACATTTTGATGATCCACACTTATGTTTGCACATTAAGACCTAAATAATATAATTAATAATTTCATTCATGTTCTAACTTTTTTCAATTGCTTTGATAGAAGCTGAATTTTAGAAATACTTTTAATGTGAAATGATAATGTTTAAGTGGGGGGTATGTTACTTGCACTTTGATATTAGGGATTTGGATATTTTGATAGTATTTGAGACTTAGAAGGACAATGGCTTAGTTTATTTATTGATTTTGACTTTTAGAGTAGTGTTCTGCATCTATGATATGTACTATGAACCTAATATAGTGTATGAAAAGATCGAACACATATGGATGCAATTTTATTGCATGATAGTATTAGATTATAATGTAATGCAAAATGTCAATTGGATTATGATGATTTATGATGCAAATCAATGTTAAATTGATTATGATGATTTATGATATGTAGATAAATGTTAGATTGATAATTATGATTTAGGATATGCTGATAACTATTAAATTTATTATGATGGTTTATGATATTCAGATTTGAGACTCTTACATCTTGAATGATCTATTTCAAGTGATTAAGGAAGGAAATTTAATTTGAATTTTGTTAATATGGATTTTGTAAAAATTTGAAATTATATGCATTAATGATATACATGTTACATGGCCTCCCTGGACTATTGATGCTTGAGTTTAATGTGCAGGAAGTGGAACCATGGAAATTCTTGGGGTAGAGAAGTTCCAAACCTTTGTGAACATAGTTTGACCAAGGTGAATCTTTGGAAGATTAAAAAGCCTCATTGTGAAAGTATTTTCTTCTACATAAATGTGTGTTTTCTTGCATGTGGAAATGTTTAATCATTAAGATGCATTAGGGACATATCATGGTTATGTGGAATGTTCTTTAATGTGTCACTTGACTCTTGTGGACTTTGTGTGTAATTGACATGTCATTTAGGGTTTTGACCATGGTGGAAATTTACCCTAAAACTAATTACCCTATTAATAATTAAGTAAACCCACTTGACAAGGGGTAGGATGGGTCACAATCAAAGGAAATTCGAATTTGGACTTGAATAGGGTCTCAAGGGGTCATTAGGTGGTGTCAAAATGTCTTTTATGTGAAAATGAGCTACCAATGTGATAGTATAACATGTTAGGGACCTAACTTGACCATGATAGTGACTAGATAGCCTAGGGGGCCCCTTTACCCATGCATTCTTCCACCAATTCGAAAATGGACTTGTCACATGTGCTCTCTTCCATGTTCCCACTAAGTCAAATATAAAAAATTTAGAGGAAGACAAATTGTAAGAGGGGGTAGCTTAGTGTCCTTGCTAAAAAAGATAGTGGGAAGACATTATTAGAGAGTCATAGACAAATTCATTGGGTGTTCACCCACTCTCTAGGTTTAGAGAAAGTTAGGTTTTGGAGGGAGATTAAGAGAGCTCTACAACAACTTTCTTTACCTTAGCTTGGACAAAGGTTAGTGTTTCAAAGCATGATTACTTCCTTCTTTTGTATAACATAATGAATCTGCATGTATGGAGAAATTTGTTATGGGTTCATGCAATGTATTGTGAATCTTGGATTGTGGATTTGGGCATTGTGTTGTGCTTTTTGTGAATGAATATTGTGTTAGTTTCATGATTTTCTTTCTTGATCTTTTTGTTTGAATTTGAATGTCAAGTGTTGATATGGGTGTGAGGGCTTCAATCACCCGTTGTGAAGGGAAGAGTAGTCTAGGGTGAAGGGCTTAGTTGGGCTTGAAATATAGTTGATAACCTTGGATTATGAGCTCCATTTCATGCCATATTCATTCATATCATGCTTTGGGGGTGATAAGTTGAAAGATGGTGTTTTGTGGAAGTCATGAGAGGGCATGGAATTTTGATTGAATTGTGAAAAGCCTTGAAAGGGCATGAAAAATTGTTATTGCAGATATAATATGATATGATATGATATGGCAAGTCTCCTTGTTGAAAGAATACCTTCACCCTATGTGCAATGGTTCCAATGGTGAATCGTAGTGTAAACCTTGGAAGGGAGTATTATGTGCTATCTTGTAATTTTATCATGCATAATCATATGTTGTATGTGTGTATCCCATTTAGGTCTTGTTTCTCCTACTTGGTGAGTGGCTTCATAGAAGCCTAGGATGGGAGGTGAGCATCCACAGTTCCAAGTTTTGTGTTGTATTGCAAATTTTGTGAAGATGGATTCCTTGCAAATATTAGGGTTTCACTCTTGATAATGTTGAAAGCTCAAGTGTGTAGAGAGACCAAGCTCTCCATGTTAGAAAAAATTGTGTCATGATGATTAATTTCCATTTTATTTCAATGTGATGTAAAGTGAAATTTTTCCATATTAATGTATGTTGTTGAAAATGTGTAAGGAAGGATTGAGAAATTGTATATAGATCTCCTATAAGAAAATTTTCATCGTGAGTCTCACATTATGTAATCTAGTAAATATTATGAATAGGTTATGAAATGAGACCTTTTTCCTATGTTGAGTGTAAATCACTTGGTGGAAATACTCCATAGTTGATGTGTGAAAGATTCTTATAGACATAGTTGATTTGATTCGAAACATAGATGGTTGACTGCAAAATCTATATGTTATTAAATGGGAGAAAATTGTCAATTTTTTATTATTCATTTTATGTGATACCAAATTTTATAATTATTGCTACATGTAGATTTGCATAATGTCTCATAAAGTATAAAATCCAATCAGTAAATAGACTTCCATGGAACTCACAAGAAGATGCATTAGTTAGAATGTTGAGAATGATGTTATACTTAATACTAAAAATATTCTATGTCGCACAACATTATAGCAAGGAGAGAGAATTGGTGCAAGAGCACCTCATTAAAATAAAGTAGTCTAAGCTCTTCTAGGCCTTTTCAATCTTTGATTCTAGCATATTTTTAGGCTTTCTTCCTTAGTGATCCTATTGTGTGAATCCTTAAAAAAAAATTGGTATTCATATAAGCCAATTGTTTCATGAGGTCACTGGGGTCTAGTAGTCTCCTAGGTTCATGTTAGAAGTCTTAGGAGGTGTTAGACTCCTTTAGAAGTCATGGTAAAGTCATAAAATTAAAACAAGTTACATAATAATAACAATAATGCAACATTTACTCTATATTAATGATTTATGTTTGTAATGGTTCCCTCCAACAATAAAAACCTTCAAAATTTGATTGGACTAGTTGGAGGAAGGTCTTCATAAGCCCTAATAGTTAGGTGGAAGACACACAATGTAATAGCTTGCTTTTGAAACAATAAAACTATCATTTTTCCTGCAAAAACACTATTTTTTTATTCATTGTAAGGACTATATAGATACTGGTGGCTAGAGAGTCAGATTTTATTGAAGCTTAAGGAGTTACCTTTCTAATGAGCCTACTTTGAGCTCTTGAATCACTTTGAGATTGGAGATATAAGAGTTTTGTGAAAACTACTCACAAACCCTAACTACCTGGGTTTTTGGAGGAAAATGGCAATATCTCCCATTTCCAACATTGGAAAATTCTGATTTTTAGTGGAATGGGAGATTATCAAGTGTACTATAGGATATTGGAGGTTTCAAGATAGGAGCAGATGGTGCTTGTACTGTACATGCAAGAATGAGTTGGCATCTCCATGTGACAACTCTGCTGCATTTTGAGATTTGTTGATTTGCACACCTTGGGGTTTGTGCCAGTGGATGAGACTTTGGAATCCCTCTTTCTTTTTCCTAACCTATATGTTCCATGCTTTGGTTTGGTCTATTTCATGGAATTTTT
Source organism: Cupressus sempervirens (assembly GCA_028749045.1). Lineage (NCBI taxonomy): Eukaryota > Viridiplantae > Streptophyta > Pinopsida > Cupressales > Cupressaceae > Cupressus > Cupressus sempervirens. Next base: position 222,517,003 of record CM053790.1, on the reverse strand, counting down.
AGTACTTTCTTTGTTAAAGTGGCCTAATTGGGGCAATTAGGCCTGTGAGGCATTGTTGTTTTAGAAGGAAAAAATGTGACATCTGTCTTTTAAGGAGTATGAAAAAATCAATAAAGGGTGTAAGAAATGTTGATTAGTTCCTAGGGTCCTTTGGAGGATTTTGTACTTATGGCCCAAATTTCTTGTGCAAGGGCTACTGGGCCTATTGCTGCATTACTAGGGTAGAATAGTGAAAGTTGGGATTAGATTGTTGATTGGCATTGGTTCCTTGTTCCTTCAAACATTTTTTCAAACCCTTACATGTTGATGAAGCCAAAATGTGTGGGTACACCATTTGAGGATAAAGAGTCAAGTTTTCCAAGTGTGAATTTGAATGAAATAGAAATGATCCTTTACTGTTATTCTTGTATAAAGGTGTAGAAGTTAGGGTCAGTTATCAATCCAGTTGGGTTGATGTTAGCATAATGTAGGATTATGCTTATTAACCCTTGCTCTGCATCAATTGGTATCAAAGCCTTAAGATCTCTAAGGCATGAAATTTTACATCATGGCTGAAGAAGAAGGAGAAGGATTGTCATCAAGGATGACAAATGCTGAGATTGTGAAGTGTTTGAGGGAGCAAAAAAAAAGGAGACTAAGAAAAAAAGTAGAGATGATCTCAGAAATACTTAGATAATGCAAATGAGGGATGATATTATCAAGCTTAAGGTAGAGCTTGGGAAGAGCAGTGGGAACTCTGGCAATTTTGAAGAAGGGAGTGATGATGAACCCCTTTTGGAGGAAGAAGAACAAGAATGTCATCTGGATTAGATGTTGCTTGTGAAGACTCTAAAGTCTAAGGAAAGAATATCCTTTGATGCTAAGTTTGATTTGTCCACTTATGATGGGAAGATGGATCCTGATGCTACTATTGATTAGGTGAATGCCTTAACTAGTTTCTTTGATTGTGAGACTATCCCTAAAAATCAGAAAGTGAAGATAGCCAAGTCAAGGCTCAGAGGGTCTACATTGGTATGGTGGAACTTTATCCAAGATGATAGGGTAAAGAAAGAAAAAAAATAGGTCTCCACATGGAAGAAAATGGTGGCCTTTCTTTGAGAAGCCTATGTACCTATAGATTATGAGGTGCAACTCCATAAAAGGAGGATGGGATTGAAGCAAAAAGACATGGGTGTCTCAACTTATATTGAAAAATTCCACAATCTTATGATGAAGTTTGGTATTGTAGAACCAAAGAACTTGAAGCTTGCAAGGTATTTGCAAGGGCTGAAATTGTCAATTCAAAATGAATTGAGCCTAACCACCATAGCTATTGTTTAAAAATGTTTCATGTTAGCTTCCAAGGTAGTAGAGAGGCTCAAAAGGAGGAGTGAACAAGGTGGAAGAGGTAGAGGAAGGAATGATAGAGCAATAACAAACTCTTGGAATAAAGGGAAGTCGGATAAATTAGACAAGTCCTCTAATTAAGAGATCAAAGAGCAAGGAGAATCTAGTTCAAGGGGATATGTAAGAGGTAGAAGATCCTTTGGTAGGGGTAGAGGAAGGTCAGATAGGCCTCCAAAGTGTTAGAACTATAATCAAATAGGACATTACTCCAACAAATTCCCAGAGAAAGAGAATAAAAATGAAGGTGAAATGAGGGCTCAACTTGTCTATGAGGAAAGAGACCTGATGATGAGACAAGCATTTTTTCAAGTATCACATACTCAAGAGCCTCCACAAGTGAAGAATTTGTTTAGAACAAGAGTTAAATGCCAAGGGAAGGTATGTAATCTATTAATAGATTATGGTTCCACTAAAGATTTAGTTTCTAAGGAAATCATGCAAAATTTAGAATTAGTCAAGACTCCCCATGCTTTCTCCTAACATGTTTCATGGCTCACTAAAGGTCAAAAAACCCTTGGGACTAAAAAAACCATGGTGAAATTCTCATTGGGTGACTTTAAGGATACTGTCTTATGTGATGTAGTGCAGATGGATGTCTGCCATCTGCTACTTGGTAGACTCTAGGAATATGACATGGATGCAACATATAGTTGCAGAAAGAATACCTATACCATAATGAAGGATGGAAAAACTTACACCTTGAAACCCTTGCCTGATCAAAAACATGAAAAAGAACCTTTAGTTGTTGTGCTGAATGAAAAGGAGATGTTTGAAACCATTAAAGAATTAGATGAGGGGTATGTACTGATGCATAAGTCTAGAGAGGAAGCAAAGTCTGATAAAGTTAAGCCAATCCCCAAAGAGGTACAAAAAATTCTTGAGGAGTACCATGAGGTAGTAGTGATTGATTTACCTTCTTCCTTGCCATTCATTAGGGATGTAAGTCATCATATAGACTGTATACCTGGTGCTTCTTTGCCCAATGAGGCCCCTTACAAAATGACACCTATACAAAATGTTGAGATTGCTAAACAAGTCAGTGAATTGCTAGGAAAAGGTCTTATACAAAATAATCTGAGTCCTTGTGTAGTGCCTTCTATTTTGGCTCCGAAGAAACATGGCAAATGGAGATTGTATGCTGACAGTAGGGCATTCAATAAGATAACTATTAAATATAGGTTTCCAATCCTAAGAATAGAGGATCTGCTTGACCAACTAGGGGGTACTTCTTACTTCTCAAAATTTGATTTAAAATTAGGTTATCATCAGATAAGGATAAAGCTAGGGGATGAATGGAAAACAACATTTAAAACAATAGAGGGTTTGTAAGAATGGCTTTTTATGCCATTTGGATTGAGTAATGCACCTTCAACCTTCATGAGGTTAATGAATTAGATTTTTCAAGACTACAATGGAAAGTTCTTGGTTATCTATCTTGATGATATATTGATATTTAGTTGTAGTTTGGAAGAGTATCTTAAACATTTAAGCATGGTATTCAAAAGGTTGCAGGAACACAAACTGATTATCAACCTTGAAAAGTGTACCTTCTTGCAAAAGGAACTTACATTCTTGGGATTTGTGATCTCTCAAGGCACTTTGAAAATGGATCCTTCAAAGGTTGAATCAGTAGTTAATTGACCTCCTCCTAAAACAAAAACTGATATTAAAAGCTTCCATGGGTTAGCCACATTTTATAGGAAGTTTGTGAAGAATTTTAGCCATGTGTATGCTCTAATATTGGATACCATTAAATATGGAAGGAAGGTTAAGTTTGTGTGGAAAAAAAAAGCCAATGATGCCTTTGAATACATTAAATCTAGAATTGCACAATATCCTATGCTAACCCTCCATAATTTCAACAAGGTTTTCATAGTGGAAACAGATGCTGCAACCTAGCTATTGGTGTAGTCCTAAGTCAAGATGGAAAACTAGTTGCATTTTTCTTAGAGAAATTAAATGATGCCAAGAAGAAATACTCCACCTATGATCTATAACTTTATGCTATGATCCAAGCTCTTAGAAAATGGAGACATTATATCCTACCTAACGAATTTGTAGTTTTCATTGATAACCATGCATCGAGCTACCTAAACTGACAAGATAAGTTGAATGTCAGACATCTTAAATGGATGGAACAATTATAGGCACATTCTTTTAGCATTAAACATTAGAAGGGCCAAGCCAACAAGGTGGTTGATGCATTGAGCAAGAGGATCACTTTGGTGCAACAAATTCAACTCCAAAGCATTGGAATAAGTGGCCTTAAGGACCTTTACAAAGATGACACTGATTTTGGCAATATTTATCAGGTATGCACTACATTAGTGGGCAAGTATAACACTGATTTCTCTGAATATCTCATTCAAGATGGCTTACTTTTCAAAGGATATCAATTATGTATCCCTAGGTGTTTAATGAGAGATAACATTATTAAAGAAAAGCATTGTGGGGGAATGAGTGGCCATTTTGGTCTAGATAAAACATTAGAGGCAGTTAGGAGGTATTACCATTGGCCAAAGATGCAAAATGATGTTAGCAAATTTGTGGAAACTTGTGTCATATGCCAATAAGCCAAGGGAACATCTACTAACCAAGGTCTTTACCAACCCCTTCCTATACCTTCTAGGCCATGGCAAGCTATCTCAATGGACTTTTTTATGGGACTTCCAAGGACAAAATAGGGCTATGACAACATTTTTGTGGTTGTTGACCATTTTAGCAAGATGGCAAACTTTATACCCTGCAAGAGTACTCATGATGCATCACATATTGCACAATTATTCTTCAAGGAAATTGTTAGAATCCATGGGTCACCTGAGTCTATTGTGTTAGATAGGGATGCCAAGTTCCAAGGTCATTTTTGGAGAACCTTGCATAATAAGTTGGGAACAAATTTGCAATATAGTTCTGCTTATCATCCTCAAATGGATGGGTAGATAGAGGTCATAAACATATATCATGGTAATATCCTTAGGTGCTTGACAAAATAGTACACTCAAAGTTGGGATCTCTTGTTACCACAAGCTGAATTTGCCTTCAATGACTCCTTGAATAGATCCACAGGTAAAACACCCTTCCAAATAGTTTATGGCATGCATCCTAAGGGACCTATAGAGTTGAGGAAACTACGTAATGATTTTAAAATCAGTGCAAAAGGGAAAGTACTACCAAAAATGATAAAGCAGGTGTAGGAAAAGGTCAAGGATAGTTTTGAGTAATCAACACAAAAGTACAAGACAATGGAAGATAAGAAGTGAATAGAGGTTCATTTTAAGGTAGGTGACAAAGAATGGGCTTACCTAAGAAAGGAGAGACTTCTTAAGGATTAGCACACTAGGCTTTAGATGAAGAAAATAGGACCATGCATGATACTACATAATTTTGATGAAAATGCTTATGAAATCACTCTCCCACCATCCCTTTCTGTTTCTCCTATTTTTAACACTACTGATCTAACCCTTTTTAAAGGAAATGTAGATATGATAGGTACTAATTATGAGGAAGAGTCACATGCTGATTGGTTGCAAGAATTTCCATCAAGCCAACCCCTTCAATTAGAGAAGATCCTTGACACTAAAATCTATAAGAAGACCAAGCACAAAACTTATTTGCAATACCTTGTCAAGTGGAAAGGTCTTCTTGACATTAATGACACTTGGATGACAAAGCAAGACATCATCAAGCATGGGTACACTTTGGATCAACTAGCCTCATGTGGGAACTTGAGTTTCAGATAGCCTGGGCAGCATGGTCTAGGAGCACCTCATCAAAATAAAGTAGTCTAAGGTCTTCCAGGCCTTTTCAATCCCTAATTCTAGCATATTTTTAGACTTTCTTGCTTATTGATCCTATTTCCTGAACCCTTGAAAAATTTTTGATGTTGTATAAATTAGTTGTTTCATGAGCTCACTGGGGTCTAGCAGTCTCTTAGAGTCATTTTAGAAGTCTTAGGAGGTATTAGAGTCCTTTAGAAGTCATGGTAAAGTCGTAAAATCAAAATAAGTTGCATAACAATGACAATAATGCAACATTTACACTATATTAATGATTTTTGTTTCTAATGGTTCCCTCCAATGGTCACAACATTCAAAATTCAGCTAGACTAGTTGGAGGAAGGTCTTCATAAGCCCTTATAGGCAAGTGGAAGACACACAATGTAATAACGTGCTTTTGAATAAATAAAACTATCATTTTTTTTTGGCAAAAACATTATTTTTCTGTTTATTGTATAGATTGTATGGATAGTGGTGGCTAGAGAGTCATATTTCATTAAAGCCTTAGGAGTTACATTTCTAATGAGCCTAGTCGAAGCTCTTGAATCACCTGGAGATTGGAGATATAAGAGTTTTGTGAAAACTACTCACAAACCCTAACTACCTAGGGTTTTGGAGGAAAATGGAAATATCTCCCATTTCCACCATTGGAAAATTATGATTTTCAATGGAATTGGAGATTGTAAAGTGTACTATAGAATTTTGGAGATTTCAAGACAAGAATAGATGGTGGTTGTACTGTATAAGCAAGAATGAGTTGGCATCACCATGTGACAACTCTACTGCATTCTAAGATTTGTTGATTTTCACACCTTGGGGTTTGAGCTAGTGGATGATACTTTGGAATCCCTCTTTTCTTGTCCTAGCCTAGATGTTTCATGCTTTATTTTGGTCCATTTCATTGAATGTTTGATACTTCCTTTGTTAAAGTGACCTAATTGGGGCAATTAGGCCTGTGAGGCAATGTTGTTTTAGAAGGACAAAAGGTGACACTAGAATCTATCTTTTTGGGTGTATGAAAAACTCAATAAAGGGTGTTAGAAATTCTAATTTGTTCCTAGGGTCCTTTGGAGGATTTTGTACTTATGGGCCAAATTTCTTGTGGAAGGGCTACTAGGCCTATTGTTGCATTACTAGGGTAGAATAGTGAAAGTTGGGATTGGATTGTTGATTGGCTTTGGTTCCTTGTTCTTTTAAGCATTTTTTCAAACCCTTGTGTTTTGATGAAGCCAAAATGTGTGGGTACACCATTTGAGGATGAAGAGTCAAGTTTGCCAAGTGTGAAGTTGAATGAATTAGAAATGATCCTTTAGTGTTATTCTTGTGTAAAGGTGTAGAAGTTAGGGTGAGTTATCAGTCTAGTTGGATTAGTGTCAATATAACTTAGGATTGTGCTTATTAACCTTTGCCTCTACATCATGAATGGATAAAAATCATGGTATAACACTTCACAAAATCAACAGGCCTATATGTGCATAAATTACTCTCTAGATTTTGTATGGGATTGAAAAATAAGCCTGCTCCCTATAACAGTCCAATATTTTAATCCAAGGAATATCCCTTGGATTTTCCAAAAAAGTTTTCTTAAAGGTCAAATCCCCCCAAACCTAGAAAAAAAGGAATAAATAATAATACTAAACTTAAGCTTAAACAAATCTACCGCTGACCCCTATAAAACATGTGACCCTTGGGTCATCATTTTGAAAACAACAAAAAAATATATGTATTTTAGTACTATTCCAAATTCAAGGATCATAAACGGACTAGTCACCTAAGGTTAAACTAGGAAATACAAACAAGAAAACCTCACAAAATATTAAATTGATTTCGAAATAAATAAATAAATAATATTTCTCTACCACTCCCAAGCACTTACATTTTTCCTAGGGATCTTGGCACTTGTGACAAGGAAGGGGGACATGTTTGACATGAAGTCAGACCCTAATCCTAAGCATCTCTACCTTGGACCAAGGGAAGTGTGCTTGTCTAGGTTTAAAGAATTAGTAAGTTGGGGTGTAAATAAAGTTATGATGAGGGGATTTCTATTTAATAATGTATTTTATTTAAACTGGAATAATTAGGAAAGCATTTTATTAATTAGGATTTTTAGGATTTATCTAATAAATTATAAAATAATTAGGTTCTGGATTAATTTCCTTGTAGTGAGTAGACACTGGGTTATAGGATTAATATAGTAACTAATTTATAGATAGGTATTAGGAGATGGTTAAGTATATGTAATGGAAATCATTAGAGTAGTTGGTATCTAGACAATGCTATATAGTTTGAATATACTTTTTATTGATGGGTAGCATAAACTAAGAATCATAGTTAAGAGTAACGACTCATAGTCAAGAATAGAATTATAATTCTCAATTGGATTTTATATATTCCTTATTTAATTCATTAAATCATAATGGTACAATTTCTAAATAATATAAATAAATGGTGAATAGTAATTTATTTCAAAATTTGGATAGTGAATAAATAACAAATTAAAAAACATCGTTGTAAAACATCTTCACCCAAGCAAATATAGAACCATTTTAGAAACATTGATGCAGAAATTGTGCTTCCCATTTGCATCCATTATGACTCACCTCGAGGGTAAGAGGTGGATGAGAAATGATAACATCACTTACCTATTTTTTCATAACCTAGATTGTTAGTTAATGTAAGGAGATAAATGGACATTTTCATGGAAAAACTATAGCATAGGATGAAAAAAGAATTATGTACATTGACTAACTTGATCATCTCTAGACTCAATGATCGAATTAGCAATTTTTTTAAAAAAAAATTTACACTCTTGATGAAATATAAGTTTTTACTTCGATGAATCACCATTTGATAGAAAATTCAAACAAGTAAAGATCAATACATATTACTTCTATTTCACCTTTCAAAAAACAAATTCATTGGTTGTGTTTTCTCTTGTAAATTTAGGGCATGACATTCTGGTATTAGAGCAATTGGTTACAACACTAGAGCTTAACCCATTACGCTTAGCTCACTAGAACTACAACTTGTGTGTAGGATGCCTACCATTACCCATAATGGTTGATTAAGGCCTAGAGGACCTAGAGCTTCACGCATAGCAAAAATTGAGGAAGAGTAAGAGATTCAAACACCTCTATCAGAGATACCTCAGAATCTTAACCAAGACCTCTTGAATTCCATCCAAAACCTTATTAGGGTAATACAAAAAATATTTCCACCCATAGCACTGTAGCTAGAACAACAGGGTTACCAGGGCTCTAAGCCCAAACAAAGGCAGTCACAAGGTCATAGGTGAGATCAAAGGACACGATTTGCTTATGCACACCCAATTAGGGTTTAGTAGTACTTTATGGGTGGGCTTAGGGAATTTAGTAGGATTAGAGGTCAACAATAGTCTAGGCCACAAGGAATTTAGATTCTAACTCATGGACCATGTTATACTTGTGGTGGTACGGGTCATATAGAAACAAAATGCCCACAAGGCTAGACAATAGGTGACCACCATTGGGTTATAAGCCCCATAGAGTACTTGTAATAGTTGACAACTAGGTAGAGCACTAGGCCACCACTGTTTGGACCATAACTGGAGTCAAACCAATTGTTAGCATTGAAGGCCATCCTCGTTTAAGCATGGTAAAACCTCACACCATGAAATAGAGAATTGGACCAGCTTCAATGGGATTTATTTGAAAATGTGGTAGATTCAAAGGAGTACACTACACATAGGAGGACACAATAACCGCACCCTTTTGATGACCTTTAAGCAGAAGTTCATGCCTTATGGGGGAGGATGTGAAGCCTTGCCCGACCCATCATAGTATAGATGACATATTTGCATTATGACACTTTTAATTTGATGTTTTGATATACTTTCGAGACAATAAGGTTATGTTATCTTAATATCTGTATTTTGATGATTCACACTTATGTTTATACATTAAGACCTAAATGATATAATTAATGATTTCATTCATGTTCTAACTTTTTTTTCAATTCCTATGATAGAAGCTGAGTTTGAGAATTACTTTTAATGTGAAATGGTAATATTTAAGTGGGGGGGTATATTACTTGCATTTTGATATTTGGGATTTGGATATTTTGATAGTATTTCAGACTTAGAAGGACAATGGCTTTTGTATTTAATGATTTTGACATTTATAGTAGTGTTTTGCATCTATGATATGCACTATGAACCTGATATTGTGTATGAAATGATCGATCATATATGGATGCAATTTTGTGGCATGATAGTATTAGATTATAATGTGATGCAAAATGTTAATTGGATTATGATGATTTATGATATGCAGATAAATGTTAAATTGATTACGATGAGTTATGATGTGCATATGAATGTTAAATTGATTATGATGATTTAAGATGTGTAGATAAATTTTAAATTTATTATGATGGTTTATGATATGCATATTTGAGACTCTAACATCTCGAATGATCTATTCGAAGTGATTAAGGAAGGAAATTTAATTTGAATTTCTGTAATATGAATTTTGTAAAAATTTGAAATTATATGCATTCATGATATATATGTTATATGACCTCCTTGGACTACTGATGCTCAAGTTTAATGTATAGGAAGTGGAACCATGGAATTTCTTGGGGGAAACAAGTTCCAAACCTTTGTGAACACAATTTAACCAAGGTGAATCTTTGGAAGATTGAAAAGCCTAATTGTGAATATATTTTTTTTCCTTCATAAATGTGAGTTTTCTTGCATGTGGAAATGTTTAATCATTAAGATGCATTAGGGGCATGTCATGGTGATGTGGAATGTGCTTTAATGTGTCACTTGACACTTGTAGACTTTGTGCATAATTGACATGGCATTTAGGGTTTTGATAATGGTGGCAATTTACCCTAAAACTAATTACCTTATTAATAAGTAAGTAAACCCACTTGACAAGGGATAGGATGGGTCACAATCAAAGGAAATTCGAATTTGGACTTGAATAGGGTTTTGAGGGGTCATTGGGTGGTCCCAAAGTGTCTTTTACGTAAAAATGAGCTACCCATGTGATAGTATAACATGTTAGGGACCTAATTTTGACCATGATAATGACCAGACAACCTAGGGGGGCCCTTTACCCATGCATTCTTCTACCAATTCGAAAATGGACTTGTCACATGTTTTCCCTTCCTTGTTCCCACTAAGTCAAATATAGAAAATTTAGAGGGAAACAAATTTTAAGAGGGGATGGCTTAGTGTCCTTACTAAAAAAGATAGTGGAAAGACCTTATTAGAGAGTCTTGGACAAATTAGTGGGGTGTTGATCACCCACTCTCTAAGTTTAGAGATTTTTAGGTTTTGGAGGGATATTAAGGGAGCTCTACAAAAACTTTCTTACAACAAATTTCTTTGCCTTAGCTTGGAACAAGGTTAGTGTTTCAAAGCATGATCATTTCCTTCTTTTGTATTGCATAATGAATATGCAAGTATAAAGAAATTTGTTATGGGTTCATGTGATGTATTGTAAATCTTGTGTTGTGGGTTTGGGCACTGTGTTTTGATGTTTGTGAATCTTGTATTGTGGATTTGGGCATTGTGTTGTGATGATTGTGAATGAGTATTGTGTTCATGTAGTTTCTTGATTTTCTTTCTTGATCTTTGTGTTTGAATTTGAATCTCAAGTGTTGATATGTGTGAGGACTTCACTCACCCTTTGCGAAGGGAAGAGAAGTGTAGGGTGGATGCTTAATTGGGATTGAAATATATTTGAGAACCTTGGAGTATGGACTCCATTGTATGCCATATTCATTCATTACATGCTTTAGGGGTGATAAGGGGAAGGATGGTGTTTTATGGAAGCACCAAAAGGGGATGGAATTTTGATTGAATTGTGAAAAGCCCCAAAAGGGCATGAAAAATGGTTATTGTAGATATGATATGATATAGAAAGTCTCCTTATTGAAAACACACCTTCACACTATGTGCAATGGTTATAATGGTGAATCATAGTTTAAACCTTTGAAGGGAGTATTATGTCTTATATTTTAAGTTTCTCATACATGATTACATGTTGTATGTGTGTATCTAGTTTGGGTCTTGTTTCCCTTGCTTAGTGGGTGGCTTCATAGAAGCCTAGGATGGGAGTTGAGCATTAATGGCTCCAAGTTTTGTGTTGTGTTACAGGTTTTGTGAAGATAGATTCCTTGCAGATATTATGGTTTCACTCTTGACAATGTTGAAAGCTCAAGTCTAAAGGAAAACAATCTAAAAGTGAAGAGGAAGATAGTTCTAACAGTGACCTTGAAGCCATTGAAGTACTTCTTACAAGAAGCTATTCCAAAGGCAAAGGAAATTACAAAGGTAAAATTCCTCTAGTCTATTTTTCTTGTGAAGAAGTAGGTCACATTGTTGCAAGGTGTCCAAAAAAAGAGGACAAATATGAAAAGAAGAAAAAGTATAAGGGAAAGAAAGATTTCAAGAACTTCAAAGACTACAAGGAAAAAAGTAGGATGTCTTTTTTCATGGCTAAATATTCAAATAGTAGTGTTGATGATGAAATGGTCTATATTGTTGTAAAAAATGAATCTAATGATAAAGAAGATAACACAATACATGGATTATTAATACTTGTTATTCTCATCATATGACTAGTGATAAAGAGATTTTGAACATATGGAACACTATGATGGTGGAAGTGTAAGATTTTAAAATAATGAACCATGTTGCATAAAAGGAAAATATTATATTTCTCTAACTGATGAACTCAGATGTGATAATGCTTATTGGGTTGAAGGATTGAAACATAATCTACTAAGTGTGGCACAATTGAATAACATTGGATTCAAGGTAGAATTCATGAATGGGAAGGCCAAGCTACTAGATAGAAAAGAAAATCTAGTTGGGTCTGGTAACCAAACAAGAATGAACTTATTATACCTAAATCTTAGTGAAATTTCATGTTTCATTGATCAAGTAGAAGAAAGATGGTTATGGCATAAAAGGTTGTATCATGTGAACTTTTATGACCTAGTCAAGATAAGAAAAAACAAAAGAGTGAGAGGTATTCCTAGTTTGAGGAAACCTAATATGGGTCTATGTAAGAATTTTCAAATTGGTAAGATGTGCAAGACAAGTTCCAAGTGAATGAACTATCATTCTAAAGAAACCTTGGAGCTGGTTCATAAAGACCTTTGTGGACCTATTGGCATTGATAGCTATAGTGGAGATAAGTCCTTTATTTTATTTGTTGATGATGATTCTAGAGTGATGATAATAATGTATCTAAAAGATAAATCTGAAGCTTTTCAAAAGTTTAAGTGGTATCTGGCAAGAGTAGAGAAGGAAACTAGAAAGAAGCTGAAATGTTTGAGATCAAATGGACAAGGTGAATTAATTTCTAATGAATTTAATGAATTATACACTAAAATAGGAATCAAAAGACAAGTATCAACCCTTGGTACACCTTAGTAGAATGGAATAAAAAAAAGAAGAAATAGATCAATCATGGATTGTGCAAGAAACTTGATGATAGAAAAGAATATTGCAATCATATATTTGAAAGAAGTATTCAGTACAACAATTCATACATTCAATAGTGTATAGCTAAAGAAAGACTCAAATCAAATACATTATGAACTATGGTATGGCTACAAGCCTAATGTAAGTTACTTGAAATTATTTGGTATTAAATGTTATGATTTGAAGGAAACTAGGAAAGGTAAATTTGATGTCAAAAGTGATGAAGGTATATTCGTAAGATACTCCAACAGAAGTAAAGCATATAAATGTCTGAATCTAACCACTCATAAGATCATAGAAAGTGCTCTTGTGAAGATTTATGGTTTTGCAAAAAAGAGTGAAGAAGAGAGCATCAAAGAACCTAAAGATTACAAAAAATATCATATAATTTGAACCTGATACATTGACTAATCCAATTGTAAGTCAAAAAACTTCACCTCCTGAGTCCTCAAATTCTCCAAAAGCACTATATTTGTAGCCAGTGCAACTAGAGTCATACTCTTAAGGATCTAAGATGTAGTCAGAGGTTATTAAGTTGTAGTTAGTGCAACCTAATTCTGAATCTGAAGGACTTGAGTCACATATAGTGGAAACCAAGCATGATACTAAAGATCATGGTGAGGCAAGTGGAACACGTTCTAAATCCAAAGCACCTATATTAGCAACATATGTCAGAAGGCACCATGTACTTGAGTGGATCATTGAAGACAAGTTAGATGGTACAATGAAAAGGAACAAATCAAAAGTTACATGTGTCATTACTAAATTTGAGCCTAGATCAGTTAAAGGTACTCTGGACAAGGAAAGTTTGATTAAAGAAATCAATTAGGAGATAGAAAAAATAGAAAGGAATAAGATCTAGGCTATTGTTCCTAGACCCAAGGATAACAATGTAATTGGTACAAAGTGGGTTTTCAGAAATAAGTCGAATGAAGATGGAGAAGTTTCAAGAAATAAAGTAAGGTTAGTATGCAAAGGTTATTCTCAAAATAAGGTATTGATTATGGTGAAACTTTTCTCCTATTCTAAGATTAGAAGGTGTTAGGACTTTACTTTCTTATGGTTCATATAAAGGATATAAAGTGTATTAGATGGATGTGAAATCTGCATTCTTGAATGGAATCCTAGAACAGGAAGTTTACATAGAATAACCTGAAGGTTTGATAGATCCTAGGAAAAAGGATATGGTTTATAAACTACACAAAGCATTGTATGGTCTCAAGTAGTCTCCCAGAGCTTTAAATGAAAGACTTCATAACTATTTGATGAAGATTGGTTTTCAAAGAAAAAATGATAACAATAGTCAGTACATCAAAGAAGGACCAAACAAGAAGATTGTGTTGTCATAAATTTTTTGTGGATGACAAATTGTTTACTAGAATAGATGATTTATGCAGAGCTTTTCAGAGGAAATGAGTATGGAATTTGAGATGTCAATGTTTGGAGAAATCATATTCTTTGTTGTCTTGTAGATTCAATAGAAGAAATATGGTATCTACATTACTCAATCTAAGTATATCAAGGAGATATTGAAGAAATTTGGAAAGGAGGATTCAAGGCTAGTTGGAACACCAATGTCTACTAGACATAAACTTTCCAAAATGATGATCCCAAGGAGGTAGATTAGACCACATATAGATCAATTATTGGTAAACTTTAGTATGTTGTACTAGGCTTGAAATTACTCTTGTAGTTGGGATGGTGGCAAGATTTTCAGATAATCCCAAAGAAAATCATATGATGGCAATAGAGAGAATCATGAGATATCTGAAGGGCACTAAAGACTATGGATTATGGTACAAGAAAGGAGGAAATATGGATTTGAAAGCCTTCACTAATGTAGATTTGGAAGGAAGTTTTGATGACAAGAAGAGCACCAGTGGTGGAGAGTTCTTTCTTGGTAAAATACTAGTGTCTTGGACAAGTAAGAATAAAAATTGCATTTCTCTGTCTACAACACAAGTGGTTATCTTCTGTGATAACGCAAGTGCAATTAGTATATCAAAGGATCCTATGATGCATACCAAGACTAAGAACATTAAAATAAAATATTATTTTATGAGAGAATTAGTTCAAGACAAAGATGTGAAATTGGAATATGTGAATACTAAAGAACAAATTATAGACATATTCACTAAGCCATTACCTAAGGAAGAATTCCTATATCTAAGAGGTAATTTAGGGGTTTGTCCCCTTGTTAAAGCTCACTAAATGAAGTTTAGTGATGTGATAACCAGATCATGTTGAATATCAGTTAGTCAATGTAGTAATGAAAGGGTAGATTACATTAGAATCTATATATTAGGTAAGTTGATATTCAATGAACATTATCATTGGCATAAGATGTCAAAGAGGGAGAGTTTATGTCATATAATAGAAACTTTTTTTTGAAGATGTCAAAGAGGAATAACTTGGTCTAATATCAATTAGGGAGTGTTTTCTAGAAGAATTTGCTGACAAATGAAGAAACTATAGTTAGAGAGAGTTTACACTTATAGAGGGAGTTCTCATGAATGAGAATTAGAATGAAACTATGGATATCTTCCTTACTTTATTTTCTCCAAAATTTCCTTGTATTATGACATGTTGTGTTGCCATAAATGCCAAAGAGGGGAATTGTGGAAAATAATTGATCAATTGTATACTGTCTTTGATGTTACAGAAAATGACATATCTTTACTAGTCAATTTATGTGGAGATCAGTTGGGTAATGAATAAAATTTCTTGTGTCTATTGAGCATTACATTGTTTTCCAAGTTTTGAGGATAGTGTCTACTGAGTTCACTGATGTGTCGAAGAGAAGTTCACAGAAGTTGAGTGTTCACCAAGCTCACTTGGTTAACAAACGAAAGTTTGATAGAATTAGTATTAATGAAGCTCACTCAATTACCAAAGGAATTTTGTGAAGATATAGTGTTAACCAAGTTCACTTGGTTAACATAGGAAAATAATTCTAGTGTTAGTGTCTACCAGGTAGGGTCAGCTAACAAAGGATTTTCATGCTTTGGAATATTGAGTTTAATAGATTTTTCTTTTGGTTCTAGCTAACTCAGGAGATGAATATTAATTATTCTAAGTTGTATTCAAAATAACTTGAAAATATATATGATATAAGTATAAGGTCAAGTTGAGAATTGAATGTGTGTGAGAATGTATGGAAGATAAGAAGATACTTAGAGGAAGTGAATTGGAATGATAATCATAATATCCTTGAAGAGCTTCAAAGATACATTGGATAAGTGAGGATCAAGTATTCGAGTGAGAATGAAGATTTGAAATCAGCAATATAGTTGCATCAGCAATTAGGTAATATCATTTTACTCTCTAACCATTGTAGTAGTGTACCAAATCTCTTAACAGAATTGGCTTAACAACCATTTCCCAAATCCTCTAACAAGGTGGCATTTCTAGATTGAAGTGTCTAAGGGTCTAACAAGGCCACTCCTAATAGGGTGATTAAATCCTCTAACAAGGTCACACCTAACAGTGTGTTTTGTAACCTTTAATAGGGTTGGCTCTTAACAAGGCTCACTTTAGAAAAGTGAAAAATAATAACTAGTTGTAATTGTTGGTATTTCCCAAATTGGGTTTCCACGTTAAATCTTGGTGTCACTTGTGTTCATGTTTCTTATTTAATGTGTATGAAAATGTGTTAATTAAGGTTAAACACAAATAATATCTTAAGATATTCATGTCAAGTATTTGCTGAATAATAGTTGATATCATAGTACTTGCCGAGTTACAACATATTGTGTGTGTTAACCAAGTGCCCATGTGTTAACCAAGTAACAACAATTTCAACAAAGCTTATGTTTTGTATTGATATCTAAGGGATATGTGATTTATTCACAAACTTAAAAAGTAAGCATGTATCCTTTCTAACTATTATCCTTGTCATCACACTAGATTTTTTATCTCCACTGATTTTTTTAAAGTACATGATGTCTCCTCACATATTTTTCCAATACAAATTCTTTTCTTCTTTGTTCATTTACAGATTCATCTTAAAAAAATGATTTTAATCTGAGTTTCTCTATCTTGTACAATTTTTTTTCATGTTTTTTATGCTCAAAATTTTCTTCCTAATGTTTCCCTTCTTCTATATGTGACTCAACATAAATTTTTTGTTTCTCTAAACCTACCATATACTTTTCAGCAATTGGCTATTACCACTCAACATTCCTAGTTTCTTTGTTGATTTCCAGCTTTCTTCGTAAGTTCAAGTGGGTTTCTGGGATCATTATCATTCAAATATATGAATGTATTGTAGTCTTCAGGTTTTTTCATGCATTTAACTTCATTCCAATTTGCATACTCATAAATTTTTACAATTTCAATTTCCATAACTTTGTTAGTGTTAGAGTTAAAACATTTATAAGCTTTTCTCTTAGTGGAATATCATAGATATATTTCTTCATCATTTTTAACATCAAGTTTTATATTCATATTATCTTTTACTATCTAAAAATTTCTTGCAAAAAAATGAAATATTTTACATTAGGATCGTACCCATACCATAATTCAAAACATGTAACAATTGTACCTTTCTTGACTTATACTATGTTCAATGTATAAATAGCTATTATTTAAGCTTCTCTCCAATATTTCCATTATACATTCTTCTCCATCATTAGTGTTTTAGCACAATACATGATTGATCTATTTCTCCTTTTAGCTATTTCATTTTAGGGAGGGATCCTAGGTGGTAACATATGTCTTTTGATTCCTCTGACATTGCAAAATATGTTAAACTCATTAGAAATGAATTCACCACATCCGTCAAATGTTAAAAATTTCAAACTCTTTCCTATCTCTTTTTCAACTCTAGTCAAATACCTCTTAAATAACTAAAACATTTGTCTCTTTTTCAAATTCTAGAGTAGGCACCAACAAATTGCTAAAAATTTAGTCTCCACAATAGCTTTGAACACCAATAGGTCTAAATAAGTCAATATGAACCAATTCCAAAATACCATTAGATGAATATTCCTTTCCCTTAAAACTTGACTTTGACATTTTTCCCAATTAACATTGTTTAGACATAGCATTATCAAGTTTCTTTAGTTTTGGAAAACCTCTTACTCTCTTCATCTTATTAATGCTAGCCAAATTGTCAAAACTTAATGACATAACCTTTTGTGCCATAACCAAATATTTTCATATTGTACAAACAAACTCATCTCATCAGATAAGTCTATGTAGAACAAGTTACCTATTGTTTGATCACCACTTCCAATTAGCTTACCATCAACATCAAATATCTTTTCCTTTATGTGATTGATTTCAAAATTGTAACCTAATTTTTTTAACTATGAAACACTCAAAAGGTTATAGTTAAGTCCTTCAACCCAATACATATTCTCACATTTGATCTTATTAGTTAGTTATATTGATCCTTTACCTTTCATAAGACATGGTACATCATTACCAAATTTAACACAACTATCTTTGTATGGTCCATTATCCTCAAATTTACATATATCACATATGATTTGAACAACCACTATCAATTATCCATCTATCACTTTTATTCACATAAGAAATTAATGTAGTTTCCTCATCTTCATCAAAGTCTTCTTTCATTGCAACATAGACTACTTCTTTATCATTACTTTCAAATTCAATATCAGTTCCTTCTTTAGAAATGTAACAATATTTCTTACCTTTATCTTTCTAGTCCTTGTATGACTTTTTTGTCTTTCTCATCTCTTCTACCTTCGCACTTTTCTTTGTAGTTTCCTTTACCTCTTGAAAGTCTTCTAGCCATCACTACTTCAAGTTCATCAAGTTAATCATCAGAAGTGTCACTATCAATTTCCACATGTTTTCATTTTCCTTTCTTGCTAAGAATTAGTTGTGATTTAAACAAAAAATAAATAGTATTAGGATAGTAATTTTCAAAATTAGACATCTCAAAAGTAATAAGCCTACCGATCAAACCTTCCAAAGTTAGGGTATTACTTGGAGTACATCTTAGTTTTTGTATTGCATAAATCCTAATAACACAAATAGGAAGTAGATTTCTCAATACCTTTCTTATTACTATTTCATCCTCAATATTTCCATTTTCACCTCAAAAAAATTGGCAACCTCTTTGATTCTTGCATAGTACTAAACTATATTCTCACCTTATATCATTCTCATTTCATCAAATTTTTCTCTCAATATTTTTAATTTGGCACTCATGACATTATCGTCTCCTCCATATATGGTCCTCAATTTATCCCACATTTCATTTGTATTATTGCAATCTTTTATGCCATTGAACTCTTCCTAGCTTATGGATGATGACATTTCCTGATTGCTTTCTTGCTTTTCATTTAGTTGTTGAGTGGTCAAAAGGACTATTTTTATCTCCACATATGCATTTTCCACAAACTCTAGTGCAACATCATAAATTCCAACTATATGTATCCTCATCAATATTTTCCAAGAAGGAAAATTACCTTTGATTAATCTTGGCACTTCCTTTTTGTACATATTGATCTTTAGATTTAAGTACCATCAAAATTTTCTCTACAAGCACTAATTCTTTGGTGCCAATTGTTTGAATATTTAGTATAACTCAAAGGTAGGGTGAATCAATTATCCAAGGTCTAGATGTACCATTTGAACACACAAACACTTAAACAACTTAAGATCTTATCATTCCATGGCTCAGTCTCTATAGTAAAATTTCAATAACATCAACTAGAATTCAACTATCTTAAATATAATAGACTTGCAAAATGAAAACATTAATCAGTAAGACACCACAAATAATATACACACAAGTTTGACACTAGGATTTAGCATGGAAACCAAATTTGGGAAAAACAACTAGTAACATGTCACCGATATTTTTACTCTCCTAAAGTGATCTCTTGTAGGAGCCAACCCTATTAAAGTTTTTAATCACCGTATTAGGAGTGGCACTGTTAGAGGACTCCAGAACATTCCATTAGAATATATTTTTGATTAAAGGATTTATAAATGACTGGTAGGTCAACCTTAATTAAGGGATTAAAAATACTAATACAATGGTTAGAAAGTAGAAATAGGTTTTGATATGTCAAGTACAAATTGATTTTCATATATAGATCTCAATTTGGCCCTCAACTTGATTCACTATTTGACCTTCATTATCATCTCAGTCTCTAATTTGATTTGCAATGCTTCAAGTAATCACTCTTCACCTCCATAAATTCATCTCATTCTTCTTCTTGAATTTTCTATTATAATAACATCAAATACTAATCCAAATTTCAACTCTCTTCTAAAGTTATCCCTTGTACCTCCTTAAATAGCTACTTTTAATCTTTTTCTGCCTAAACACCACCATAAATCTTAGGGTTGGGATTAGATTCAACACATGCAATGAATCTTGCCATTTTTTTCATCCTTTTCTTTTCTAGAAAGTTCTCTTTTAAATTAATCCATTGACCACTTACCTAACCCTTTCCTAGAATTAAATGATGCAACTCATTGATCCTTATCTTCAACATGCTTTCCATATTCCAAGAAATCAACTCTGTCAACTAGAAATTATGATTTCTCATTAACTATCAAAATGTTGTTTGTTAGTTGACACTATATGCTAACACTCAATCATAATTAGGTTACTCAGTAACCTATAAATTTCTTATTTGACACATATAGTGTAACTTGGTCAATATTAAACCTTAGTAAATACTAATTCTGACAGGTATTTATTGTGGCTCAGTCAACGCTAGCATCACTCAACATATACTTCAAGTTCTTTAATTTTCTTCTATGTTACTCAATCAAGCCTATACATTTGGTTTATCTTTGATCACTTATTTAAGGATTTAATGTTAATGTCTTTTCTACTTGAAACATGATTTAAACAATCACAATATCTTGCAAAAGTCCAACTAGTAAAGTGTCCATTTGTAGTTTCCTCTTGATAACTCAATATTTCCTCTAAATAGTTTTGTTATGACCAACTTCTCAAATCCTCTTCATCAATTAGATAGATATGTCACTCAAATCAGATAGAAAATTGTGTCACCAATAAGTTTTGACATCAATGATAACATAATAATTGTTCCAATTGTAGTTTCCAATGGACTTGATGTTAGGCATATGGAGGTCATGGATAGGTGTAGAGAAATTGGTAGACTTCAAAGTACATATGGTTTAAATGTTAGCTTCTCATCAACCAATCATTAGATTAGTGCAACATGTCATGAGATTCTCAATCACTCAAGTATGGAGATGGTTTCATCATATGCAAGACATATCAGAGGAGTCA
Source organism: Cupressus sempervirens (assembly GCA_028749045.1). Lineage (NCBI taxonomy): Eukaryota > Viridiplantae > Streptophyta > Pinopsida > Cupressales > Cupressaceae > Cupressus > Cupressus sempervirens. Next base: position 222,496,104 of record CM053790.1, on the reverse strand, counting down.
CAACATATGTCAACTTTTCCAATGAGGTGATGAATGGTATGATTTGGAGGATAATAAGACTCAAAGGCTTATTTAGTGCAGTTTCCATGCATGATTATTTCTATAAGGGTTTGGCAGAAGATACCCCAAGATGAGATCAACAAGAAGTGCCCTAAGTGCATTCCTTGTTACAATACATAGTGGGGTTGAGGGGCAATGTCCCTACACGGGTATTTGGGGGTAGTACTACAAAAGACAAATATAAATTACTATTTGAAAAGGAATTAACTATTATTTTTCTATTTGATCACTTATTATAGCTTTACTTTTGTAAGTGGTAAAAATCTTTCATAAAATGGCTTAGGTTTAGGGATTTCATTCTGTATGATGGTATTATAGCTTCTTGTAGTGCTATTGAGTTGTAAGGGATTATAGATTGTAATCATTGGATAATAATAATATTGTACTTTTTATTTGGTGGATGTAGCCAAGGGACTGGGTGAAGCACATTAAATATTTGTGTCTTGTGTTCTTTTGTGTGATTTAGTATTTTTTCTATTGGTTATATTTTTATATAATTATGATTTAAGTCTATGGTTAATCCTAACAAGTGGTATCATAGTGAGGTGTTGTCATTATTATTTTTAGCTATTCGCTATAGGATGGTCTCATAGTTGAGAAGGAGAAATGGTGCACAAGGATAAGATGAAGTTTGAGACATTTGATAGGCAAGAATTTCTATAATGGATGATGGAAATAGATGAGTATCTTTATTAGAAGGACTTATAATGACCATTACAAGGAAAATAAAAGAAAGCGACAATAATGATAGATGAGGACTGGGAGTTTTCAAATCCAAAGGAACTCGGAAGTATTTATTTATGCCTAGCACAATTGCTGGAATTTAATATTACAAAATAAAAGACAATTAAAGAGTTGATTGAAACCCTATCATGGTTGTATGAAAGGCCCTGTACTTCAAACAAGGCATTTCTCATGAAGCATTTATATAATATGAAGATGGAAAAGGGTTCATTTGTTGTAGAACATTTAAATGAATTTAATATAGTTACTTGTTAGTTATCTTCTGTGAACATAAATTTTGATGAAGAAATTAGTGCTCTCTTGATTCTATGTTCTTTTCCAAAAAGATGGAATGTCTTGGTCATGGCTATGAGTGATTATGTTTCTAGGTTGAATATCGTAAAATTTCATGATGTGATTGGTTGTATTTTGAGTAAGGAAACTTGCAGGAAAAGCTAAGGTGGATCTTCATCGAGAAGTGTTGTGAATGAAAAAAGAAGAGACAAAATGATTGAGAAAGGAAACAGTTCCAGAAATCATGGGAAGTCAAGAGGAGAATCAAAGGGGAAGAGGTCTCAATCAAGAAGACCAAAAAGATTCTTGGTACTTTGGAAAACCAAGGCACAAGAAGAATGATTTCTAGACTCAAAAGAATAATAAAGGAGAAAAACAAGATGGAAGAAGAAGGTAAATGTGGTAAGTAATAGTTTTGAAGAGGATGCTTTGCTTCCTTCTTTAGAAAATGTTGATGATTCATGGGTTTTAGATTTATGGGCTTCATTTCAAGCTACTCCCCATAGAAGTTATTTTCTTGATTATGTCAAATGGGATTTTGGGCTACTATATGTGGGGAATAATGAAACCTATCAAATTGTTGGAAAGGGAAAAATTAAGATTAAGTTGAAAAATGAAATCATTTTCTACTACAATAGGTAAGCCATGTTTTAAGGCTGACTAGCAACTTAATTTTACCATGGTAACTAGGTGATGAGGGTTATAAAGTTACTTTTAATGATAAAAATTGGAAGGTTTCAAAAGGTTCCATAGTACTAGAAAAAGGTGTGAAAGTAGGCACCTTATATCTTTGTATAGGTCATACTCTTTCTTCTAATTTAATTCTTTTAGAGAAAATTCAACATTTAGGAATAGTTGTTGCAGTTGAGCAGTGAGAAAAAATAGTTATTATAGATTCTAATATAGTGCTATGGTACAACACACTTGGGCACACGAGTGAGAAAAGTATGAAATTACTTCATTCAAAGAAATTTTTATGAGGTGTGAAATGTGTCAATATGGATTCTATGAAATTTATGTATGGAAAACAAAAGACAGTGACTTTTGTGAATAGTTAGAAGGAAAAGAAGAATAAGAAATGAAATCTTGTGCATAAAAATGTATGTAGACTAGCTCAAGTATCTTCCCTTGGTGGCTCTCACTATTACATTACATTCATTTATGATGTAACTAGAAAATTATGGGTTTATTACCTTAGACATAAATCTAATGTATTTTAAACTTTGAAGGAATGAAAATGCTTGGTTAAAAATGAGACTGGTAAAAGATTAGAATGTCTTGAAGAGACAAATTAATGTCTCAAATTTGATACAACTTTATAGTCTGATCTTTACTCTTTTAACTTATGAGAAAAAATTTCCAAAACACTTGTTTTAAATGTCTTAAGAACTTATGCTACATATAGCCAAAACCTATTAAACCTATGGATAGTGGTTATGACATACCTTGCTTAAATATTATAGATAAAGTGCAGTATTTCATATAAATTTGTTAAGCTATGTTTTAATATTTGAGTGAAATTAAAAATATTGTTGTATATGTTTAGATGTTACTAATTTTTAGAAAATGTGGAAGTGGCATGAAAAGTGGTAGACAATGTGTTAAATAAGGAGTAATGGAGACCAGTCAATGCATGAAACACAAGTTAGCACCGGGTAATAAACCATGTATGTAGAAGGAGTTATTTTAGAAAGCTAACTTGTTACCCTATCTACAAACCATTATTTTATTATTCAATCAATGTTTCAAGAGTCATGGTTGATATCCCGCCCTTTTTCTACTAATGATGTTTTCTTATGAGTTTTATGTTATGTTTTGTAACAAGTTCCAATCTTCTATATATATGGAACATAGTAAAGAGATTTAGAAATTTTGAAGTTGTTCTCCATTCTCTAAAAATTGTTCAAACATGTAATAGAAAGAGAAAAGTTAATGAGAGAGTGATTTTTTATTACTTGTTGTGTTCTTAAGTTAGTTGGAGACAACCAAGGGGGGCCAAATGGGAGGTGGAATAGATTTAGGTAAAGTACATTAATTTCTTGTAATTTTCTATTTAAGATATATTTATTGTATTAGTCTTGTAGCATAGTTATTGTGAGAGTTCCTGCAACACTTGTAGAAAACTGTCATAGTGGATATTTGAACTGTTAACTAGTTTAGAATTCTCTTTTTTGTAGTTTCTACAAATCCCTATTGATAGTCTAAGTGTGTTTACTATTTTATATCAATAGTATAGATTTCTTTCATGCATTTTACTTTCCTATAACATAGGTGTTAAGACTCAAAGGAACTTAGTTCACATATTATGTTGACCCATTTCAAGTCCTACGTCCCTAGGTTGACAATTCAAATGTATTTTCATAATGGAATAGATGGTCCTCAAAATTGGATATAGCACCTCTGTTAGTAGAATAAGAGTATGATTATCTTGATCTATTATGGAAACCTACCATTTTGGTGTCATTGCTAGGGATGGTGTCAAACTAGGAACCTTCCTGAGTCATTTGTTTCTAGATTAGTGTGTTAGTTAGAAACCACAAGATTGAGTGCTTGATTCACAAGACACCAATTCAATTGCATGCATCAAAGAGGAAGATCATGAGATGAATATGGAAGATTTCTTCCATGGAAGCCTGTTAATTTGAATGGAAATTGAAGAAGAAGCTAAATTGCCTTTTTCAGATGTAAACCCTATTTTTGATATAGAATTATCCTCAAGGGCAAAACCTTTGGATACAAATGGCCTTCAACCTTTTGCTGAAATTTTGGCTAGTATTCTTGATAGTACTACTCCAAATCAACTAGTTGTTAACAATCTAGTGCCCAATATCCCTTTTCAACACCAACCTCATAACAAATACTTCCAATAATGACCCAACCTACTTTTCCACTTCCTCTCTCAAGCCTCATGACCAATGCTAATCTCAAAAATATACCTCCAAATGCTCTCCCAAATTTTTATGGCCTTGCAACTTAAGATCATCATACTTTCTTGTTTGAACTTGACATACTCTATCATAGTTTTGACTACAACATTGATGCCCATAAGCTCAATTTATCTCCAAATAGATTGAAAGAGTTAGCTTTATGATGGTTCATGGGTTTAGGAACCAATGCAATAGGTAGTTGGGATAGAATGCAAACTCTATTTCTGGATAAATATAAAGAGTATTGCAAAGCAAATGATTCAAGAGGAGATGATATTTTTTGAGTGTCACAAAAGGAGGAAGAAACATTAGAAGACTATGTTTCATGTTTCGTGTATAGACTATAGAAGAATCTACAGCATGTGTTGTTTGAGGATTCACAAAAGCTAGTCTTTTTAAGAGGTGTGAATGATAGTTGTCTAGAAGAATTAGACTTGATGGCTGGAGGAGATGTGTATCAATCTTCTTGGGATGACCTCAAAAATTAAATTTGTCTTAATTACTCAAGATCAACCATGAATAAAGGGAAAGGACACTGGGCTACAACTATTAAAGGAATTAGTCAGGGTATTTCAAAGCTCAAGATATGTAATTTTCTCTCAGATTTCAAGTATAACATTATAAATGATGTTGCCATAGATCTCGACATAATGACTACAAAGAAGTGATGCAAGAGCATCCTGGGTTGCCTTATTATCCTACTCATTTTTTTCACCTAGTAGTTCCTTCATGTGCCTAGCAGTTCCTTCATGTACCTAGCAGTCCTTCATGTGCCTAGTAGTTCCTTCATGTGCCTAGCAGTCTTTCATGTGCCTAGCAATTCCTTCATGTGCCTAGCAATTTTTCATGTGCCTAGAAATTCCTTCATGTGACTAGCAATCCTATTTTCTTCATGTGCCTAGTAACCCTATTTTCTTCATGTGCCTAGTAACCTTGTTTTCTTCATGTGCCTAGTAACCATGTTTTCTTCATGTGCCTAGTAACCCTATTTTCCTTCATGTGTCAAGTTACTGTAGCATTCCTTCATGTGTAGAGTTACCCAGTGTATACCAAGTGATTCTTCATGTGCCGAGTTACTTAGTGTATGCTAAGTGTTTCTTCATGTGTCGAGTTACCCAGTGTATGCTGAGTGTTTCTTCATGTACCAAATTACTCAATGCATGTCGAGTGTTTCTTCATGTGTTGAGTTACCCAGTGTATGTTGAGTGTCAGTATTTGGATGTGATTTTTTTAGACAACGTGTGAGATTTATTTCATTCATGACATTTATGTTAAGCTCTTTTCTTGGGATGAGTCCAGACTATTGTTGGGTTGGCCATCCTCTTATGTAATAATTCTAGAATGATCTATAAGATATTTTGGCAAGTATAAATAGAATGTTTAGGCTTAGAATTAGGAAAATTTCAGAGAGAGCATATTAGGGAGCAGAACTAAAAGTGAAAATTTGTTGTTGGATCTTTGTAACTGAATCTATTTTAATTGGCCATAACCTAGAAGGCCTCATAGCTAGGCATGTATGAAGATATTTTGATGAATCAATAGATTTATTTTCTCTTCTCTCTCCTTTGGTTGTTGTTCTTTGTGTTCATTTCCCTTGTGTTAACTCTTGCAAGGTGGTTTGGATAGCTGGGTGAGCCTTTGGCCCTAGTTATTTGTCCTCTTGCCTACGTCAGTTGGTATCAGAGCTTGCGGTTCATCCTTGTGGAGATTGGATTGTGTAGAATCCTGATTTGGATTTGGTTGTAGGGTGGTAGATTTGTGGATTTGACCCATAACTTGCAGAGGGTTACGATCTTCTAAGAACCTGATTTGTGAAGATGGTTTGTGGTAGAGTAAATAATGTTGATAATGTTATATTTGATTAGTTGAGACAAATTGTAGCCAAATTAGATGTTGTGGAGGTAGCCTAGAGGAGAGGAGCACACCTTGATGATATAAGTGATGATGAAGTAGCAGCACCAAACCATAATCTTGAACCTGGACAAGATCAAGATGAGGAAAGATTGTTGAGAGTATTATCTAGGGAAAATTCAAAACCTATTGTAGAAGTTGTTCCTTATGATGGAAAATTGGATACCAATGTTGTGCTGGATTGGATCTCTGATATGGAGAAGTTCTTTGAGTATGAAAACACTCCTGATAATAGAAAGGTGAAGATTGCAGTCACTAGGCTGAAAGATCATGCATCACTATGGTGGGAACGCTTGCAAAATGATAGACAGAGGAGAGGAAAGGAGAAGACCAAAACTTGGCCAAAGATGGTGAACAAGGTAAAGAAAAAATTCCTTCCTGCTGATTACCAAGTTAGCTTGTTGAGAAAGATGCAAAATTTGAAGCAAAAAGACATGAATGTGAAAGAGTATACTAAGGAATTCTATAGACTGGACATTAGATCTAGACATGTGGATGATGATGTTGAGAAAATTGTAAGGTACATTAATGGATTGAGATCTGGAATACAAGAGATCTGGAATACAAGATGAAATAAGTTTTGTGAAGCTAGAAAGTGTAGAAGAGGCATATCAATATGCCTTGAAAGCTAAGGAGATCTTGACAAAGAAGCATGAACAAAGACAGAGAGGTAGAGGTGGTAGATTCCAGAGAGGCAAAGGTAGATCTTATGGACAAAGTGGCAGATTTGATAGTTCTATGTAGGATAAGGGCAAATCTAAATGGAAGAATGATGACAAAGTCAAGACTGAATGGAAAAGTGGTAATTCTTATCGAGGAGGCACTAATTCTTATCAAGGAAGAGGTAATTCTTATTCTAGAGGTGGATTTCATGGTAATTGTTTTAGATGTGGCAAAGAAGGGCATAGATCCTTTGAATGTAGATCTTCTGAAGGTGGGTAGAATAATAGAAATGATATGATTCAAGAAGACATTGAGAGTTCACCAAGTGGACCTGAGGCTAGAGAAAAGTTGATGGCGAGAAGAACCTTATGTAATAAGGGAGGTGATGAGGATCCTATTTTAAGAAGAAGTCTTATCAAGACAAGATGTAAGATGGCTGGAAAATGTTGTAAAGTGATCATTGATAGTGGAAGTTCTACAAATATAGCATTAGAGGAGCTAGTTACAAAGTTGTAGTTGCAGAGGCTGAAACATCCCAAACTTTAGCATGCTTCATGGATCAAAGATGAGCATAAGATATTGGTAAGTAAGAAATGCCTTGTGAAGTTCAAAATTGGACATTACTTTGACAAAGTTTTGTGTGATATTATGCCCATGGATTGTTGTCATATTTTGTTGGGTAGACCTTGGAAATATGATAGATATGTTATACATGATGGAAGATTGAATCAATATACTCTTTGGGTAAGTGGGAAGAAACAAACATTGTTGCCTTTGATTGAAAGTCCAGATGAGGTTAATTCTACAACTATAAAAATTTTCATGGTTAATGGGAAACAATTTGAAAAGGAAATGAAAAAGAATCAAGTCTATTTTGCTATAATTCCAATAAAATTGAGTTTTGTCAATAGAGACCAAGTGCAAGAAAATAGTGTTAACCGAGTGCTAGTCAGTGGTGACAGAATGAAAAATGGTAGTATTGACTAAGTACTGGAAGAAATTGCAGAGTTGTTGAATGAGTATAAAGAAATTATTGCTAGTGATATTCTTGATGGTTTACCTCTAGTAAAAAGTATAACTCATTGTATGGATCCGATCCCTGGAGCTAGTTTGCCAAAAAAAGCACCATATAGATTGACACCTACAGAGAATGAAGAACTTAATAGACAAGTGCATGAGTTGTTGCAGAAAGGTTTGATCAAAAAAAGCTTGAGTCCATGTGTTGTACCTACTATATTATCACCTAAAAAGAATGGAGAATGGAGAATGTGTACTAATTCTAGATCCATTAACAAGGTAACAGTGAAATATAGATTTCCTATGCCGAGGATGGATGACATAATAGATTGTTTGAGTGGAGCAAAGTATTTTACCAAGATTGACTTGAAGAGTGGATATAATCATATTAGAATTAGAGAAGGTAATGAATGGAAGACTGCTTTCAAGACAAAAGATGGTTTGTATGAATGGTTGGTTATGCTTTTTGGTTTGACTAATGCACCTAGTACTTTCATGAGGTTGATGAATGAAGTTCTGAAAAGATTCTTGGGTAAGTTTGTGATTGTTTATTTGGATGATATTTTGATATTCAGCAAGACTAAGGAAGAAAATCTTGAGCATATTAGACATGTATTGGAGAGGTCAAAAAAAGAAAAGTTGTTGATTAATCTGAAAAAGTGTTCTTTTATGCAAGAGGAGATTGTGTATCTAGGATTTGTGATCTTAGCTGATGGTTTGAAGATGGATCCTAAGAAGGTTAAAGCAATTTTGGAATGGCCTACACCTGAGAATGTGAGTGAGGTAAGATCATTTCATGGTTTGGCTAGTTTTTACAAAAAATTTATAAAGAATTCCAGTGTTATTTGTAATGCTATGATTGAAACAATGAGGGAAGATAAAAAGGAATTCAAGTGGACACATGGAGTTGATAAGATTTTTGAGACTTTGAAACAAAAGGTTGTTGAATTACCTGTATTGGCTTTACCTAATTTCAACAAAGATTTTCAAGTTGAATGTGATGCAAGTGGTAATGCAATAGGAGCTATATTAAGTCAAGAAGGTAAGCCTATTGATTTCTTTAGTGAAAAGTTGAATGATGCTAAAAGGAAATATTTTGTGTATGATCAAGAATTTTATGCCATTGTTCAAGCATTGAAGAAATGGAGACATTATTTGATGCCTAAAGAGTTTGTGTTGTATACTGATCATAAAGCTTTACAATACTTGGGAAGTTAACATAAATTGAATCAAAGACATATGAAGTGGGTTGAGTATTTGCAAAGTTTTACATTTTTGATCAAACATAAGAGTGGAGTTACTAACAAAGTTGTTGATGCATTGAGTAGAAGATGTTCTTTGTTGATTGAAATGAAGGCTGAAGTTCTTGGTTTTGATGAGATGAAAGAGTTATATGATGCTGATCCTGATTTTTCTATGGCATGGAGAGAGTGCAGAGCACCAAATCTGACAGACCACATAAGTAAGTATGATGAGTATTTCATTCAAGAAGGTATGTTGTTCAAAGGTATTTAGTTGTGTATTCCTAGAAGTCCTATGAGGTTGAATTTGATTAAGAAAAAGCATAGTGGTGGATTAGCTGGACATTTTAGAATTGATAAGACATTGAGTTTGCTAAAAGAGAAGTATTATTGGCCACAAATTTATAAGGATGTTCAAAAATTTGTAAAGAGTTGTGGAGTTTTTCAAGTTGCAAAGGGAGTGTGTCAAAATACTAGTTTGTATACACCTATTACTGTTCCTAAGAAACCTTGGACTGACATTAGTATGGATTTTGTTCTTGGATTGCCTAAAATAGTGAAAGGGTATGATTCCATATTTGTTGTAGTAGAAAAATTTTCTAAGATGACTCATTTTATACCATGTAAGAAGACATTACATGCTGAGCATGTTGCTGAAATTTTCTTTAAAGAGATTGTGAGATTGCATGGATTACCATGAAGCATTATTTCAGATAGAGACAGTAAGTTTGTTGGTTATTTTTGGAAGACTTTATGGAAGAAGATGGGTACTGAATTGAAGTTTAGTTCTACATTCCATCCACAAAGAAATGGATAGATAGAGGTTGTGAATAGAAGCTTGGGTAATTTGCTGAGATGTTTAGTTAGGAATAATCCAAGTAATTGGGAGATGGTATTGGCACAAGCTAAATTTTCATATAATAATTATGTGAATAGGAGTACAAGGAAGAAACTTTTTGATATTGTTATCGAAATGCATCCTAGAGGTATATTAGATTTGAGAGATGTTGCTAGTGAAGAAAATAAAAGCACTACAAGAGAAGAATTTGCTGATTTTATGGAGTCCTTGCATAAGGAAGTGAAGTTGGGGTTGGAAGAAAGCAATTAGAAGTATAAGGAGAATGTTGATAAGTCTAGAAGACACCATGATTTTCAAGTTAGTGATGAGGTGATGGTTCATCTAAAGAAAGGAAGATTCCCAATTGGAACATATAGCAAGCTAAAGATGAAGAAATTTGGACCTTGTAAGATTTTGAAGAAGTTTGATAGTGGTAATTCTTATAAAGTTGAGTTACCTGATGACATGGATATATCTCCTATATTTAATAGTGCTGATTTGTATAAGTATCAGGAGTTAGAGGATGAAGTTGTTATACTAGATGATTATCCTAAAAAGTGGATTGAAGAATTTAAATAGATATTGGATCATAGAGTTGGCAGGAGCACAAGAGGAAAAGATTACTATGAATATTTGGTGAAGTGGAAGAATAGACCTATTGAAGATGCTTCATGGATTTCTCAATTTGAGTTGGATTCATCTCAGGTTGGGACATCTGAATGATTCAGGAGAAACATTTCTTTCAACCCTAGTTTTCTAATGTAGGAGCATCCTTGGTTGCCTTGTTATCTTGCTCATTTTGTTCACCTAGTAGTTCCTTCATATCCTGCTCATTTTGTTCACCTAGTAGTTCCTTCATGTGCCTAGCAAGTCCTTCATGTACCTAGCAATTCCTTCATGTGCCTAGCAGTTCCTTCATGTTCCTAGCAGTCCTTCATGTGCCTAGTAGTTCCTTTATGTGCCTAGTAGTCTTTCATGTGCCTAGCAATTCCTTCATGTGCCTATTAGTTCTTCATGTGCCTAGCAATCTTGTTTTCTTCATGTGCCCAGTAACTATGTTTTCTTCATGTGCCTAGTAATCCTATTTTCCTTCATGTCTCGAGCTACTATAGCATTCCTTCATGTGTCGAGTTACCCAGTATATGTCGAGTGATTCTTCATGTGTCGAGTTACTTAGTGTATGCCGAGTGTTTCTTCATGTGTCAAGTTACTTTAGTGTATGCCAAATTTTTCTTCATGTGCTAAGTTACCTAGTGTATGTTGAGTGTTTCTTCATGTGCCAAGTTACTCAGTGCATGTCAAGTGTTTCTTCATGTGTTGAGTTACCCAGTGTATGTTGAGTGTCAGTATTTAGACATGATTTTGCAAGCTAACTTGTGGGATTTATTTCATTTGCAAAATTTATGTTAAGATCTTTTCTTGCGATAAGTCTAGGTCATTTTTGGGTCAGCCTTCCTCTTATGTAATGATTCTAGAATGATCTGTAAGCCATTTTGGCAAGTATAAATAGAAGGTTAAAGCTTAGAATTAGGAAAGTTTCAGAGAGAGTAGATTAGGGAGCAGAATTGAAAGTGTGAATTTGTTGTTGGATCTTTGTAACTGGATGTATTGTAATTGGCCATAACCTAGAAGGCCTCATAGATGGGCATGTATGAAGATATTTTGATGAATCAATAGAAGTATTTGTTCTTCTTTCTCCTTTGGTTGTTGTTCTTTGTGTTTGTTTCCATTATGTTAACTCTTGTAGGGTGGTTTGGATAGCTTGGTGAGCCTTTGGACCTAGATATCTGTCCTCTTACCTGAATCAAGAAGAAGCATGCATAATTTGAAGTATAACTAGTTGAATACTACCCTCATTGCCGAAAGAAAAAGAAGGATTTGATGCAGGAGCATTCAGAGGTATAAGGGCAATCCTGTGTCACCCAAAAAAAATACTTAGAATTAGTTTTTGTTTCATGTGTTTTCATTTTTGGATACCCATTTGGGGAAAATAGAGGTTCCAACTCTCACAGTTCCACTATCAGTGTTCATGTAAATCCTGAAAAAATAGGAGTATGTAATTGAGCCATCATTTTGGTGAACTAGGAGGTGTAAATTGGCTAGATGAATGTAATTTAATTTAGAGCATTCTTGAAAAAGAATCAAGTCAAAAGGCCCCATGGTTTGAAAGTTATTGCAATTTTTTGGGTTGTGGAGACCTCCTAAGAATGCTTCAAAGTTAGTTTAGGGGCATTAAATGACCTTGAAAAGGGCCAAAAAATGGGGGGACAAGTGAAGCTAGTCCATAGAGCTATAGAGTGCTTCGAGAGCTTTCCAAAAATGTAAACGATTCATCAATCAGAGCTACGGTTCAAAAGTTATGCCTCCCGAAAGTTTGGTTACCATTTCTGGATTCTTCTAGATTTGCATCAACTTCTAACGCAGCTTCTGGAACCTTCTATTTGGTCGGTGGATGCCTACTAGCACTTTCTGGAATGTACTCCTAGTCCTTAACCCTTCGAGGTCTATTTAAGGAGATTTCTAGCATTGTAAAAGGCAGTTCGGAGTGGAGTTTGAGAGGAGGTACTGAAAAGAGAAATTATCTCCACATTTATGCTATTGTAAGCCCTTAGGGCATGTTTTGAAGTTTATTTTCTCTATACTGAATGTACTAGCTTATTTTTTAGTTAATACAATTTCCCTTTTTCTGTTGTGTCCATTCTATTCTTGGGTCGTGTCCCCATCAGGTTTGCACATGCAAACTGATCACTAGCATGGAAAACTAGCATCTTCCAACTAAGTACATCAAGATAGATAGAGATGATGAGCAAGTATTCTTTATTTCTCAATGTCAGCCATGGGTACAATGTCAAGGTATGCCTCAAGAATATTTGCAAAATTCAGATCTATATAGTAATTAATAGAAAAATCATAATACTCAAAGTCCTCCACAATGTAGTCAACCTATTTGGAATAATGCTTGGGTAAAATAATTCACAATAGCCCTAATGGCCTTAGAACTCCCAACCATTCTAGCCCAACCAACAAAATAATCAATGGAAGAACTAGCAGAACTAATGGCAACCACCCCAAGGGAATTGGTAGTCCACAATCCAATGGAGAGGAAATCAATAGTGACCTAACCAAAATCTTGGTACTCCACAACTACCACCCCCAGTCTAATAACCTACAGTAATACCAACACTTTCCAATCCTAGACCTCAAAAATAGACCTAGTTACCCACACAACCTCAGCCAAATCCAAATAACTAATAGTTGCAACAACCCATGTACTCTACTAATGCTTAGTAATATCCTGCTTATGCTCTGAATGTTGCAAATATACATTTGAGATCTGGTACAACCATACTAGTGCCTAAATCCCCTCTTATAACTTAAATACTAGATACTCCTACAGCATCAGAACCCCCAGTTTCTAATCTGGTTGACCCATCTAATGTCACTATTTCAACTCAAGCCCAACCAATAGTTGAACCACCTTTTCCTGAAAAGCTTGTACAAAATAAACCTATACAAATAGAGGAATGGTCGTTTGATATTATTGATTAGCTAAAGGACATGCATGTCCAAATACCCCTATTCCAAGCTATTAAAGAGTATCTATAGGAAAGCCATTAGAGAAGCCTTCCTAAAGAAGTGTGGGAGGAAGAAAAAGGACCCAACTACAGTCCATGTTGTGGGAAAATTTGTTGATATTATGTTAGGAAAATTGATCACTCCTAAATATTCTAATCCAGGCAGTCCAGTTGTGAATGTGATTATAAACAGTGAGCCTATTAAAAATGCTTTGATTGATCTTGGTGCTGCTATAAATATCATGACCAAGGATACTATGAAGAAATTTAAAATACAAGGATTAAGGGCTACTCCAATAATTCTGTAACTTGTAGATAGTTCTATTGTCACTCATGATGGGATGAAGAAAAACATAGTTGTAACCCTAGACTCTCTAGCGTATCCTGTAGATTTTATGATTCTATTTCCCAAAGTTTATTTACTTGGTTACCCTATCATCCTAGGACGACCATGGTTAGCTATAGTTGATGCAAATATAAGTTGTAGATTAGGCAATATGACCATATCTAATGGTCAAGAAATACAAAAATTTGATTTATATCCTTCAGCCCAACCACAACTAGATTTAAGCACATCTCTCTCGCTAGATCTAGGGGATAAAGAAGAATAGTTAAACTCTATAGCATAGCTTATGATGTTACATAGACAATATTTCCTAAAGTTGTGGGAAGAGGATTCAGTAATTCAAAGTATCCTTACTAATACTTGTGTGGTAAAAAAAGATGTATCTAATAGTTTCGTGTTAGAGTTAACCACATATGAGGAATGTGATGAGAATTGTATTTTTCTCAAAGAACCAGACCTTATTCATCAACTATTACCATGTGAATTAGATACATGTCCAATCTCTAAAGCTGCTATGATAGAGTCTGCCACTACTATTTAGCTATCAAAAGGTCATAATCTTCATGTCAATCCTAGATTATCTTCCATATAGATAAACCAGTTAATAGAGCTACTTCAAAAAAATGAAAAGGCTTTTGCATGGGACTATGAGGATATGAAAGGGTTGGGTCCTATATTATGTACTCATATAATATACATCAATGAAAGGTTCCTACTACTTTGTCAATCGCAGAGAAGGATTAATCCAACCCTTAGAGAAATAGTTAAAACTGAATTGCAAAAATTGCTTGATGCTAGTTTTATCTATCCTATATCTGATAGTAGATGGGTGTCACCCCTAGTAATAGTACCTAAAAAGGGAAGGAAATAGTGGATTTGTGTAGATTATGGAGAATTGAACAAGGGAACAAAAAAGGATAAGTTTTCTTTACCATTCATAGATCAAGTTTTGGATACTTTGATTGGAAAGAAGCATTTCTCTCTTCTAGATGGGTATAGTGATTATAATCAAATAAGTATTGCTCCTGAAGACAAAGAAAAAACCAAATTTACATGCCCGTGGGGTAATTTTGCATATTATGTTTTGCCATTTGGCCTGTGCAATGCTCCTGCAACATTTCAATGAGTTGTCATCAACATTTTTGTTGATATATCACATGATTGTATGGAAATATATATGGACAATTTTAGAACATTTGGAGTCACCTTTGAAGAAGACATGATGAATCTTGAAAAGGTTCTTATTTGATGTAAATGACATAATCTGGCACTTAATAATGAAAAAAAAATTATGCTCATGTAGGAAGGTGTGGTTCTTGGTCATTTCATATCATATGTAGGAATACAAGTGGATCCAACTAAAATAGAGGTAATTCTAACATTTCCCATACCTACAAAACCAAAATATGTAAGATTTTTTTTAGGTCATGATGGCTATTATAGGAGTTTCATAGAAGATTTCAGCAAAATAGCTAGTCCTTTGTACACATTGTTGACTAAGGAAGCTAAATTCATTTGGACACCCAACTGCAATGAAGCCTTCCTATAGCTTAAGAGACTTCTCACCATGGCACTAATTTTACAAGGAATAGATTGGCCAATTCCATTTCATATTCATACAAATGCATCAGACTATGTTGTAGGAGCTATATTAGGACAAAAACTTGCTGATCTTGAGAATGCCATATACTATATTAGTAAAACTCTTCATCGACCTGAGCTGAATTACATAGTAATAGATAAAGAATTGTTAGCTATAGTGTATACATTGAAAAAATTTAGGAATTATGTGACTAGATATCCAATTTTTGTTCATACTAATCTCTTAGCTATGAGGTATTTAATGAAAAAACCATCTATCATTGGTAGATTAGCAAGATGTCTCTTGTTGTTACAAGAATTTGAAATTACTATCATTGATAAGCCAAGAAAATCCAATATATTTGTAAATTATTTGTCTAGATTGACCATTGTTGATGAAGATCCAACTCTAATTGAGGACACATGTCCAGATGAGAACTTGTTCCATATAGTAACCCATACACCATGGTATATAGACACTGCAAAATAGATTGCCCCACACTTCTCTTATAAAGAAAAGAAAAGATTAGCAGAGAAAAGTTTTCAATATTCTTGGGTAGATAAAAACACTGAAGATACTTACAACATGATATTATTGGTCATGATGACCCATGTGGAGGTCATTTTGTAGGGAAAAGAATAGCACTAAAGATACTTACAACAGGATATTATTGGCCAAATCTACATAAGGATGCAATGACATATACATATAAGTATCACAAATGTCAAAGGATGGGCCGACCAACCATAACTAATGAGATGTCACCCACTCCACAAATTGTAGTCACACCTTTTGATAAGTGGGGAATGGACTTCATAGGCCCAATTGATCCACCATCAAGTGGAAAATCTTACATCCTAGTATGTACAAATTATGTCACTAAATGAGTGGAAGTTAGAGCAATAAAAAGTTTCAGAGATGAGAAAGTAGCTAAGTTCCTCTATGAAGAAATATCTACCCACTATGTAGTGCCTAAAGAACTTGTCACAGATCAAGGAGCTTAGTTTACATCAAACTTGATCACTGAGGTTATGAAGGAGTATAGCATAAGGCATCATAAATGTAGTCCTTATCACCCTCAAGAAAATGGACAATTAGAGGTTACCAATAGAGAAATTAAATCCATTCAAACAAAAACAATACACAAGAAGGACTAGACAAATAGACTAATTGAAGCTATTTGGGTATACCGGACCACATGGAAGACAACAACTAGTTCACTCCATTTGACCTTATCTATGGTAAAGTAGCAATGTTTCCCATTGAATTCCAACACAAGACATTGTGCACTACTTTAGAGTTAAACATCAATCTTCCTATAGCACAACAAGAGAGACTCCTCCATTTAAATTCATCAGATGAAATATGAAAGAGAGCTCTAGAAAGAACAAAAATTATTCAAAAATAGTGAAAATAGTGGCATTAAGCACATATTAGGAATAAAATATTTCAAGCAAGAGATTGGGCCCTTCTACATGATTCTCACTTCAAGGAGAATCCAAGGAAATTGTAGACTCGATAGTTAGGGACTTATAAAATTCAGCATGTATTTGACAATGGCATAGTGCAACTTACAACCATTGATCCTATTCAATTTAAGTTAATCGTAAATGGTTGTAGGTTGTGTCTCTATCATAAGCCATAGACTAAAGCACAATTCCTATAGCAATTTCAACCAACCAGTGCTCTAGCTCTTCTGAACACATTTCATGTAGTAGAAGATGAAAATCTTCTTCCTGCAGCCATACAATGATAGAATTTTAGGAATTTTCATAATAAAACCTCATTTAAGTATGATGCCCCATTCTTCCATTCACTTTCCTCTTTCTTCAAATTAATCCATATCATCTCTTTATCTACCATTTATCCAAAATCCATGTCACCCACGCTCTATTTTTCTTGCTTTCAATAAAAAAAACTATCAACAATTTCTATGAGCATTAGCCTTTTCCATCTCGTCGACTTCCATGCAGATGTACAACTTCAAATTTTTAGGTACAACAATTTCTTTTACTCTGTATTCATTTTTAAAATATAGGTTTCGATATTTATGTCTAATACTATGTTATATATATCATATAAGCCTTAAAATAATTTCCCCTTCCCATACAAAATTTTTTTAAGTGAGGACACTTGTCAAATTTTAGTGGAGGGCTCGGAAAGTGTAGTAATTTCCAAATGTCACATCCATGATATCCTAGTCATGTCTACATCAAAGAATGTACTTTGGTGGCAGTTTGATAGTTCTCATTTCATTAATTTTTAAAATCTCTATGTATAAATTGTACCTTTTATTGTGATTTTTGGAAAAAGATCTCTTGTACTTGGCATGATTGAAAGGACTAAGAGCTATTATGGAAACATTTGTAGTTAAAGCCTCAATGTACTCTACCATTAATGCATCATTATTATACATGTCAGAAATGAAGGGGTCTTGATTATGAGAAGTGGTAATGAAATATAGCATTTTTATGGCATTTTTTTACATATTAGTTTTGAAGCTCAAGGAAAATAAAATTTGCAAAGGTAAGAGGGATAAAAATTGTCTCATTAGCAAGAGTGGAATTTAGACATGTTAAGGATGGGAGGATAGTTAAAGAGGAATGATCTAGTCATGCATAATATTTTACTCACAGATATTGAAGTAGTGTAGCGATTCCATGCTTGTGGATGGCTCACTTATTTCTTACAATTAACAAAATTTAGTGAGGAAGTGGAAATGTAGTTCATGACAAAATTTGATGAAGGAGAAGCCTTAGTTTGGGGATTAAGAGTGGTTTCTACTGAGGAAAGAATGGCAAAGGTCATCGGTTTACCAGCAATTGGGGAACATTATCCAAATGAGCATGATGCTAGATCTACAAGGGAAAAGTTTACTTGGCAAGGTGACCATCAATTGGACTTTACAAAACAAGGATGCAAGAGCCTTTCTATTCCACCTCCATATCTAGACCTAGCAACCCACCTTATTAGATATTTAACATATGAAGTTAGGTTCTTGAATTTACATGCTCACCATTTTAAATTGCTTAGTTGCATAAGGTATAATATGCAAGTCAATATTCCCAACTTTCTTTACAATATGTTGTGTATCAATGCTGAGGAAACCCAAAAAGGAAATCCAAATTTTGTTTCCCATAATGCCCTTGTTAAACTTTTAGTGGAAAGATATCTTAGGGACTCTTCCCCTATTTCATGGGAAAAATTTGTTGAAACCAAAACCTTACAGCTACAAGTTTATCTTGCTCATCAAAATTTAGAAAATGAGGAAGAAACCACAAAGCCAATTCAAAATCTAGCTGAGAAGGAAAAAGAACCCTATCCTAATAAGTTTGCTAAGCCTAATTTAGAGGAGGATATGCTAAGCTCTTCTAGGGGTAAAGGCAAGGGTAAGGTTAATCCTAACCCAAAGACAGATATGAAAAATCCCTCTACTAAGGTAACAAAAATAAAGAGGTATGTTCCTATAGTAATTGATCCTATAGCATCTACTCTAGTCATGCCTAAGCCAAAATGGAGTTGTAAAGTGGTCAAATCTGAAGAAGGTCATGTACATAGAAGCCCTAGCATACAAGGCCGAGTATCTCCAGCTTCTATTGAAAAATCAAATGCCCCAATTTCGAAATCTCAAACAAAGTCAGTAGTTGAAGACATCCCAAATGATTCTCTTGTCCAAGTAGAGCCCCAAAACATAGAAACATATATGAAGTTGAGTTTATAAAGGAGACACTACAAGAGAATCAAGACACATGCCAATCTTATCTTACTATTGTTCTAGAAGAAACACCCAATAATGAGCAACTTGCCATGCCATTAGTCTCTGAATATTCCAATGTCTCTTTGATCCGTTATAAATCTTCCTGGTACACTCATTATTTCCAACAAGTTTCTAGAGACCAAAAGATGAAATATGAAACTCAAGAATGTTCATCATCAACAATTTAATCAACATTGTTTGGTTTATACAATCATTTCATTTTTTGAAAAGCCTTGTGGAAACAAGAGTGAGACCAAATGCAAAAAGAAATATTTGATAGAGATGAAGAAATTGAATCACTAAAGGAGTAACTAGAACAACAAAAGCAACAAATGAATAAAGCATTGAATCTAGTTGATCAGGTTATAGCTTGTGGACCACCTCCAAGAATGTATGCTATGTGTTTGAAAGAATAGTTTCTATTGTTCTAGTTGATGATGATGATGAGAAATATTGATTGAGATTTTTATGATGTGTATCAAACCTTGCCCTCATGGAAAAGGAACTTGTTGTGTGAGCTCTATTTAAATAATTTTATAATCCCACAAGAAACATAATGGAATCCCTTGCTCTACATAGGGGATGTTCACTTAAGGGCTCTAATGTCATGGATACACAATGAAACCAATTATGATACACAATTCGATGCTTATAGAGACCTTGACTAATCTAAGCCATTGTCACTCTGAGTTGAATCCCATAAGCCTTGTGATCTCCTAAAAGATTGATTCAAATTGACTTGTGGAAGGCCAAAACCAAAAATCAGAGAGAAGGTGTAGAAAGTTTATAGAGAGTATCAAACACTTCCTAATTTTACACAATAGAGAGCACTTGCAAGACTTAGAAATAGATGGACTTGACTACTAAAGTCTTTTAAGAAGGATGAACCACACAACCCTATTAATTTTGAGGCAACATTAAATAGAGTGCCTAAATATATGCAATTGGGAAGGTAGATCAGAATAGAGTTGTGGATGTCACTAACCTTCCAACTTCCTACCCTTCTTAGGCTCCTAAATGAAAGCAATGTTACCAAGTTAGATCCATTAGTTGAAGAACACATGGATGAGCATTGGAGATGATCTAGAGGATACTTATATACCTTCAAAAGTGGGAAATAGGGGAAGACAATAGTGGGATATTTCAGAGCAATGGCAAAGAAGTAAAATGCTTGAGGACGAGCATTGGCATAGTGGGGGGTAGATGATGAATCAAATTAATGTCTCAAATTCAATATAGTTTTATAGTCTAATCTTTACTCTTTTAAGCCATGAGAAAACATTTCCAAAACACTTGTTTTAAATGCCTTAAGAACCTGTGCTACATATAGCTAGAGCCTATTAAACCTATGGATAGTGGTTATGATGTACCTTCCTTAAATACTATATATACATTGCATTATTTCATATAAATGTTTTAAGCTATGCTTTAATATTTGAGTAAGAGTAGAAACATTATTGTATATGTTTAGATGTTACTAATTGGTAGGAAATGTGGACGTGGCATGAAGAGTGGTAGAAAATGTGTTAAATAAGGAGTAATGGAGACTAATCAATGTATGAAACATAGGTCAACATCAGGTAATAAGCCATGTATGCAGAAGGAGTTATTTCAAAAAACTGACTTGTTACCCTATCTAAAGACCAATATTCTATTATTCAATCAATGTTTCAAGATTCATGGTTGACATCCCACCCTTTTTCTACTGATGATGTTCCCTTATGAGTTTTATTTCATGTTTTGTAATAAGTTCCAATCTTCTATATATATGGAACATTAGAGTTAGTAAAGAGATTTGGAAATTCTGAAGTTGTTCTCTATTCTCTAAAAATTGTTCAGACATGTAACAAAAAGAGAAATTCTAATGAGAAAGTGATATTGGATTACTTGTTGTGTTCTTAAGTTAGCTAAAGCCAACCAAGGGAGCCCACTTGGGAGGTGGAATAGCTTTAGGTAGAGTAGATTCATTTCTTGTAATTTTCTATTTAAGATAGATTTATTGTATTAGTCTTGCAACATAGTTACTATGAGAGTTCCTACAACAATTGTGGAAAACTGTAATAGTGGATATTTGAACTGTTAACTAGTTTAGAATTCTCTTTTCTATAGTTTTCTATAGTATAGATTCCTTCAATCAATTTTACTTTCCTACAGCATAGGTGTTAGGACTCAAAGGAACTTAGTGCAAATACTATACTGACCCATTTCAAGTTCTATGTCCCTGGGTTGACAATTCAAATGTATTTTCATAATGGAATAGATGGTCCTCAAAATTGGATATAGCACCCTTGTTAGCAAAATAGGAGTGTGATTATCTTGATCTATTATGGAAACCTGCATGTCTTAGATCTAATAATGGTGGTGAGTATTGTAGTAATGAATTTGAAGATTGTTGTTCCTCTAATGGTATACATAGATAGAAAAAAATTCCAAGGACTCCATATGAAAATGGAGTCGCTAAACACATGTATAGGAAAATAATGGAGTGTGCAAGGAGCATGAGGTTGCATGCTGATATGTGAGCTAAGACTATTAATGCTACTATATATTTGATCAATAGAGGTCCCTCTACTTGTTTGGCCTATGGTATTCCAAAGGAAGAATGTAATTGTAAGAAGGTGAGCTATTATTTTCTTAGATCTTTTAGTTGTGAAGAATTTTCACATATAGATTCATAAAATAGAATGAAGATGGAACCAAAATCAATGAAATATGTATCTATTGGATATGGCATTGATTAATTTGGTTATATTTTTTGGGATTTAGAAATTTGTAAAATTTAAAGAAGCAAGGATGTCAAATTCAATAAGAAAATATTGTATAAATATTCGTTGCAAAAGCATGAGAAGAAAGAGAATGATTTTGTAGTGCTTGATGATACTTTAAAAGATGATGTTCTAAGAATTTCTTGTGCTCCACAACAACCACAACAAAAAGTACCACACACCTAGTGGATGTTAGATGGTCAACAAGGCTTAGTAGACCAACAAAAATATTTTCTCCCTATTTGTATTCTGTTTCATTGACAAATGTTAGTGAACTTAAATGTTATGATGAAGTTCTGCAAGTCGATACAGAGATTTAGTGGAAGTCTACAATGAAAGAATAAATTAAATCCATACCAAAAAATTAGATAAGGGATTTATGGAAGTTTCCTATAGGTAAACGAGATTTACAAAATAAAAGGGTTTATAGGTCAAAACAAGGGGATGGAGGTAAGAAAATATTTAAAGCTAGGTTACTTGTGTAGATGCTCAAACATGGTTCACATCTACAATTTCATGAAAATAAAGCTCCATTTGACATATAGTGTACTCTTTGAAAGCAACAGTCTTCACCTCATTCCAATTGGTCCTCATCTCATCTCTTAGCTCTTATTTCATTCATATTTTCATTCACCACCATGATCATGTGTTCCGACACACCAAATTATCTTCATTTTGCATTCCTACATTCTTGCATCATCCTACACTGTCTGTCAACCTTCTAGGGCTTTACCCCTAGTCTAGCCTTGGTTTGACCTTTTCTTGACCAAGTCTAACCAAAAATGGCCATCTTTGACTAATTCCACTCATTTTCTAACCTCTTTCCATCAGTTTGGGCACCCACATAAAGTTTCAAGTCATTCTAAGTCTAGTCGGATTGTTTTTGTCCCCTGGAGCCTTCTAGGGCACATTCTGCACTCTCTAAGCACACTTAGGCTTCCCAAGTGCACCATGGGCACACTTGGTATTTTCATGGTGCACTTGGTCTTATGAAGTGTGCACTAGGTGCGCTTGGGTGAGTTTTGGGTGTGCTTGGGGCAATAGGATGCCTAGAACAGCTTCCAAAGCCTCTATGTCACACTCTAGAGGCCATAACTTTTGCATTTCAACTCCAATTTTTCAACCATTAGTTGTGTTGGATTCATACCTTCATTAAGAAAAAATGAGCTATCATTTTTATTATTTTTTCACTATCTTGAGTATTAACCCTTGAAAATACTCTCGGGCCCCTAAATTGACATCACTTCTTCATACTAATTCATCCCATTTTATCATCCCACTAACTCTGATCTATTGGCCAACCCAATTGTATCTCAACAGTGTCTATCATCATTCATATCCTATTTCACATCAATTTCACATCTTTTATAACCATTTCAACATCATTTATAAATCATATCAAATCAACTCAAAACCATTTCAAATCAACTTGGAATCATATCAAATCAACTCAAAATCACCCAAAATCAACCCAAAATTGCTTAGAATCAGTTTGAATCATCATGAAACATGTCAGACATCCAAATTCAATCATCATTTGTCCAATCCTAGGCATTTTTGTGTCTTTCAATTCCTTCGAAACCTATCAATCTATCAATCTTATCAATCTGGCCTTAGTATTGTCATGGTTCTCAGTGCTAGGTCAAACTATCATTCATGTCATATAATCTTTGACATTGTCAAGAATCATAGTGTTAGATCATGAAATTATCAAACCACTTTAATAATATTGACTATGCCCATGCATTTATTATAATCAACCATATCAATCAATCTCAATCTTGTAGCATTTACGATATCAGTTAAATGTTACGTATCAATCAATTTATGTCATGTGTCCTTCGCATGTTATCAATTTTGATCAAACAATCAATTTGACCATGGCTTTGGTCTATCTATCATCATCATATTCAACCCATATCATTATCACATCTTCATCAAAGGATACGGTCACACTTATTTAATCAATTTTGGCTAATCATTTACTAATTTTCTCTATAGGATTAAATAACCCATGATTTAATCCTATCATTCTTACTAATTATTCTTCCTAATTTTCATCCTCAGTTAATTAATTTTATTAATCAATTGATTCATCATTCACAAACCATGGAAATTCTTAATTTCCTAAGTCACATTTTCCTCCATTAATTCCATTTGTACTAATTTCCATTTTGTGGAATAAAGGATTTTTAATTCAAATATTCCATGAAATATTGACATCATCATGACATTCGGCTATGACACCTTGTGGATTCTCATTTGACATTTGGCTAAGATATGTCATAATCCAATATTATTATTCCCTTACACATGTCTATCTTTAGCTCCCTTTTTCATATATTCTCGGCTTTAAGTGGGCTTGAGGTGTCTTATGATGTGCCATAGATTCTCTCCCACATTTAGCCAAGTTTGACTTCTAAGCATCATAGAATCCTACGCTTGGCATCTTGTGTCATATGCGTCATGGATTCTCCAAGGAATCTCTTTCCATGTTTCATATCCAAGGTTAAAATTCCAATGCTTTCATCCTTCGTGTTGACTATAAAATAAGCATTCTTTCTCTCATTTCTAGTCCCTAGGCCCTAATTCTTGAGTTCTTGGGTCCCTAGTTTTTCTTATCTTTGGCACTCTTGCTCTCACATTCAAATCATGATTTCCATTATTCTCATAGCATTAACATTATCATAGACTTTGCTTCAACTTTGTGTGCACCATATGCAATTTTGGAGCTACATCATTTGGAGAAGAAAGGACATGGGAGCTACAAATGAAAGAGGGGGTTTCTAACCTTGTGTTGCTTTCTTTATTAGTTTGGCTTTCATGGTAGACTAGTGGGTGCTAGCATATGTTGATTGAGTTTTTATTTGCTTGTATGTTATGCATTAGCCTATTTTCTAGTCCTACAACTTGTAAAAATATTTGTATAGAAAAAGGGCATTGATCTTGATGAGATATTTTCTCCTATTGTTAAAATAACTTCTATTTGTACTATTTTAAGTATTGTGCCTACTGAATATTTGCATTTGGAGCAACTTTATGTTAAAACAACCTTTCTTCATGGTGATTTGGATGAACAAATATATATGTTACAATGTTAGGGATTTGAGGTCAAAGGTAAGGAGAGTCTAGTGTGCATAATGAAGAAAAGTTTATATTTCTTAAAGCAAACATCTTGGTAATAGTATCTTAAATTTGTTAGTTTTATGAATGAGCATGGTTATACTCAGTGTCATTTTGATTATTGTGTGATGAGGGCACAACCCAAGAAAAAATGAACATAATAGGAAATGAGGAATATTATTATCAGAAATGATATGCTATTGCATTCATTACAACAAAAATAGACTCCATAGCATGCCCTATGTGCTTACAATGTTATCAAATTATGGAGAAAAACCCTTCTCGCAGTACCTTCTCCTAAACTCCACCAAAAACTATGTTTACAATACTAGAAATGACCTTAAGTAATCCAAATTAGGTTTATGGTAAGGAATACATTTTAGAATATACCATTTGACATCCATTGTCAAAATAGAAGGTTCTAGAAAACAAGTCAAAAGTCGATGAAAAATTAGAAGAATCCAAAAATGGTAGTCCAACTTTTGGGAGGCATAACTTTTGATCCAAGACTCTAATTGATAAACTGTTTACATTTTCAAAAAGCTCTCCAAGTGCTCTATAGCCCTATGGATGACCTTTTCTTGTCCCACATTTTTGGGTCTATACAAGGCAATTTAGTGCCTCAAATATGACTTTGAAGCACTCTTGAGGGGTCTCTATGGATATTAAAACTACAATAACTTTCAAACCATAAAGCCTTTTGACCTAATTCTTTTTTTGGAGTTCTTTAAATTACAAGTATAATCATCCCTCCAACTTGAACACTATAACTCATCATAATTATGGCTCAATTATAAAATAATCTATTTTCTACATTGGGACATATCCTAAGGTGCTCAAAAGCACTAACCCAAAAAACCAATAGTGGAACTATGAGAGTTCGAATCTCTATTTGACCCAAATGGGTATCCAAAATAAAAACACATTAAACAGAAACTAACACTAAGCATATTTTTGGGTGATACAAGATTTCTCTTACACCACTAGATGTTCCTACATCATTGTCTTTCTTTAAAGAGGTTTAATGATGAAAACTACACTATTTATGTTTATATGTTGATGATATGTTTGTAGCTAGATTTAACGTTGATCACATTATGGAGTTAAAAGAGTAGTTAGAACATTCATTTTCTATGAAGGATTTGGGGGCTATGAAATAAATTCTTGGTAGAAATTTGCAAAGATAGAAAAATAAAAAATTGACATTATCTCAAGTTGATTATATTGAGGTGTTTCAAAATTTCTCTATGGAGAATGCTACAACTATCAATACACCTTTACTTGGTCATTTAAAATTGAATAAGGAGATGTATCGAAAGATACCACAAGAGGAGGCTCACATGTCCAAGGTACCTTATGCTTCAACTATAGGACATTGAGTATATGTTATGGTATGTACTAGGGAAGATATTGCACATGTAGTTGGAGTTGTTAGTAGGTATATGATTCATCCTAGATTTGAGCATTGGAATGTAATCAAATAGATTTCTAGATATTTGATAGGGACATCCAGTAAGTTTTTACATTTTGGGGGCTCTACTACTAATTTAAAGAGATATGTTAATTCAGATTTGATAGGATCTATTGATACTAGGTGGAGTAATATATATTATGTATTTATTGTTGATGGAAAAATAGTGGATTGGATTTCTTGGTTATAGAATGCTAATGCTTTATCTACTATAGAGGCATAATATTTTTTTCTACAGAGACTACAAAAGGGATGATATGGCTTCCATTCTTTATGGATTAATTGGGACACCTGTAGAGAGATAATTGTTTGTTTACAGATAGCTAAATTGTCATTCATCATTCCAAAAAGAATTCTCTAAATTCAAAAATTAAAAAACATATAGTTTGTAAATCTCATTATGGTTTTGACAAAGTAGTGAAAAAACACTAAGTCATCATCTAGCATAGATAGTTGGTCATCACTCTAATAGAGCTGAAATTAAAGCTGAGTACATAGAGCATGCCTAATGGAAAGAGTAAGCCAAGTGATTAGTGTGATTCGAATAATCAAAGCATCCTAATCCAAGTGATATGATAGTTAGTTCCAAGCTCTAGTAGGTGTCAAGCAATTAGTATGTATTGAGTCACTCAAGTGCCAAAAAGATAGTGAATGCAAAATAGTTAGTGTATGCTGAGTGATTAAGGATCCAATTAAAGAACATAAGAGAATAGTTAAGGCCAAGAATTAGAAGCTTATTGATGTCAAGTAACCAATCAATAACATAGGTTTTTTTAATGGCACAAAATCCTATGTACACCATTTTGGGCAAACATAATTCAATTTTTTGATATCAAAATATAAGGATGGTCATTTTATGCATCCCTATGTAATACATACAACCAATTAGAAAAATGGAAGCATTAGGTGGCAATAGAAATCAACCATAGTCATTTATTATTACCTAAGATCATCTGCAGATGCCTACTTAAAGAGGTAAACCCTAAGGCGGAGTAAGAGTGTGAAGAGAGATACTAAGGAAAGTATCTTGTGTGAAAGAAGCATGTTTAAGATGGATAATTGAATGAGTAGTAGAAAAGGTTCAGTTAAGGATAACATATTAGTTGTGAAGTCAAGAAGTGAAAGCTCAAAGAAGATATATTAGATTAAGAGGGTCTAAACATAGACCATAAAGAGGAGATCTAACAAAAGGATTAGGTACTGAATCATTTTGACAGGTGATATAGGGTAAATCTCTTAATAGAGTAGTCCTAATAGACCTTTTTAAATTCTCCTAATAGATTTATTACTTAACTATGAGTTCAAATCCTATAGTCAAGGTGAGACCTAACATTCTTTATAATATTTTAATAAGGAAAACCTCTCATACGGTAGATCATAGATTATGATCAAAATTTTGTAGCCATAATTTACCACACTTTATTACTGCAGTAGTTAAGATTTTTGTGTGTCATCCCCACCCTAGTTTTACCTTATTCTTGGAGGGTTTCTAGGTAATCAACTATTTAGTGGTATTTCTTGATTTAATTTATTCTATGGATGTGATGCATGCTTACATATTTTAGTTTAAATCTTAAGTTATGAGATGGGTGATGGTGAAATGTATTAGTGGTAACAATTTTAAGTATTGATTCATACACCTCCCCTCCAAAATTACTTTCCAAATGTAATTTCCGACAATTGGTATTAGAGCCTTGCTCTCTTGAATGTAAATTTTGATAGATTAAGAGGAAAGATCTTAAAGATGGAATTCTACAAATTGCAAAAGACTATTAGGAACTGAGGATTGAAATACAACTTTCCCTACATCAACTTAAGGAGGTAAGAGGTGAAATGTAGCATTCATTGAAAAGAAGAAATGAATTGGTCATTTAACAAAATAACACTCAGTATCAAGAAGACACTACTAGATTTTCTAGGATATCTGAAGAATTTGTTGCAATAATTGCAATTCTAATGGAAAAGAATAATACCCTAAATGAAGAAGTCAAGAATCTAAAAATGGAACAAGAAACTCAATCAGTTATATTGTGTGAGATAACTAAACTAAAAAAGAAATATGGGTAAGAACAAACTTGAGGAAAATACATTAGATGTGCAAAAAATGAAGAACATGCAACTGGACACAATGAATCAACTAATGATTGGAAATCAAGAACTAAATAGGAAAGACATTGAGATTGTAACTATGAAATCATCGAATGACCTACTGTAGAATGAATTGAGACTAGAAAAGGAATTTATTGAAAGGTAGAATAAACCTAATGAATCCATAAAGTACTTTGAAAAGATGATGAATACACCAAGAACAATTGATGATACTACTGGATTGGGATATTCTACTACTAAAGAAAGAAAATCATCTAAAAGTGGTGAACAAGGAAATAATAAGGGAAAGATCAAAAAACCCACTTGTCATCATTGTGAAAAATTAGCTCATATAGCAAATGTCTATAGGAGTAACAATGGAAATCAAAGCCCTACACAAAAAAATAGAGAACACTATTATAACTATAAGAAGTAAGGACACTAGGCACATGAATGCTAGACCAAGACCATCAACACTCAGAAATTTGAAGGATATTCTTACATCTATCAGAGGTATGGGCACAAAGAATATGAACTAAGATCTAAATCTAAGCTAACATCAAAGAAGAAAATAAATGTACATTTTTTGACATGAAAGGTTAATTTGTCTATCAGTGACTCAAAACTTAGTCTAATTGGTTACATTGTTCTTGAGCTTATCATTCAATTTGTAATGTTAACCAAGTGATTCATTTGTTCCTGAGCGAAGTAGTTATTTTACAGTGTTTACCAAGCTACATAGTGTTGGCTGAGCTTCAAAGACATAGTTCAATGCAAACGGAGCATAATAGAGGCTACCAAGCTAGTTAGTTAAGTGAAGGAAATCATAGTGTTAACCGAGCTCTATAGTGTTAACCAAGTCCAATAGTATCTGCTAAGCTCTCAGGGTTAATGAAGTAGATCTAGTGTTGATTGATTCATGTAGTGTCAACTAAATGATCTAGTTGCTACCAAGTTTCTCAAATATCACCGAGTCACACAGTACTAATCAAGTTCAAGCTACTTGGAAGTGATTAGTATGGACCAAGCTTCAAGTTTAACTGAGTGCCAAAGATTGCTGAGAGTTGAGAATTTTTTCCATGTATCAAAACATCACTGAGTTTCACTTCAAAACCCAAGTTATAGTAGTTGGGCCAACTTTGTGGATTATGATGTAATTGGTATTGTAGCCAACTCCATTGAGTTTTAATTTGGATTGGTATATATGTAATGTATTGTGTCATATCCAAATATGAATGAGAAGACTATATGATGAGTAGAACTGTGATTAAAGAAGGCTAGAAGTAGTAAAATAGACAAGAAAGTATTATCTATCGTGTAGTGAGGTGATCATTGTAATTCAAGGAATCTCAACCAAAAAACTAGAGTTGCAGATCTGAGGTCAGCTACCAATTCAACCTAACAGGTGCATCAACCAAATCCTTTAATAGGGTAGACTTAAAATTATTTTCTAAATGTTTTACTGAGTGCATACTTCATTGTATGTTTATATATCCTTTTACAAGATAAACCTCATAGTCCTTATCGCTCCTAACAAGTTAGATCACTAGAAGTGGTCAATTCTAAGTCTTAATAGGTTAACTTTATACTACACTATTAAAGCTTGTGGGTATCATCTCCACCCTAGTTTTACTTTCTAATTGGATTTTTTTTGGGTCACCATATCTTGTGTCAAATTTCAATGAATTTTTTAATTTCTTTCATTCTTTCATGCATGCAATTAGATCAAAATATTATATGAAGGATTAATTGGTGAAGAAAGATAATATTTTATTAGTTCCCAATTCATCCCTCCCCTTTCAATATCCTTGCCTACCTCATATTTTCAATAATTGGTATTAGAGCATCAGGTTCTCACATCAGAAGTTTAACAACTTGAGAAAAGATTATAGGCAATGGAGGTATATATGCTAGATAAGGCTATTGACAATGAAAAGTTGAATCTTGAATCAGCTATTGGACAACTCAAGAAAGAAAATAATCAACTCTCTCAATCATTGAAAATATGGCTAGATCTTGCAGTACAAATAAATGACTATCTATACACCAAATAAAGAATTGAAGGTGTATATTGATGGAGACACAACCAAAGACTAGAATGAACACATAGGAAAAGGGAAATTTTATTATCAATGAAAATGTCTTATGGGCTTACAATAGTATGATTCTAGAGAAAGAAATCCTCCACACAGTACCTTCTATCTAACTCCACTGAGAACTACCTTTACAATGCTACAAATGTTCTTAAATAAGCCCCAAATGGTTTAGGGTTAGGAATAAATTCTAGAATATGCTTGTTGACATTCACCACCAAAATAGAATGTTCCACAAATCATGTTAGAAGTCAGTATAAAATTAGAAGAATCTAGAAACGGTAATCCAACTTCCAGGAAACATAACTTTTGAATTGTAACTCTGATTGACGAATTGTTTACATTTTTGGAAAGCTCTTGAAGTGCTCTATAGCCCTATGGACCAGCTTCATTCCTCCCCCATTTTTTGGCCTATAAAAGGCTGTTTAGTGCCCCATATTTGACTTTGAAGTGCTCTTAGGAGGTCTCTAGGAAAATTAAAACTACAATAACTTTCTAACCGTAAAGCCTGTTGACCTAATTCTTTTTCTAGAGTTTTTTAAATTAAAAGTAAAATAATCCCTTTAACTCATCATAATTTTGGCTCAACTACAAACTAACTCATTTTCTACATTTACACATATCCCAAGGTACTTAAAAAATAATAAAACTCTAGCCCATAAAACTAATAGTGGAACTGTGAGAGTTGGAAACTTTATTTGACCCAAATAGGTATCCAAAAATGAAAACACATTAAATAGAAACTATCTCTAAGAATATTTTTGGGTGATACAGGATTGCCCTTATAGGACTGAATGCTCCTACATCAGACACCCAGGGTAGATTAAAAAGTGACCCTATCACTTTATGGTAGAGGAAACCCTAAATGGGCAACCTCCCACTAATAGATTTGGCATCGATTTGTG
This sequence comes from Cupressus sempervirens, assembly GCA_028749045.1. Lineage (NCBI taxonomy): Eukaryota > Viridiplantae > Streptophyta > Pinopsida > Cupressales > Cupressaceae > Cupressus > Cupressus sempervirens. The sequence goes on along the minus strand of CM053790.1, from coordinate 222,464,725 downwards.
ACGACTATGTGTCGCAATTACGATAGCAATGTGTCACCACTGCGAAAGACATTGATGTCGTAGTTATTTAGTCACAATTTACGATGTATACCCCTTGCCCTCGCATTTGCAACGCCTATTCATTGCTATGCAGCCACCTTATTAGCACATCAACCCCATCACAATTCCTATGTTTTCTGTTGCAATTGTGACAGGGTTTCCATCACATCTACAACAACTCTATTGCAATTGCCGGGGTTGTCATTGCAATTGTGACGGCAACCCTAGCAATTGTGGTGGAGTTTCTATAGATGCGACAGCAACCCCATCGCAATTTCTGGGGTTGTCGCCACAATTGTGATGGTAAAAGAAGTAAATCAAAAAAAAAAAAATCTTGTCTGTTTACTTCGGTGCTCTATTTTTCACCGTACTTAACATCATGTTCAATAGATTTATAGAGCTGTCTATTACTATGATTCACCTTCCTGTGTTCTACAACCAAAGAGATTCAAAGTTGTATCCTGCTTGGGCTTATTCACTTCCTACATGGGTCATGAGAGTTCCTCTCTCACTCTTGGAAACTTCCATATGGGTCATTCTCACCTACTATACCATTGGCTTTACTCCAAATCCCCAAAGGTATTAGATTCAAGACCATTTGTTTCCTCATAGCACCATCAATTCAACACTTGATGGCTCTAATACATTCTCTCATGCAGGTTTTTCCGACAATTTTTACTCTTATTCATCCTACACTAAATGTCTCTCTCACTTTTTTATTTAATTACTGTAGTCGGATGGAGTAAGCTTGTGGCAAACACCTTTGGAACATTTGTACTCCTGATTGTATTAGTCCTTGGTGGATTCATTGTATCTAGAGGTATCATACCATTGTCAACAAAGTAGAATAGATTCTAGTAATCCAGACTTGAAATAATTTGACATTCCTCACAGATCTTGTGTTTGCAGAGGACATCAAGCCCTGGTGGATATGGGGGTATTGGATATCTCCTCTCATGTATGCTCAAAATGCCATTCCAATGAATGAATATCTCTCAACATGTTGGTTGAAGGTTAGGATCATAATTGTGTTATAACATATATAGATTAGAAAGGGGCATTGATGTTTGTTTTGTGTTTCAGTTGAGAAATGTTATGATAATGTGATGACCGGTTATTGTTGCAGCATGGAGCAAGCAATGAAATAATTAGTGTGGCAATGTTAGAAGCTTGTGGATTGTTTCCTGAAAGCTACTGGTACTGGATGACCATTGGAGTACTGGAAAGATACACATCTCTCTTTAACTTGCTCTACACCCTCGCATTGGCCTATCTAAATCGTAAGTTGAATTCCTGATATCCTCTTTCTCTTGATTGTATTGGGTAATTCAAATTATTTAGATTGTAAGTTGATTCCCTGAAATCCCCTTTCTCTTAATTGAATTGGGTGATTCAAAATACACAAGAAAATAACGATCTGCCTATCCATGTAAATCATAGTTTTTTCAGAGTCAGTTTTTCATCAACATTTTGCATCACATCCTGAGGATGGATCACAGAGTGTGTTCCAAAATATTGATGGAAAAATCCTTTAAAAATTGATTCTAGAAGCATCAAATGAAGAATTCTTATAAATTGTAGAAACTTAATCATTACTTATGCAGCTATTGAGAGACCTCAAGCATTGATTCTAGAAGAAGACTCAGATGAAAGCCAAACAGAAAGAGAGAGACTACAAGAAATGAAACTTATCTCTTCAGCTGGAAGTAAGCTTGTTTGAAAGGTTTTTCTATGTTGTTTGAATCAAATTTGGAGTAGGTAGGGAGAGATTATCAATAATGTTTCTAAGGTGTTGTGTTTGAACTTTGGTCTCAGCAATTAAAAGGGGAATGGTGTTGCCTTCTATTGCAAATTATGATGCATTGTTGTTATACTTTTTCATGGCTCCGTTGGTCCTTACTATCCTAGATTTCTTATATAGATTTGTGGTGACATTGAAACTTTTTTGTTAATGGAAAAGTAGTATCCTTCCATCAATAAGAAGTGTTGAATGTTCTAACTTTTATATTATTCTATAATTAATTTAGGAGAAAAGTGGAGAAATAAACAATAAAACTCCTTATAGTTTTCTTTATGAAATACAAATTATAGCCATTCTCTTCATATAGTTACATGTTTTTAAAAGTTATAATAGATACATTGGATGCAATCTTACACCAACATGCTAACCCAAATTATCATTCTCATTAGTCTCTACCTCTAGTCATTATATTTGTTTGAGAAATATAGCACTCATACAAACTATCATCACAACAGGAACATAAAATGCTCCACCAAATCGATGCTACAATTAGCATATATGGTTGTCCACGATTAAATCAGGCAAAATTTTTTCACCAAATAAACTATCTACACTCAATACTCTATTAGGTATATCACAATTAAAATAAAACTGATGGATCCACACAGTGTAAGCAAATGCTGCATAATAATTGATATAATATTACAACATAAGCAATCCAAGTAGAGAGTGTCGTGATTGTCTCATATAAAAGTTGAACCAAAAGAAATTACCATTGTTGTGGGCAATAATAAACTTACTTGTCAAGTACTCATTAAATTTTCATACATACGAATTCAGCTATACGAAGAGAACAAGATAATATGTGGCCAAAGACATAGTCTCAAAATTTGGCAGATAGAGAAAGCACTCATTCAAATATATAGGGCTCATAAAGCCTAGTAATTATAACTTTTACATTTAGTGTCAAAAAATCAAATTCTTGAGAATTGGGGAAATTACCTAGTATGCAATCAAAGAGCCAAACTTGCTATTGTCTGTGTCGTCCCTCCCTTGTTCTTGTGGTGAAAAAGAAAGCATTGTCACATCATGCAGCATTCAAAGAAGTGAGAGCAAGAAAACAATTTGATAGTATGAATACGCATGTAATAAAGGCTAAGAGTTATCATTACGTATTGTGCATGTTGCAAGTTTGACAAAGCATGTATTCCATTACAAAATTACCTAGAAGCCATTGTAAATTCATTATCCATTTAACATATGTTTGAGTGAATAATTGCTATCTCAGTATTCATTTTTATATGTATATCATAGGCTTTCTTTTGGTTGTATTGCATATGACCTTATTCATGGTGAGTGTAGCTTGTAGAATTTCTACTATTACATAGATCTAGCCAGGAAAATAGAAGCCAGACTTTTAGGAAAGAACAGAGAAAAATAGAGCAGCACATAGTGACAAAACAACTAGTTCTATAATGAAAAATGGAACTGCCTGAATTACAATGATGGAATCCACTGAATATAACAACACATTATGGTGATGATGTTAGGAATTAACATTAATTCCTATTCACAATCAAAGCATAAAATCCTGCAATTTGAGAAAAAATTATGCAAAATATTGCATGATAGATTGATGGATCAAACTGGGTCTTCCATAAATTACCTTTTGAACTGAATTATCACCAATAGATCATTGTCAGGAATGAACTAAACTGACATTTGGAATTTTGAATGCTAAAAATATTAATTTATATCTAATTAAATTTAAATAACACTCTAACTTTGTGTAACCATTTACTCAAAACTAAATCCTTGGCTACTAATATGGCCGGTGGCAAGTGCTTCTCTCTGGGAAAAATTAAATGACCATCATAGTTCCTAGTTTGTTGCATACCTTACAAACATTTCCTAGATTAAACATTTCACATTATTCCTCTGTTTTACTCGGTTTGTGAGTAGCATCAATAGTTTGACAGATACTACAAAAACATGTTGATAAAAGATATTATTAATATATTACATGGAAGCACATACAAAGTGATAAATGATTGTTTTTCTTAGCAACAAAACATAGAACCTATTGTTGCATTCAATCACAAAGCTATGAGCATTTGATCACGATGCTTCAAATGCAGCTGATTATGACTTGCTTCTTAATTATTTTTCTCTCTACCATCTGCTTTCACAACAAGATGTTTATATCTTGAAATTTAAAAAAACTAAAATAAAGACTTCAACGAAGCATTCAGTCACGAAACTATGAGCATTTTCTCATGATTCTTCAAATGAAGCCCTTTACGACTTATTTCTTAATTAATTTCATCTCTATCATCATCTTTTACAAGGAGATGTATGCATCCTATATTTATAATAAAAAAATACAAATAGACACTTCAAAATGTCAAATATTATTATATTAGTCCAAAAAAAATAAAAGATATTCTGCCATGCCTAAATATCCTAAATAATCTTTTGTCATTTTCCCTGTCTCAACAGTTCCTACACAGGCAGCTTCTAGCTTCTCTGAAAATTCAAGTAGTCTTGGATTTTCATCTAGTTTTTCCCTACCGTAAAAGTAGTAAAAGCAATTAAACACAGAGAAGATACTGGAAGTGAATCTAGATCATTCTTAGGATGAATGCTTGCCAAATCTGAAAGAAGTTAGTGGATACACTATCATGTAGATGTTGGTCAAAGCCATAAATAGAATGTGGATCACCCATCAATCATTGAACTTCTAAACCAGGTGCTCATACCTGTGTGCAAGCCCATGTGTCCATGCAAAGATAGAAGCTATGCTATTTGTGCTAGTTTCACCTCCCTTTTGATGAACACGAAAATGTTGAGTTACTGTACCATGAGCTGCTTCAGCCTCAATAGTCTTTCCATCAGGGCAAACCTATGAAATAACTAAAATTAGGAATGATTTGTGGAGAATGGATTTACTAGTTTCAAATTATTCTACAAGTCCCACAGGGATAATGATTGCAAACAACTAAAAATATTCTATATGTAGACATTAAATTTGGGAAACTTCAACAAACTGGCAATGCAATTAAACTTATGAAAATAGACAGAATTAAAATTGCATCCAAATTTTAGTGATCGACCAAAACATTTTTAGTCTTCTAACAAAATAAATGTTCTGCATTGTTAGGAATCTCTTGGCCCTGTAGAAGATTAAGATTTGAAAATTTGAAAAATGATGAGACAAAATTAACTCAAATATAGAGGATTTTGGATCTTAGCTAACAACCCAGAACAAGTGCTCTTAAAACTGGAATACATGAATCATGAGTCCAACTTGAGCCATTGCATTGTGCATGTTTATATTCAATCACAACAATAAATATTAAAAACCTCTGAAAGTTTCACTTCTGAAATATAAGCTCTTCACAGCCACAAAAATACACAGAATCATGGACACATTTGCTAGACATTTAAATGCATGCAGTTCCACCAATGGATAAAAGTGGTAACACATAATATCCATGTAAAGATGTCATGGTGTGTACATGCAGACAAGCTTGATAAAAAATAAACACCATGACAAATGATAGGCAATATCCCAAGTACAGGATATGAAAATTGAGCTTAATTCAGAAAAATATTTAATTAGAGCATACAGCTCATGAACAAAATCTAAACCAACTTAAAGTATGAATAAGAATGAGGGTATAGAATATGATGAATGTGTGCATGTTTGCTAAAAAAATAACATAAACACTACTAAATAATCGCGTGTTTAAAAATGATTTACTTGTAAGAAAACATATACACCAAACAAATAGGTAATTGAACCAAGTTATATATAATAGTAAAGTGGATTACAATCTCACCAGAATAGATGTCATCAGACCAAGAGATCCAAATCCTAAAAATAGAAAATCCAGTCAGGTTTGCTTCTAAAGAAAGTAATCATGTTTCCTTCCTTACAAAAATAATAGATATATGTAAGATTAGATATAATGATCAGTTCAAAGCCAGATTCAATGAAAAATAGTATTTTGCACCACTAACCCTATGCAAGGAAATCACTCTGCACATCACCGTCATAATTTTAGCATGCCCAAACATAGGCATAATCACTCTTCAAATCATAGGCTACCATGTCATCAATAAGACTATGCTCATACGTGTTCATGAATCAATCATTGAAAGAAGTTATTGTGTGCCCGGCAGAATCAAGATAATCAACATTGCAATCTTCATATTATTGTGCCAAGAAACAAAACCAACTAGATTCCTATTGCATCATATTTAGCTTTCCAACTGGCCTCATATACCTCCTAGAAGATATCTTTAAACCTACCAATTTAAGTCACATATAAGAAGAATCTCCGAGAATATGAGGATCCTTAAGCTAGAGAATCATAAAGAATGATAACATGGGAAGTAAGGTGTGTTAGAGAAAAAGGTAAAAATAAGATCATCAATCCTTGTCATTCTTATAATGTCAACTATAATTTCATTCCTAAATGACTCTAAAATACCTTTTAAAACACTCTTCACACACCTATAACCTTAACTAACCCCATTCAAGCCTAAGTTGGCTTATGTTACCAATGTTGGTAATTTTACAAGATCTTGCACTTTGAGTGCATTTTACATCATTTAGGGGCTTTAATAGCCTATTACATCATGTAAACACTACCATCCACCCATAACTCTTCCTAGGACACCCTAGGACTTCAAATGACCCCTTACATCATATTGACTCCCTATTTGTGCTAATTTGAGCTTCACTTACATCTTATTGAGCTTCACTTTTTTTCAAGAATAGTTTAATATTCTCTACTAAATAGGGCCAACCATGTGAAGGTCAAAGCTCATTTGGCCCCACCCCCCTCCCCCTAACATCACTCTACATTCCCTGTTAACATCTAACATTGATTCATTCTTTCAACCATTAATAAAATGTAACATTCAATCAATATCACATGATAACATTCATTAACACATTAGATTCATAAACATGCAAAATTCATCAATATTTTGCATTAACACATAATTCATGAACATTCATTAGCACATAATTAAATTCATTGAGACATGAAATTCAGTCATTATCAATTAAGGTATGTATATGAAAATCATTTCATTTTTTTCTTTCTATTTCTTTTTTCTATGTAAGATCTAAGAGGAGCATCAGTGTCATCATCAATTCCCCCCTCATCAGTTCTTTTCTCTGTTCTTGATGATCTCAAATTCCTATGCTATTGCAAAGGGGGGTCCTCTACAATAACAAATAAAAGAGTTAAATTAAAAATAATTTATTATAATTATTACAAGTATTTAATTATTTTAAATAACATAACTGTGGCGCTCTTTACCTGATCTGACCACATCATTTTTTATGGACTCAACGTCAACACGCTCATAAACATCCACCCCTCGATCCTCTACAGCTGCTATACAAAATGCCCCAAAATAGCTCTCATGCGAAAAATCTTCAAAAAAACTATAGGAGATATCCACATATAAAGTTCTAAGAGTATTACTAAGCACGATATTTTACAGAAGCATTTTTTAGAAGGTTTATATTTTTATGAACGTGACATTGATATAGCAAAAGTAATGTTTTGAAATTCAAAGGCATCAAGTAGAATTTCTTATAATAGAACTATACTGAGCTTTCCTATGATGAATAGAACATGCCTAATATATTATTGAAGACTCAACAAATGATCTATTCAAAATTTCAAAGAGAGGAGTACAACTCTTGTAGGATCTAAAATAAAAGTAACTTAAGAATAGTCCACAACAGAGGTTATACACAAGAAAAACTATATCATTAGCATGCAGCAAGGAGTAGTGTTAGTGTAAAAGCTATCATATTTTTAAGACACGTTAACTTAATTACACAAGTGGGAATATTTTTAAGATATAACTCAGAAAATGAAGCACAAAGTTTACTACTAGTTGAAACTTTGAAAAAAGGTAGCGTCTACATTAAGAAAAAAATAAAAATTATGTAAGGAGCTTTCAGAATAGAAGTATGGTACTGATCTTCACTAAAATAGTTTTTTCTAAGAGGCACCTAATGACCATTTTTGTGAATTTCTTGAGTAATAGTAGGAATGAAGAGTATATCAAATGTTTCAGAAATATTTTTCCAATGCAAGAGATTTCAATATTCTTTTTAAAAATAAATCTATCTAAAAGCAAGCTTTCAGTTTTATTAACCTATGACATGTTGACAAACAACACTAAAAGAGAAATATTTTATTTAATAAATCACAAAGAATTCATCAAACAAGAAAGTTACAACATCCTCCGAGAATAAAATGAAGACTCAAATTATCAAACAGAAGTATCAATATGGTAGGAGTAAGAGGATCAGGAGCCATTGATAAAAAAATTCAAACAATACTTCTGAACATGCACCTCTCATAAATTGTTTAGTTGGAAACTAATGCAACTGATTCCATGCCCTTGAATCTGTGCCCTTAAATCAGAGAGGAAGCTAATGCATTCGCACTTCAATGGGAGCTCTGAAGGGAGATCATGACATGTGAATCAATCGATTCTTTTGCATGAACCTTGGAATCCATAGAGTCAATGCTTCTCCTAAAATCTTTGCACCCTCTTGCTTGTTCGGCTGTAATTTCTACTTACTCCACTCAGAATGCTCGACTCTCAATGGCAGCATCTTCCTTCAAAAACTCTATCGCTCTATGCAGGGACCCTCGATCAGAAACTCTTGAAGTGTATAATGACAACCAACGTGCCCTTTGTTTTTTTTCTTATAACCCGACGACGTTGCAATTGCGATGCCTAACATCGCAATTGTGACATCATCAGGCTATAATTCAAAAAAAACCCAAAACAACATAACATTTGCCCACTGTTGCAAATTGGCATTGTAAATTGACCCCTAATCGATTAGTGTCCACTGTTGATATCCAAGTTGAGTCCTCTATTGGTTGTCCTTTCCACTTCACCAAGTAATCTTCATACTGCATATTTCTAGTACTTCTACCCACATGACTATCTAGAATCTCTTCTATCTCCTCCTTAGAAGTAGGAATTGGACATGGCTCTAACATCAACCCCTCATCTACACCATCATCATGATATTCTGTTAATTCTGCAATGTTGAAGATAGGAGAAATGTGAATCCCATCTAGAAAATCCACCTCATATGCATTTCTTGATTCATGTTTCTTCAAAATTTTGTAAGGGTCAAATTTCTTCACCTTTAGCTTGTTGTAGGTACCCACTAGAAATTGTTCCTTTTGTAAGTGTACCATAACCAGATCCCCTAATTGGAATTCCTTATGTCTCCTCCTTTGATCTGCCCTAGCTTTATACTATTGATTCATCTTGGTAATGTGTGCATGGACCTCCTCATGTACACTCTTGACATGTTCAGCAAATTCTTTTGCCTCAACACTTGTCCTCTCCACTCACTCCATCTTCCTTAATTCTGGTGTAGTCCTTGGGCTACTACCATACACAATTTAGAATGGTGATCTACCAATACTCCAATTTATAGAATTATTGTAAGAAAATTCTACCTATGGTAGAATCAAATCCCATCCCTTAGGCTTATCTCCCACTAAACACATCAAAAAATTGCCCAGACTTCTATTTACCATTTTTTTCTATCCATTAGTCTATGATGATGTGTAGAAATAAACTTCAATTCTATCCTCAACTTCCTCCATAAAATCCTCCAGAAATACCCCACAAATTTAGTATCTTTATCGAAAACAATACTCTTTGGGAGACCATGTAATCTCACCACCTCTCTAAAAAACAAATCTGCAATATGTATAGCATCATGAGTCTTGTGGCATGAAATGAAATGTGCCATCTTGGAGAACCTATCGACCAGCAAAAATATTGAGTCATTACCACTTTGTGTCCTTGGTAATCCAAGAACAAAATCATACTTATGTCCTCCCATGGCTTCAATGGAAAAGGCAATGGCTGATAGAGTCTAGTATTGTGACTAAATCCCTTGGCTTCTTGACATACTTGATAAATCTGTACAAAATTCTTCACATCTTGTGACATTTGAGGCCAAAAATAATGCTCTCTAAGAATGGAAATGGTCTTATCTCAACCAAAGTGTCCTGCCATCCCCCCACTGTGCTTCTCGTTGATAAAATTTTTCCTCATGGAACTCCTTGGAATGCATTACAAACTACCCTCGAACATCATACCATCTTGAATAAAATAATCTAGCCACTTGGTCCTATCTACTATAACAAGTCCTTTACAAGCCTTCCATGCTTTAGCAAAATCAGGATCCTCAGGGTATAGATTCTTGAGTTCATCAAACCCAACCACTTCAACCTACATTACTACTAGCAATAACTATCTCCTACTCAATGCATCTACAACCATATTAAACCTTCCACTTCTATGTTTCAACACAAATTTATAGCTTTGCATGAACTCTACCCACTTTAAATGTCTTTGGTTCAATTTACCTTGGCTATTTAGGTACTGCAATGCCTAGTGATCAGTATACAAGACAAAATCTTTTGGCAATAAATAATGCCTCCATTTCTTTAAGGCCTGAACGATTGCATAGAACTCCTAATCATAAGTAGAATACTTCTTCTTTGGATCATTCATTTTTTCACTAAAATATGCAATAGGCTTACCTTCTTGGCTCAATACGACCCCAATAGCACTACCACTAGCATCACAATCTACCTAGAACACTTTACTAAAATTAGGAAGTACCAACACTACGTGTTCTATCACCTTCTTCTTCAACAATTCAAAACTCTGTGTAGCTATTGTAGTCCACTTGAACTCTTTCCTATCCCCCCTTATCTTTTCAATTAGGGGTGAACATATGCCACTAAAATTCTTAATGAACTTTCTCTAAAAACTAACTAAACCATGAATGATCTCACCTTAGTAGAAGACCTTGGAGTAGGCCATTTCAAGATGGCTTTTACTTTCTCTAGATCCATTTTGAGACCCTTAGATGATACAACAAACCCCAAGTAGACTAACTCCTTTTTTACAAAGCTACACTTCTTCAAATTAAGCAACATTTTCTCTTCCCTCAACCTTTGAAGGACTCTACAAATGTGCAATAAATGTTCATCCAAAGTCTTTCTAAAAATTAAAATATCATCCAAATAGACAATAACAATTTTTTCCAAGAATTTCTTTAGTACCTCATTCATAAGTCACATGAAGGTGCTTGGTGCATTGGTCAGTCCAAAAGGCATGACTAACCACTCATATAGAGCCTCCTTGGTCTTGAATGTAGTCTTCCACTCATCTCCCTCTCGTATCTATATCTGGTGATAGCCACTCTTGAGATCTATCTTTGTGAAGTATTGAGCCCCATTCAAGTAGTCCATAAGATGATCCATTCTTGGCAAAGGGAACTGATACTTGATGGTTATTCTATTTATAGCTCAAGAGTCTATGCATATTCTCCACTCTCCATCCTTCTTTGGTGCTAGTACTGCAAGTACTGCACATGGACTTAGGCTCTATTGAATCAACCCCTTCTTCAATAGCTCTTGAACTTGTCTATTTAGGTCCTTAGTTTAAGTCAGAGTCATCCTATGAGTAGCCTTGTTAGGAAAACTAGCTCCAGGAATTAAATCTATCTGATGGCTGATTTGCCTTACTAGTAGCAACCCTTCTGGAATATTATCAGAGATGACATCTCCATACTCATTTAATAGGACTAAAACTTCAAGTGGAATTTCACTAATACCTTCCTTATCTCTTGTATTAATCAAAGCATAACACATACGTTGATGTTTCATACCATCCAAAAAAATTCTTCCATCAACAAGACATATCCTAGCACTACCACATACCTTTTCACCTTCCTTTATCAAGGGCTTCAGTTTGTGGAAAAATCCATCCTTTGTCAGAGAGTATGTATTCGGATGACCATCATGTACAACATATCTATCAAATTACCATGGTCATCCCAACAATAAATGGCAAAAATCCATTAGAATAATGTCATAAAGAACTTCATCATGGTAACTCCAATTCATGAACTTCACCAAACATTGTTCACTGACCAGGACCTTATGATCATCCTTTACCCAAGCAATCTGATAGGGTTGGGGGTGTTTCTACCTCTTGAGCTTTAGCTTAGAGACCATCTCCTCAGACACCAAGTTGTCAGTGTTTCCACCATCAACAATCACATCACAACACTTATCCTCACACTTGCACCTGGTATGAAACAAACTCCTCCTTTGTCCAAGTTTAGTCTCACTACTTAGTAAGACCCTTTCATTTACAAGGACCTCTCCTCTTTTTGCATCCTCAGAATGCAATGACTATGCATCCTCATCCACATGGGAAACCCTGGCTTGACCATCAACTCTCCTATCTATCCTTCCTTGTCATTGAGGGAATTCAAATGCAAAATGACCTTCTTCATTGAAATGAAAATAGGTACCATAGAAGCCTCCTCTTCCTAAACCTTTTCCATGTCCTCTACCTCTTCCTCTCTGATCTCAAAAGTTTTAATCATGGGAGTGGTTGAAACCCTCATTCCTCTGGTTCTTGCTAGTACCTACATCTTCATTTTTCTCTTGGGTCTCATTTTGACCTCCACATGACCTACTTCCACCCCTTCCTCCTTGACCATGCCCTTTTTTCCTTCTTTCAAACCTTTTATTTAGTTTCTCTTCAACTTGTAGGGCAAACTAGTATGCCTCTTCAATTTTAGTCATTCTAAACAGACTTAACTCCTCCCGAATGCTAAGTCATAACCCACTAAGGTAATGGGAAACCTTCTCCTTATTTTCTTCTACACACCCTGCCCTAATAAGAAGTCAATAAAATTAATCCATATATTCCTAGATAGATTTTCCTTCTTGCTTTAATCCTTGCATTTTCTTGAACAAATCCAGCTTGTAATCAATAGGAACGAATTTCTTCTTTATTTTGTCCATTGTGTGATCCCACCTTGTGATTTCCTCCTTTCCTCTTCTATTCCTTTCCAACTAGATCTCTTGCCACCAAATTTTGGCATGTCCTTTCATTTTGGCCTTTGCAAACTTAACCCTATCTAGATCCCTAATATCCTCATACTCAAAATACTCCTCTAGTTCATTGATCTAGTCGGTCAACTCATCTAGGTTTAGATTTCTTGAAAACATATCCACATCAACTTTAGGTCTTTTTCCAAGCTTGGAAATGGCCCTAAAAAGCCTCTCCTCTGCCTAATTTATAAATTCCCCTTTGTCTTCCCCTTCCTATCCAATATTTTTTTCTTCTTCATTTTCTTCCTCACTTTCATTGCCTATGGCAACTTTAGTCCTCTACATATCTCCTCCTACAATGCTTGAACTTGTCTCTGGAGGGCTCTAACCTCAGGAGTAACAATTCCATCCCTTCCACCATGTTCCCTTTATGGAGGCATCATATTGTCTCAAACCCACAACCTCACAGTCCTGGTGCAAACTGCCTCACAGTCGGCGCTCTATCTACACACTCAGGAAAACCTACTCTAATACCACTTGATGGAGACACAACCAAAGACCAAAATGAACACATAAGAAAAGGGAAATATTATTATCAATGAAAATTCTCTATGGGCTTACAATAGTATGATTTTGGAGAAAGAAATCCTCCACACAGCACCTTCTCTCTAACTCCACTGAGAACTACCTTTACAATGCTAGAACCGTAACTCTGATTGACAAACCGTTTACATCTCCAGAAAGCTCTCGAATTGCTCTATATCTGTATAGACCAGCTTTTCTCCTCCCCCATTTTTTGACCCTATAAAAGGCCATTTAGTTCCCCATATCTAACTTTGAAGCACTCTTAGGAGGTCTCCACAAAAATTAAAATTGCAATGACTTTCTAACCGTAAAGCCTTTTGACCTGATTCTTTTTTTGGAGTATTTTAAACTACAAGTACAATCATCCTTTGAAATTACACCCTTTAACTCATCATAATTTTGGCTCAATTACAAAATAACTAATTTTCTACATTTACACATATCCCAAGGTGCTTAAAAGCTAATAAAACTCTAACCCAGAAAACTAATAGTGGAACTGTGAGAGTTGAAAACTTTATTTGACCCAAATGGGTATCCAAAAATGAAAACACATGAAACAAAAACTATCTCTAAGAATATTTTTGGGTGATATAGGATTGTCCTCACACCACTTAGATGCTCCTACATCATATATCCTAAAATAAATTCAGATGAAGCTGGTGAAGAAATCAAAGATCTATTAGAAAACAATTCCAATCTTCAAGAAGATGTTAGAAAACTGAAAAGAGAACAAGAAATTCAATCAGTCAAATTATGTAAAGTCATCAAAGAAAGAGACAAAGCCAACAAAGAGATTAAAGAAAAAAATAATGAAATCCACCAACTATCTCTTCAACAAGAAGACTTCATTGATTAGCTCACTAATGGAAATGAAGAAATTTTGAATCTAAGATCAGAGAATGAAAGACTACTGATTAACCTCAACATTGAAAAGAAAACCCATAAACGAATGATGAAATCTTAAGAAGGCATGAATTAATTAAATGAAAAAAGTTAGTACAAACACAAAGGAAAAGCTGGAATAGGATACATAGAAGAAAGTGAATCATCTTAGCAAAGAGTTTAAGAGAATCAAAGACCTACTTGTAGTCATTGTGGTAAAATAGGTCATACATCAAAAATTGTTGGAGCAATAGAAAAGTAAAATTCAATGGAAAGTGTTGTAGTTGTAGTAAGCATGGTCATAGAGCAAGTGAATGCATAGATAAACGTAACTTTGAAGATAATGTCACAATTTCAAGAAACAAGGATACAAATCTTTAGAGTATAAAGAAAAGCAATGTATCCTAGCAGAAAAAAATGGTGAAATCAATGTTTGGATGAGATTATAATACATGGTTTAGATCTCACTACTATGGTGAATTCGAGCACATTGGAGCAAACTACATGAAACATGATATGAGGAAAAGAGACACTACAAAAAGTTGTTTTAGTTGTATAGAACTTGGACATTTTGCAAAGAAATGTATGAATATACATAGAATTGAAGATGAAAAGAAAGAGAGAGCTAACAATATTAGAAAATAAATAAGGCAAGAATGGGTACCAAAATCTCCACAAAATGCAAACAAAGATCATGAAGTGAATGACACCCAAGTTACTGAATTGGGTGGTTCAAACACTTCAACCTAGTTCAATATGGAGATCACTAGATCTATGATCTAAAAGAAGTAGTCTAACATCAATTCTAGCTAGCAAAAAATGACCCAATCAACATTCAAGATGCACATGGATCAGTGAGCATAATGGAAATTAGGAGACCTTAATGAGCAAGGTCAGGTTACATATTGTTGCAAACTCAAGTTGGTAGTTCCTATCGAGTGATGGTGACTCTAGCAAGCTATAGATGTCTTTCGAACATTAAAGATTAAACCAAGTGGAGGACATCTTGCCACTGAGTGAGCATGAAGTATGAAGCATTTATGGAAATTGAATAATGGAAATTCATTTAATGGAAGAAATTGAAGGCATTACTTCACTGTGAATTTTTAGAGCTAGTTGAGAAGAAGGAATTTAGAGCCCCCAAGAAATTTAAGTATTTTTTGTTGAAGATTTTCAAAGGTTTTAGAAACCCTAGCAAGAAATGGCATCTTCTAGTAGTAAAATAAAGAAAGGGTGTGAATCGAGGAGTCAACTGCAAGGCACCAATCTTCAAGTTGAGTCTAGGAATTGAAGAAGTGGTTGACCTAGCTGGTGCACAATCGCAAATTCCACCTAGGGTATTACTCATGCATGAAATTCATTCTTTTTATCACTACTCAATCCAATAAATTAGAACCCTAGAGATGAATGAAGCATTCACATAATTATGTGCAGATGATGCATTAAAACCCAAACATCAGCATTTGGAAACCAAGGACTTGACTCACATCTGTCGTGTGCCAAGAGACTTCTAGGTAAAATGGATAAGATATATTCTAATTCATGTATATAATGGAAAATTATGGTTGAAGCAACCTATTTAGATAATGAATAAAATGATTCATAGAATTACTTGGCTCCCAATACTTAATAAAGAGAAGACAACCAAAACCCTAGGCTGGGTCAAACTAGAAAAGTGAACTCTTGTTGAGTGGGATGGAAGAGGAATGAAGATTAGTAGTGCAACTAAAATGGAACTAAATCTTGGCATTCATATCATTTTACATAAGATTTATAGTTGAAGTAGACTAAACAATATATCATTTGAAGTTGTATCTCACATACAAGGTTGTGAAGAATAACCTATCCTTCAACCTTGCCAAGTTATTGTTGAGCTGATTCAATAAGAATATAGAGAGAATGAGAGGATTAAAGAATAATTTGTATAAGTTTAGATCCCTTTTAGCATGTTTATTTTTCTTTCTCTAGAAATTCTTCCCTTCCAAAGGTATAATAGTTTGGTGCAAAGAAGTTTCTATTTTGTATCAAATTAATGAGTATATAGTAGAGATGTGTGAAAATTTAGAAAGTATCATGGATAACTACTTTGAAACATTCAAAGAGAAGATCAATAATAGATTTAGGATTCCTAAAAAGCTTTTAGGAGACTAGAAGGATGATATATGTTTCATGGTGGACTGTCACAAAGTATACATTCAAGAAGTTAGACCTAGAGTGGCATGGGTTAAGCCTCTAGAGTATGAGGTTAACATTGATGACACCAAGGATGTTATAGAGGCTTTGCTAAATGAGCCTTTGGATCCTAAAGCTAAATATTTTGTAACCTATGATGAAGAAAAGGAAAGAATAGAGCTTGAGATTAAGTTACCTCAAGCAGTCAATAAAGGAAGGAAAAGAGTAGAAAAGCTACTGAAAGGCACAAAGAAAGTAGGTTGAAAAGGTGACGATATTGAAGATGTAGATGCAAAGGATAAAGAATAAGAATAAAATTTTGAGGAAGAAGATCCTCTAAGGAACAAAGGAAAGTTTATCATAACCATACCTACCAAGTCATCCCCTATTGTGTTTACTAGAAGGGTAGCTAGTTCAATGAATAAATTGAAGTTAGGTGAAGATGAAGCCAAAAAATAATCTTTAAGAGATCTCCAATTACACTTCAAGGAAGAAAAAATAAAATGGAAGAAGGAGCTAACATGGAAAACTTAAATTTTTTTCAAAAATGAGACAAGGAATGAGGATGAGAAAATATAGATTGAGGATTATGTTATGACCAAGCTAGGAAAATGGAAGTACTCAGTCGATGAGCTTATATAACATATTCATAATAATCTTATGTAGGGAATTAATCCTAGATGGGAGCATTCGAATAAGATAGTCAAGGACATTTTTGAGAAGACCTTGATACAACTCATGCCTAAACTTAGTAAGAAGGAGGTCAAGGAATCCTTGAAGCAAAATGAGAAGAAGTTCACTCTCAAAATGAACACATGTATGATATTGATAAAAGACATTGAACATGTAGCGAAGGAAGAAAAAATTTCATGGAGAAACATTTATAAACTAAATCAACCTAGTGATTTTATTGTACATGTTGATGACAAAGATGATGATGAAGATGAGGAAGAGGATATAGAAATAAAATATGATGAGATTGATGATGTCAATTTTAATGATGGGGAGCAATAATAGGAAGCTACTGGAGGAAATCTTCTAGAGATACAAGGTATTGAGGAGACTAGTGAAAAAAAAAATGTACAGGTAGTCATGGCCTCATTTCCTCACTCTCTAAGCACAAAATTAGTGAAATCTAGCTCAAAGATAGCTTTTACCAAGTTTTTTGTGGTTACAACTTTTGTACCAAACACCCAACAAAGCTCTAAATCTATTCAATTGAATATATAAATGACAAAAGTGCCTAGCACTTCACCTACCAAGGAGGTAATGTCTTCCATCATCAAGCTTGACCAAGCAATAATAAGGTATTCATAGTCCATCATTTTCCATGGCTACTTCTATTCCAAGTATATTTATAGCTAATACAATAATAATTGACAACTAGTCTCAACTAAGTACTAAAGTCCTAGACAAGGGGGAGAAAAATGCTTCCACCATCCTAAAGGAAAACGAAAAAGAATTAGAAAAATTGATATGGATGAAGATATAGTTATTCTTAATTGGGATATATCTACTCTCACTTCTACTTAGATGAACACCATGGGTGAATTACTAAAGAAGAGAGCTAAGAAGGAAAAGCTTAGAGAAGAGAAGAAGAAACAAAATCAAATATTTGAAGACATAAAGAGCATTTTTTTGATGCTCTAAGTATTGAGGTTGATAGCGCATAACCTATTTTAGATCAATTAGCTTATATTTTCCACAAATTCAATAAAGACTCTAATGGATAGGAGAAACTACTTCAGAGAGTAGAATGGAAGTTTGAAAATAGAGTGTTAGAACAAGTTGCACAAAGAATTGCAATAGACCAAGTAGAGTTGGCTACTATTCTTGGTACACTAGAAACATCTATTGACAATGTTGTATCATTATTTTTCAAGTTAAGTGACACATCTATCTTTACCAAGGATATCAAGGAGAAATTTTCCAAGATAGATTAATACATGAAGGAAAGTGCACACCAGTTGTCACTTGACCCAAGCCATAATTTTGCACATTATTCAAAGATCAGAGATCTAACAAACTTGTAGGCAAAATTATTTAAGGAAGAAGCCAAGATTAGGTCCACACTTGTAGAAATACAAGGCATGATTCTTCCAAACATGGATGCATTGCAAAAACATGTTGCACATGCAAAGACACTCATCCATGATAATATCTTCTCAATAACTGATCATATGATGGGATTATCAGTAGAAGTTTAGATTGCATTACATGCAAGTAAGGTGGTACAAGAAAATTGGGACAAGAAAATGGTCCTTATTCTGAAGGTATATTCTAAATTCTTGTCACATTTTGGTATTAACATATAGTTCTTATACACCTTTGGCATTTATGTCCAAAATGGAGAGATGTATATATTATATATGGATAAGAATGATAAGAAGTAATGTGTAAAGGAGGAGAAGTATACTATACTTCATTTCTATGTATATAAGGGACACATATAAATCAGGGAGCAGTATAGTGTAGCATGAATATAAGTAGAAAATACCTTTACAAAATTAATTTTGGAAAATCAAAAAAATAGAGTATGTTATCGAGCTATAGTAGATGAAAGTAAAAATTGAGTTGAATACATAGAATGATGGAAAAATAAGTTTTGACAAATAGTTTTGAATGATCAAATTTTTTGATAAGTGTTTTTTTCACTAATGGCAAAGGGGGAGATTGTTGACATAAAGGTCAATTTGTTTATCAGTGACTCAACACTTAGTCTAATTGGTTACATTGCTACTAAGCTCTACAATTTCTACTTAGCTTATCATTCAGTTTCTAATGTTAACCAAGTGATTTAGTTGTTCTTGATGTAAGTAGTCAATTTGCAATATCTACTAAGTTACACAGTATTTACCTAGCTTCAAAGACATCATTCAGTGTAAACCAAGCATAGCAAAGGCTATCAAGCTAGTCAATGGAAGTGAAGGAGATAGTAGTGTTAACTATGCTCTAAAGTGTTAACCAAGTCCAATAGTATCTACCAAGCTCTTAGGGTTAACAAAGTGGATCTAGTGTTGACTGAGTCATGCAGTGTCAATCAAATGATCTAGTTTCTATTGAGTTTCTCAATGTTCACCAAGTCACACAGTTCTAACTGAGTTCAAGCTACTTGGAAGTGATTAGTATGGACAGAGCTTCAAGTTCAACTGAGTGCCAAAGTTTTTTGAGAATTGATAGTCTTTGCCACATTTTTTAACATCATTGATTTTTCCTTTAGAACCTAATTTACAATGGTTATGCTGACTTTTTGGATTATAATGTAATTGGTATTGTAGCTAACTCTAGTGAGTTATAATTTTGATTTGTATATATGTAATGTATTGTATCATATCCAAATATGAATGAGAAGAACTATGAATTAAATTAGGATACAAATAGTATAAGGGAAAACAAAGTAGTATCTATCATAGTTAGGTGATCATAGTAACTCAAGGAATTTGAGCCAACAAATTAGAGTTTTAGATCAAAGATCAACCACCGATTCATCCTGATAGGTGCATTAGCCAAATCCTTTAACAAGGTAGACTTAGTAGTCTTTTCTAAATCTCTTAACTAAGTGCATACTTCATTGTATGTTTTTAAATCTTTTTACAAGGTGGACCTCATAGTCCTTATTGCTTCTAATAGGGTAGACCACTAAAAGGGGTCAATTGTAAGCCTTAACAAGCTAACTTTATACTATAGTACTAAAGATTGTGGGTATCATCCCCACCCCAATTTTACTTTCTAATTGGAAGGTCTTTGGGTCATCATATCATGTGTCAAATTGCTATGAATGTTGATTTTATTTCATTCTTTCATGCATGCAAATAGATCAAAATATTATATGAAGGATTAATTGGTGTAGTAAGATAAAGTTTTATTGGTTCTTGATTCACCCCTCCCCTCTTAGTAACCTTATGTATCTCATATTTCCAACAATATTACCATGGAAATTCTTACAATTGGGATTACAATGCAAGGTACAGTAGTCACTATTGTGGAGAATATGGTCATGGTACTATAAATTGCATAAGGACTCATTTTCGAGATAGTGAAAAAATTTTCTTTAATGGATAGATTGTATGCTTTATTTTTCTTAAGGTTGGTTATGTAAGTAGAAACTGCCCAACTCATTCACCTACACTGAGCAATAAATTCAACAAAGACAAAGAAAATGTAGATGCTAAAAAGACAAAGATATAGATGAACAAGACATGGAGAAAGAAGGAAGATTGCAATACATCAAGTGGAGATGAGGTCACTTTATCCAATGGCTTACTTGATCACATCACCCCAAACATGGAAACCATAGATATGTGTGGAACTAATATTTGAAATGATATATTTTTAATTAGTTCCAAGCATTTCAAGAATGGAAAGATTTATCATAACAAATTAAGATATAATGAAGTGATTAGAAGAAAGGGAAAATATATCATTATGATATTTTCTATAGTTACTACCGAGTATTGGGGAAATCATAGTGGTTTTCAAGCTAGCTATGTTGTCTAAGTGCATTGAAAATTCTATGGAGATTGAGCTTACAACTATGTAAGCACTTAGTATTAATGCAAGGTTTTTTAGGTTGTATAGTCAATTTTCAATTCATTTGCACTTACTAGGAAAATGAAGAGAAATAAGTTGAATTGTGAAGAGGATATTAGTGACTGAAAACAAGATTCTACTACAACATAACACTATTTCATTAATTTGAAAGGTATTTCACTTGTACTGAGTTAAATTGTTTCTTGTTTTACAAAACCTAGATAGAAAAAATGATAGCAAGCTCTTCAGAAAAAGAGAGAAGGGAAGGAAAAGAGGTTGTGAATATTGAGTTGATAAGAAATTATGTGCATGGACCTCCCAAATTTTGAGCCATACTAGATATCACTTACAATAAAGACCAATCAGTTGCGTTATCAACTACCCCAAAAAAGTTTTTGACAATTCATGATGTATGTTGTTGCTATATGTGTAAAATAGGTGAAGTTGGAGACTTGGAGATCAAGGAGACCTACAAGAGGTTATGTGAAAATGGAGTCTTGAAGGTGGAGAACAAGATTGTAGAGCTCAAATGGTTGATGCATGCCCTAGATTTCCCTCACATGTTCAAGACAATGGATAAAAATAATGCTAAGAAAATTTAATGATAATAAACTATGGTTAGAGAATTCTCTTGTCAAAATTTCTAAAAGAATTATTCATAGGATTAGAAGGTATCCTACCCTAGAAAGACCCATGACCATAAGAAGTGATGTCAAGGAAGTAATTGAGAAGAACACTAACGTAGTATGGCATAAGAGGGCTATGTCAATTGGTACTATTACAAACCCTATAACTATATTTATAGTGTGTGTAATAGAACATATGTTTTATTAGTCTATTAGAATCAATAATGTATAGTGTGGTGTTATGGACTTACATTAAAAAGTTGTCAAGAAAGATCATAGCTACGACCTAGTCGAGTTGTAGCTTCAACAATTGTCAAAAAATATAGAAGATATCAAAAAGGAAAAGAATACACAATGTAATTGTTTCTCACTCATTATCTACATATTCATCTATGTTCAAAATACATTTCCAACATTCAAAAGTTAGTTTGGAAGAACAATCAATTCATTTTGATTTAGTAATGACTAGCTACTTTGAAGACTTTAAGAATTCTATGAAGTTGAGATCAAGTATTCCTATGTCTCTAGTGGAACTACAATACAATGATGTTAGTTTCCTAGTAAATGCCAACTATACATATATTTGAATGGTTAGATGTTTAAGATCATTACTTTATGAGATAAGTGTTGATGAAGCATTAATAGCCAACACTACACTGTTGGCAAAAGAAATTAAGAAGGATGCTATATCATTCAAAAATTATGAAGAAGCAAAGTCAAGGATTACTATAAAATTGAAAACTACTACCATCATCAGAGAGAAAAAGAAAATGGTAAAGAAACTAAAAGAGAAGTTTGGTGAATGTGAAGAAGTAGAAATATTAGAAGAAGAAGATCAAGGAACTCTATAGATAACTCAAGGACATGGTGAAGATCAAGCTCTAGAGGATGAAGAGGAAGCTGAGAAAGAACCCAAAGAAAAAGGAAAGAAGAAGAAGGGACAACAAAAGAAAGTACATAAGCCAACTGAACCTTTGATAAGGCCAAGCACAAGGGCTGCCACTGCACAAACTTAGGAAGCTCAATCTACAAAAGGCAAAAGGAAGAATGATAAAGTAGAGCCGAGTCTACCTACTAAGAGACTTAAGAAGAGTTTTAAGACTTTAGTGCAATTTAGATGATGAGAAGACCAAATAAGATGACATTAGTCAATTCAAAGTGGTAAACCAAAATCCTTCATCTGATATTGATAATCTATGTGGTAATATTAAGAATAATGCAAATTTATCTACTTTTAAGACTACTCCTTTAGAGATTACCAACTCAATACCTAAAAGTCTATATGAAAGAGTTGAGTAGAAATGGAAGTTTTGTATGGAGACTAAAAAGAAAATTGGGGAGGATACTTTAGCTCAAGTTATGCATAAATTTGATAATAAAATTATCATAGAGGGTGTAGAGAAACATAGAGGAAGATTTACTCATAAATACAAAGCCTTTCATATTTTGAGGAATAAAGTTGAAGAGGTGGTAACCCAGAGTAAATTACTTTGGAAAAAAATGATGGTTTGACCACAAAAATAGTGGACAAGGAGAAAGGAATAGAGGTAGATAAGAATGCAATAGAATAGGATGAGATAGCTCAAGATGACACACATGAAACCATGGATGTTAATAAGTCAAGCACCAACCCTCCACAAGGAGAGAAAGAGAGTCAACAGGACTATGTGGCTATTAAGGATATCATTTATAACAACACACATAAAGTAAATCCACTTAGTGATGATAATATTAAGAAATTTCAAAAAGAATCTACTGTTACAAAAATTCCATGCACTAATCCTATGTTGGTGAGGATTGATGACTACCAAAAGGATGAGATTGAATCCACTTAGAAGAAATAGAAAGAAACATATATTGTACTCCCACTTGTTGCAAAGGAAAAGGAGAAAGAGTTAAATGAACAAACAATATCACAAGATAAGGTTTTGGAGAGGAAAGATGAGCTTACTAATGTACCATTTACAGTGCTAACATCTATCATTGAGATGAAAGAGAAATAGGCATATACACCAGCTATATCATTGCCTAGTCTACAAAGATCAAGTATACTAGATCTTGTGGTAATTGAAGGAAGGAAATGAAGAGAATAAGGGTAAGGAAACAAGTCCTATACCCACCTCATCAAAGCATGTTGAACATCAAAAATAGGATGATCTGATAGAAGAGCTTAATATGACCATTGAGATAGAGGAGCAAGAAAAAATTCATACACTGGTTACTTTGCCAATCATTTCAAATCCTCTCAATAGTTAGAGTCTCTAAACACAATTCACTCAAACCACACCATTTCAAATATCAATGTCGAGTGCAAGTACACCAAAGAGTGTTGGAACTACATCATAAGAGGATTTGAGTTTAGATGAGATGATTGTTCTACCATAGTTTAATCCAACAAAAATGATATTGGAAGAGATGGAGATACTACGAGAGGCCCTAGAAAGGAAAGAAAAGAAAGAGAAGCTCAAAAGAGAGCACAAGAAAAAACACATTTTGCATCAAATAAAAGATATTTTCATTGACGCTTTTGATATTTCAGACTCACTATCCAATAAGCCTATCTTAGAGAAACTTGCACATATAGTTGATAATATTAAAGAAGAAGATATAGAGACCAATATAAAATTATTGGAATGGTTTGAGAAGAAATTTCATACTAAGATCATGCATAAGATATCCAGTGCTATAGAACTGAGACAAGTTGATTCATCCATTAAAATGGATAGTGTGAAGAAATTTTTGGAGAACATTTACTCTCTATAAAATAAACTATACAATGTTGATTTCTTTACTCAAGAAACTCAATAAACAATTAAAAGGTTGCAAGGAGATCACAAGTCTACTAGAGCTAAATTGAAGACATCTCCTAGTACTAGTTAATTACATTTCTAGAGACTAATGTTGGCACAGGAAAGGCTTGCTAAGTTTCAATAAAGAGATCAAAATATAATATCAACTTTTATTGGCATTCAATCCATGTTGACTCCACACATGGTAGTTTTATAGAAGGAACTATCCTTGATAGAGACATTAATGAAGAAATATTCTCATCTTTCTGTAGACACATAAATTTGATTACACTGCTTTAGTAATCCTATTTAGTTATCTCTAAAGGCATCATTAATTAAATTCTTATTTAATTAATCCTTTGTCATCCCCTAGCTGATTAATTTAATTAATCATCTATAGTCCTAATTGATAAATCAAATAACCTATCATTTATCAATTAAATCCTTTTCTCCTATCTAATTCCAAAAATCCCCATTTATTAAATAAATCTATTTGATAAAATAAAATCCTCAAATCAAAAAACCTCTGACTTATCCCTAATCCTCCATTCAGCCTAATCCACCCCATCCACCCATACTAGCCAAACTTAACCACTAACTCACCCACCCTCATTAATGCCATCCACTTGCACATCTCTAACATTCCTAATCTAATCCTAAACCCAAGCCTAATCCACCCCTTAATGTTGTCACATTCCCTAAGCAAGTTTAAGACTTTTCTAAACCAAACCAAAGTCTCCCCTCAAAAATCCCAACCACCAAGTCATGAGTGCTCTTACAAACCATAAAAGACTCTTACAAGCCCACTCATGAATCTTACATCCATCTTCCACACTCTTCCCTCTTCCACACTCATTCCTCTTACATCTCTCTTACATACTCAACTCCACTTATCATGCCTTTAACCAACCTTTTACCCTACCCTCTCACACTCATCCTCCTTGTGACAAGTGTCACCTTCCCATTGGTGCTAAACAAGCACAATCCATGTGCTCTCCTTTGAGTGCATCCTAGCCCTCCTTAAGCCTTCATCTCTCCTTGCATATTAGCCCTCCATCTCTCAAGCCCTTAGCCTATAAATTGAATCCCCTCCTAAGCCTTTTCAATCACAACCATTTGAGTAAAGTTATCATGCCCCTTTGAGAGCCAAAAGCCATACCCATACCCTTATAATGCCAAATTGAGAGCTCACAAAGCTACCAATTTTGTATTACTCATCTCCGCCATTGAAGCAACTTTGAGCATCTTGAGCATACATCCACATCAAAGGACGCATCTACAAAATCAAGAAAGCAATGAAGTGCTTCATCTTTTGAGGTTTGCATCTCTTGTTTGTTTTCTTTGTCTAAGCATATATGTGAACTTAGTTTTGGGTTGTGAATGCTTTCTTTAATGTTAATGTTCCTTGCATGCTAAGATCTAGTTCTACATTTTGGCATGCCCGGTGGGACCCCGCTCTGGGTCATTTTTTTAATCCATTTCAATCTACATTTTGCTTTTAAGAACTAACAATCTAATGATTTGTTATCATTTGAGTTGTTGCAAGGTTTTTTTGCTTGTTTTTGCAAGTTTGAGGATGCACTAAAGAGAAGCACATGCCCTTTAAAATCCAAAAATAACCAAAAAAATAAAAAAATTTGGAAAAAACCCACGCCCATTGGTTCATTACGTGTAGTGTCATCTCTGCAAACTGGCATCTTCATGTGTCGTCTACGCAGAATGTCATCTGCGAAAACTCAATTGTCATCGTCGTACATTCAAAATTTCGTCTATGAGTTTTGGCGTCTCTGCCTATTTTCTAGTAGTCTGCTCCAAAAATTGAGCTGTCATTTGCGAATTTCAGCATCTGCACAGATCAGCGTCTACGAGATTCAGTGTCTTCACCTGGCTTCTGTCGTCTACGCCACTTCAAAAGCTCAAACTACTGTCTCTGCTGCCGCTAGCAGTCAACTGTCATCTCTGCCACCACCAGTACTCAAATTGTCATCTCCATCGTCGCAACCCGTCAATTGTCATCTCTGACGCCGCCAGCTAAACTCTTTATCTGAACTATCGTCTGCAAATTTTGATGTCTGCGTAGATCAGCGTCTTTGTAGATTGGCATCTCTGCCTATTGTATTGTTTTCTCAAATTTGTCGCCTACTTTTTGACTCTCTTGTCCAAGTCATTGTCTTTGCATGTTTTCAAAATTCTAACAAATGAACCTGTATGTTTAAAAAACATTTTTAAAAAAAAAAGAGTATAAACCAAAATTTGACTTTTAGTGGTTCTGTAGGAAATAGACCATTCTAAGCATTTTTACGCATATCAAAAACAACAAAAAAAGTTAAAATTTTCTTTTTCCATAGTTAAGCTTTCATTTTGGAAGATTTTGGGTGACTAATCAATTTGCTTTTTTGGTCTTATTGCATGTTGGAGCAACAGATTTAATCATGTTTTTTAGATTTTTCGTGCAATGAACTTGCATGTTTAAACACATTTTATTTTGAATTTATGTTGCTCAAAACACACTCTTGAATGCAATAGATTAAAATCAATCTTTCTTGGAATGTATGCTTAAAACAAACAAACTCAATCTTGAATGCATAAGATCAATTAACCATTGCAATATCTCACATTGCAATTTTTGGGCATAAAAAAGAATATAAATCCACATTTTTGTAATCTTCTAAGTTATAAAAACAAATAAAAATGCTTTGAGTGAGTTTGTCATTGGACTCACCCTCTTTAATCACCCATCAATTTAACCATTGGTTGCAATCTCAGCACCATCTATGGGGATGGATCCACCTAAGAGGGTGTTAAGTGCTCCACAAAAATCAAACTCTACTTACTTGTGTTTTTATTAGTTTTTCTAAGTTAGAAAATTTCTTGAATGCACATTAGGTTTGCTAACACTTCATTTGAGCACTAAAATTGAACAACCAATTGGTGTGGAAGGCCTCTAGGCACACGCTTGAAATTGAATCTCACACACTTTTATTTTGGGCTTAAAACAAACTCACACTCAATTTTGAATGCCTAACAATCAATGAACATTGCATAGTTTTGACGCATTTTCAATTACGCTCGCATTTCTTATGTTTACGATCTCTCAACTTCCATTATGTTGACAACACTGTCAAATTGGAATGAACATTGTATGCCATAATCACAAGTGTCTTCAATCATAGCTTACAAAATCTAAATCATCAATTGGAATGAACGCGTGTCTTTTAAAACCCAAGATCATGTATGTGGTCTTGTACACTTTTTAGGAGGCCTGCTTGAGAATTTCATCACCCCTTGGATGACCTCAACTCCAGCATTCCGACGGAGTATAAAGATCTGGAGGTGAATCCAAAGACACCTCTCTTGGGATTAAAATTTTGTCACTCAGGCTAAGCCTCAAGGAACTTTATACCCTTGAGAAGTTAAAGAGGAGAAGTGAGTTACCACTCCCCTCGGCTATGTGACATCTTTTTGGTTTCATCTATGGATTTGGGCCTCACGTACGTTGGGTATATCCAGGACTCCCTAGCTAAACCAAATTTCATCTTTGTAAAAAGCTTTCGAGGATGTTGCTTTGTTTGACGTGTTTGCTCCAAAATTTTGTATGCTTGTTTGTTCATAGATTTTGAATGAATGTTTGCCAACTTTGGTCAAAATCCTAGAAAAGCAAAAATCTTCCAACTCAAGGCATACTTAGCGTAGTCACTGCCTCATTAGAAAATCATCCAAGCTCCCTTAGTTCTCTACCTTAGAACAATCCTAAATCCAAAGTCCATCCAAATCATCCCCCCCAGCTAGCTAGCAACCCAATCCAAAATCACACCCAAGCCTTTAGAGAGTTGTTGTCATTTTGCCAGAATTTGCTATCCAATCAATCCTACCAATCAACCAATCTCACTAAGGTTATCCCTCTGATAGAGCATTGTCTAGGATAATCCAACTTTGTCACTTGTATCACTCATCACATTGAGCTAAAGGTTGGGATCCATAAGTGGTCAATCTCATGTCATGCCCATAGGATCATTAGTTTATCCTTAAGTTGACACAGCCACCACCGAATCTAGCGCATAGGAAAGAAAAGCTCTCACCTTTTGACAGCATACCCTTGAAGTCTTCCATCCGTAGGAAAGCAAAAAATCTTTAGCCAATCCTCCTTAGGTCTGTCATGCATCTTTGACTCTCCCTAGGAAATCTTTCATCAACCAATCCAAAATCTACACTTAATCCAAATCCAACCATGAGCTTCCGTGTTCATCCATATGCAAGACCCCATCCCCATCTGACTCATCATCAAAAAATGAAATCCCAAACCTATCATGATGTGTTCGGTTGTATTGTCCTTGCTCCCGCCACCTCCTATTCCAATGATGATGAAAATCTTGTTGACTATGATAGGTATATTGAAAGCCTTAGAAACATTCCCCCATGCATCCCCCAAAATCCATGAATTCTTCCAAACTATCTAGTCATGCCATCTGATATCCCATCTTCTCCTCCATCACCCAATCAACCAAGCTTCCAATCTTCCACCCCCATCACACTATTTATTCATGTCAATCCACTTCCACCTCCGACACACAAGTCTCCAAGGAATCTCCTAGAGGAAATACAAGAAAAGCCACCTCCAGCAGTTGATAAGCCATGTCATCTAATCCAACCATGTGAAGTAGTCAGTGATGAAGCTTCCCCATCTATAATATCACCTCCATCTCCCATTTCTATCATCCTTGTGCCATCCATCAAATTTCTTTAAATCCTTCCACTTCCTGCGAGCATCAAAATCCCACCACCTATCAAATCCCTCCAAATCCTATACACATCACCTCCAAGCATTTCCTAAATATCCCGTAATGACCCTTATGCATTCATCTTCTACTCACCCATCTCCACTACCGAATCTCCCATCTATCCATCTGCTGCCTTTGAAGAATCCATCCCTTCACCTCCTATCGCACCATCCACTCCAAACCAATCCTATCAAGATCCTGCCCAAAAACATGTTGACATCCCCCAAAGCATAAATGAAGATATCATCATATCATGTCTTCCATCCATAGCGTAGTCACCATCCCCTCCATCTCCAAAACCTCAAGCCATACCTCCTCTACTACAGGATATCTTTTCATCCCATCAGCTAAATCAAGATCCTATCCTACCATCTCCTCCACTCCATGCTTCCATCTTACCACCTATCCAAGCTATTCCACCATATATAATCTACCCTCTTGGTTCACTTATATTCATCCATGGTGGCATCCTCTCAGCAGAAGAATTAAGAACAGTATCTCCCCATTGCATTACATCTGATAAAGCACTTCCACCATTTGCCGCAAGCAAAAAGTATCCTCAGCTAGTTCAAAAGCTTAATCAATGGAATTATCAAGGTCAAGGTTTAGGACCACAAGAGAAAGGAATCAAAAAACCTATTATTGCACAAAAGAATCTTGAATTTCATGGTCTTGGATATGTATCCAAAGGCTCACCATCTAAAAGTATGTACACGCCATCACCAAACCAAGCCTATCTCAAGGCCCACCATATCGGCCTCCCATCACTCCTACAAGAAATCTTATGCCATCCCCCCTCCACCATCTTTATAGCCCAAAACAACCTACCATATCCCCCCTCCATCTACTAAATCCATTTTGGGTCCCTATGTCCCAAAATCTACCATCCTCCATCCTCTTGTCAGCCGTCATAAAAATCCTATTCCATCTATTCCTACACAAGATCAAAAAAGGCACATATCAGGGCACACCATCCATCATCATCCCCCTACATGCTTTTCCATATCCTCTCCATCTCACAAAGCTTCTCCTAACCATCTTCACAAAGCTTACCACAGCAATGTAAATGCCAACTTCAAAATGTATAAAGCTAAAAATCCACATCCTAGGCAATCATATGTCTATTTTAAAAGACATACTCCGAAAAGACAAAATCCAATCAAAGAATGCAAAACAATGCAAAAGCCTATGAAAAGAAAATCCAAAACCATGTGGATCTAAAAGAAAAAAGTTGAAACCCAATGCATAATGGCATCCACCATTGCTAATCCCCCATCCAGTGACTCATGTCCCCCATCTCCTAACTCCATCTTGGGTGCCTATATCCCTAAGTGCACTTCCACAAATCCTCCATCAAGCTCACATCTACCATCTATCCCCCATATGCTCTTTTCACACACATCCCAACATGTGCCAATTTTGATCCTGCATGTATCCCCATCTCATGCTCCTTTCCAGCCTTTTCATCCCTCCATCTCCTACCATCAATCCCATCTAATCCAATCTATTGCATAAATCACACATCCGGTGTACCAACAGCTAGCAACAAAATTGAACATTCCAACAACCAGTGAAAAATCCCAAAGAAGCTTAAAATAGCTAAAGAAAGCTAAAATCATTCTAGCTAAGTCCAAAGTCAAAAAGTCAAAAAAATAAAGAAAAATAAAGTGTCCACTGATAAAAACTTGGCAATTCAATTGCCTTGGACAAGTACTATGATGAAAACTTGGCAAACAAGCATCATGCGTAATCCAGCCATCCCCGGCTTAGCCTATCCTCCTCATGCTTTTGGTCACATCTTGCCATCCAAATCCATCTTTCTATTTATCTACCTATCTTTCATCCTCCAACTTTTATCTATCACTATCCACTTCTCTTCTGCAACCTCACCCCATCATCCTAGCTATCATCCATCTCCCTCGCACCTCCAACTTTTCCATCCTAGCTTCAATCCTATCACATCCATCGTAAGACCTCCTTCCACATTTCATCTTCTAACTGGCAACACTGTATTCCTTGGAGATCTTGTCTTGTCCATCCTCCCTTGTCATTAGTATCTTGTTCTAGGCTATCCTCATGCAAATCCAATGTCATCCTCTCATTAGCCATTCACTCTAGCGCCATCTACCAGCTCAGCTACCACCAACCTTAGCATTGTCCCCATCCTTGGTCACACATCTATCATCATCATTGGATGCATCCTTCCAATCCATACCTTTTGCTATCACCCCATCCTTAGCTTTCCCATCTTACACAACATCGAACCATCCTGCTATCTTACCATCATGAGCTTTTTCCTGCTTGTCACTATCTGGGTCAGTTTCAGCTTGTAAATATCTAGGTCTGTCAGCTTGTACATCCTCTTTAGCTTAGTACCATTGTATCTATCTGACTTTCATTCATCCTTGGTCAACATCTTGCACACATCACACATATTGGTTAGCTATTCCAATGCATCCTTTAGCTAGATTTCCTATCACCAAAGTGTTATCCTTCTTAGTTCAGCTTGTTAGATGCATCCCTCATCCAAATCCACCAGCTTAGGTTCTTTTCGATAGGTCCTTGTAGGATATAGCTTTCCTCATGTCTGATCTTCATCCATTAGTACCTCGTCCTACCCATCTCATTGGCAAACGGTTCTCTTTTGGATTTTCACTTTCTTTTGATTTGGGATCTTCCCTTTTGGGTCTTGAAAATATCTTTTCCAAGCAATCTCCTTGTTCCCTCCTCAAGGTTGCCATGATCTTCCATATCATGGTATGCTACGAATGGGGCAATCAGAGCATAAGGTCTTGATCATGTCTTTTGCTTGTTTTCTTTTCTGCTTGTGGGTTACCCAGTGTCATTTCTACGCTCCTTCCTCTGGGATTCATGTGTGATACTAGGGAAATCCTTGCATGTTTGTTTTGAGTCATTTTTTTAGTCCTTTGGATGGTTGGTGAAAAGGCCTTAATGTTCTTGGTAACCTTGGCAATTAACCAACAGTCCTATAGAAAATCTAGTGCTCAACTACATGGTGGTACTTCTCTTTGAAGTATCCCCCTGCTCAAAAGGCTTCAATGGATTCCCTTCATCTCCATTATCCCCCATCCATATCCTACATCTGTCGCTCCTACCCCAGCTTATGCATCAGTATTTCTTTGAATCACTCCTCATGCTTAGCTTTAGGGATCCACCAATCAAATCAATCCACCAAGCCTCATCTTTCGAGATCCATAATCCTAGTCCTAGGGATCTCCAAAATCCATCTTTCACCAATTTGACTCTTTGAAATCCTGTTGCATCAGCTTTATCATTCCATCATCCATCTCCCTACCATGGATTCCTTTTATAGCGCTCCACTCCTCCATCCTCCCCCTAATCCTAGAAAGTCTTAAAGCTTGCTTTACTATTGTGCCTCTGATTTCCCTTTATCATTCTCCCGTAGTGAGAGTTTGAGATAATTCAGCCCCTTCACCAATCTATGTCTATGCTCATCTCAATTTATTGTACTTTTCAAGAAGCCATCGAGCCTCATTTCTCTCTCCACTACCTTCTTGAGGGGGCATCATCTAAGTTTAGTCTCTCCTCTTCTTATCTGAGATTGGGGCAACCTTGTTGCTAAAACATCTTCCTCATGTCATCTTCACTCGAACTTCTTTGAAATAGTGTTGTCTCAACACTATGTCAAAGAGGGGCAAAATGTAGACACCTAAATTTGATTACACCGCTTTAGTAATCCTATTTAGTTATCTCTAAAGGCATCATTAATTAAATTCTTATTTAATTAATCCTTTATCATCCCCTAGCTGATTAATTTAATTAATCATCTATAGTCCTAATTGATAAATCAAATAAACTATCATTTATCAATTAAATCCTTTTCTCCTATCTAATTCCAAAAATCCCCATTTATTAAATAAATCTATTTGATAAAATAAAATCCTCAAATCCAAAAACCCCTAACTTATCCCTAATCCTCCATTTAGCCTAATTGATATAAGTGTTAAAAGAATGAGGAGTTTGAAGATATTTTTAAGGAAGATATCTACTAAGAAGGAGTCAAAATAGAAATGAAGTATTTACTTAGGGGAGATAACATATCAAGGTAACAACATCATTCTTTTTTGCAAATTTTGAAAGTTTTGAAATTTTGTAAAGAGATCAAACATAATGTATACATTGGCTAATCTATGCATGAAGTAAGATTATATATGCCATGAAAAAGTGTTTTTTTCTACTTATGTCAAATGGGGAGATTGTTAATCTCATTATGGTTTTGACAAAGTAGTGACAAAAAACATAATCATAACCTAGCATAGTTAGTTGGTTATCACTAAGACCAAGCTACTATTTAGGCTAAGTGCATAGTGCATGCTGAGTGAATAGACAAAGCCAAAGGATTAGTGTAAGCCAAGTAATCAGAGCATGATGGGCATAAATATCTAGACAATACATGCTAAGTGATCTAAAAGTTAGTGTCGAGTACTAGTAGGTACCAAGTAGTCAATATGTGTTGAGTCACTCAAGTTCCCAACAGACATTGTATGCCCAATAGTTAGTGCATTTTGAGTGATTCAAGAGCCAAGTAAATTGCATAAGAGAATAGTTAAGGCTTAGCATCCAAAGCCTATTGATGTCAAGTAACTAATCAATGATATAGGTATTTGTAATGGCACAAACTCCTATGTAAACCATTTTTGGCTAACATAATCTCAAATTTTTGACATAAAGAGATAAGGATCAATTCAAGTCACATATCCCTATGTAATACATGTAGGCAATTAGAAAAATGGATGCATTAGGTAGCAATATAAATCAACCAAAGTAGTTGATTATTACCTAAGATCATCTCGAGATTCCTACTTAAAAAGGTAAATGTTGTCACAAAAGCTTGCACCCTTTGTCCAATTTTTTTACCTAAGGGAAACTTTGTGAAAATGGAAACAACCTACAAGCTATAGGACTTGAACTATGAGGTTGAGTCTCTAGAGAAGGTCAGATTCCTTTACAATTAGGATGTATCTAGAAGGAAATAGGGGAGAAGGAATGCACAAGACACTAACCTACTTGTTTAAATCCAACAATCACATGTAGATAATACAACCAAAATGAATAACACAAGGAGGAAGATAGTTCACTTATATATCATTCATAGGTCAAAAGAGTTATAATCATGAATATTGCAAATAGCCACAAAACATTAAGGAGAGGCAAATAAACCTTGCATAGTGCATCAATGGCTGAGAGAGATAGGGTAGAATATCATTAGGTCCAAAGGAAAAGTGAATTTATAGTGAACTTGCAAAGCAATATCAAAAAAAATAGAGAAGAGTCAACCTTAATAAAGAATTACAACTTTACTTTTATAGTACAAGCATAACTAGGATATTTTTGACTGAAAGTTACTCCACAACCACTACCATTAAGTCTAATGAGAATAATCAAGATGATCTAAGAAAAAGATCTGATCTGACACACTTGTAGAGATGTCAAAATCATGGAAACCCTGACTAGAGAAACTTTGAAGTGATAGAAATGGTGCCAATCAATGCCTAAATCACTCAAATGGACAATCAAGTGGTACAAGGAATGTCTCTACATTGTTCCTAGCATAACAATAACTCTAGGGTGGTTGGGATAAATTCAAAAGATTAGGTTGTTCAAGAACCCTATCTTTCCTCATTCCTAGTTCAACACATTAGCAAGGTTAGTAGTCAAACTAAATCCTATAACCATAAAGTGTCACATGGAACAATTATCTTATTTCATTCTACCATCTCACAAGGTCTTCATACATATACCCATTTTAACCAAATGTGCCACCTTTTAAAGCTTAGTTGTGATGGCTTACACATTGTTAACCTTAACCATGATGTCAATTGTAGTTGTTACCTTAAAAATTGGGCCTGTCATGTATACTTGTCAACTCATCACTTTGCCACATGAATTAAAGATTGAGCAACTCTACATGGTAACAAAGTGATGACTATGGATCTATCTCCATCTAACAACTCTAGAAAATCATCAATCCTACCAATGCACCAACCAATAGAAATATGGCCCCACACTAGCTCACCTAACACTTTGTCCACTTCACCCATGGCCCACCAAAGAAATAGGACCCATTTCCAATATGTCAATTTCTTTCTTTCTTGCATAACTTAAATTCTTCACATCTTGAGAAAGCAAGAAAGAGACAACCCTCAGATGATCTTGATCTGATGACAAAGAAGTGACAATTCAAAAAAACTAGCTTGCAAAGAAAAAGAAAATGAGAAACTGCCAAATGAACTCTTGTCAGAAGACTCACCAACCACAAGAAAGAAGGCCCACCCTAGAAACACAAAACAATGTCACTTTGTCACATAAAATAAAGAATGAGCATTTTGCAAAGAGACAAAGTGATGTTTGTATATCCCAAAAGATCTGACAATGGATTAAATATGGGTTCATAAGGAAATATTAAAATGCATAGTACTTGGGAAGTGAGCAATAACCCAAGATTAAAAAAGATATATTTTCATGCCTCATTAATTGAATTTCTAAATATGTGAATGTTACTATTTAAATTCAAATCTCTCTATTTTGGTGGGAGGAAAAAATTAGCCAATAGTAAACCCTAAGGTGGAGTAAGAGTGTGAAGAGAGATACTAAGAAGAGTATCTTATGTGAAAGAAGCATGGAGAAGATGGATAATTGAATGAATAGTAGAGAAAAATCAATTAAGGAGAATAGATTAGTTGTGAAGTCAAATAGTGAAAAGTCAAAGAATATATATTAGATAAGGAGGATAAAAATGCAAACTATAAAGATGAGATTTGACATCCAATGATGAGGTGTTAACCAAAGGATCATGTACTAAATCATTTGGATAGGTGATACATGGTAAATCTCTTAATAGAGTAGTTCTAATAGACTTTTGTAAATCGTCTAATAGATTGCTTACTTAATTGTGAGTTTAAATCCTTTAGTCAAGGTGAGACCTAATAGTCTTTGTAAGCCTTTGATAGGGAAAACCTCTCATAGGGTAGATCATAGATTATGATCAAAAATTTATAACCATAATTGGCCCCACTTTATTGCTGTAGTAGTGAATATTTGTGGGTGTCATCCCTAACCCAATTTTACCTTCCCCTTGAAGGGTTTTTTAGTAATCAAATATTTTGTCTTATGTGTTGATTTACTTTATGTTATGGATGTGATGCATGCTTACATATTTCAGTTTGCATGTTAAGTAAAGTGATAGATGATGGTGAGATCCTCTAGTGCTAAAATTTTGAAATACTGATTCCCCCCCTCCACTCTTAGAGTTTACTTTCCCATTGTTATTTCAAACAAAGCTATGGTACCTTTTCATTCAGTTGGTTCTAGATGATAGCTAGTTAATCCTATGTATGATGATATGGAAGTTTCTTATGGAAATATTAAGATGTAAGGGATTCTAGATTATACTCATTGGATAATAATAATATTGAACTTGTGATTTGGTGGATGTAGCCCAAGGATTGGGTGAACCATATTAAATATTTGTGTCATGTTATCTTCTTTGTGATTTATTATTTTATAATATTGGTTATATTTACATGTAATTTTTGTTTCTTTCCATGGTTAGATGTAGAATGAGTGTATAAAGTTGTGAGGATGATGATGATGTAGAGATGGGATTATCTTTCCTATGCAAGAGATGAAGGTATGATACTAAGATACATAGATTGCATTATTATATGTCTCTTTCTAGGATTCATTGATCTAGCTAATGGATGAGGTTAGATCCTAGTGTGAGTAGTAATCATCATAGTTAGAGACAATAGAACAATGATTGTGACAATATTTTTGGCCCTTAGGGTCAGTTGTTGGTACTATTGTAGTGCCCGATGGTGGGGATTGATAGATGGGAGTTGGTACTATTTTAGCTAGATTAATCTTAGCATTCTTAGGACCTATAGGGTTATTATTAGCATCTTGATCTCTATTCTTATCCTCTATTACTCATTTTTCATGATCTTGTTTTGATATTCTTTCTATAGGTTGTCTTTCTTGTATATCAATGTTTTGTATAATGGGTGTATGTATCCTAATCCTAGTAATATATGCAAGTTTAGGAAATGAGTCATCAAATATCATGTCACTAGAGTATTCTAGGAATATGGGACAATATTTGTTTGTATTTCTAGGATATAATTTATTTCACATTAGAGCATATGTCTATTTATGGAGATTTAGATGTCCCATTACAAGAGTATGCAAATACCTATGTAGGACCCTTGCCTTTCCTTGATCTCTCTATGGTGAACTTTTAACCAATCCTTGTCTTAACAGTTATCTAAGGTGTGTAATAATAATAGGTATATTTCTAGATAAATATTGTGTTCAACTTTTGTCTTAAAGTGAATGAAAATAGTAGTCAAGGTGAAGCACAAAAAAGGTACAAATCATCAAAGAATGACTAAGTACCCTAGATAGGTGACTATCATTAAAAGAAGTATGACAACACTATAGGTAATAGTAGATAGGTTGAAGAATTGAGACTAGTTTACACATGAATTGGGATTCTTAGCTTAGTTTGAGTTGACAAATCTAGTTTTAGAATTGACTTTTATAGACATAGGAAAGTATAAATAACACCTAGAAAGTCACTAGACTTATCACAGGAGCCCACTGGAGAAATTTAAAGCCCTATTTTTCATGTTTCAAACATTATAGTATAGGGGTTTTTACTATCAGATGACAAAATGCTAACCTCATAAGAGTAAATTCTTTGTCAGACAAGAGAATGCAGTTTCTAGACAAGACTTTGTTGCTTTGGCCAACTTTTAGTACTTTTGATATAGGATTTATCAAGCAATAATTTGGAGGATCAAACAATAGAATATAACCCCATATGAGACTTTTCTAGTGTTATATTATGGTTTATAGAACATGACATATCTTTTTAACAAATGCAATAGTTAATGATGGAAATACTATATAACAAAGAATCTATTATTAGACTAATTTATGTGGTCTCCTAGATGAAAAAATAGGGACAATATGATGTGAAATCTATGGTTGTATGACATTCCTTAGAAGTCCATATTGTAAGAATTTGGCTTAGGGTAAAATAGCACCAAGATCAAGAAGCTAAAGCACTGAGCACAATATGGACTGATAATGTATGATCATAATAACAATAATGAGAATAAATATCATATGAATATACAATAAAAGTGCATATATATAAAGGCATCTAGAATGACTAGGAGTCAACAAAGTGATAAGCCTCACAACTAAGCACATGTCTACCAATAGTAGATTATCCTCCATTGAGAACAGGAGTTTGTATGATGATGAGAGGATAAGATTACATAGTTATATCTCATAAAGAGATGTTGTAGATACCATGTACTCAATTGGAGTGCAAACAACTTTGTTGTCTACATGACAACTCATATGATTATGAAAACTCCTATGTTGTCAACAAGCTAGCTCATATAACCATGCATACTCCTAGGTGTCTACATGAAAACTAATATAATAATGCATTAACCTAAGTAGACTTAAGTAAAGTGTAATAATAATAAATTATTTACACAAAAACATATGATAATGAAGGATATTCTCTAAATTTTTCACCATTTTGAGGAAATTTTTATATTTCTTAGGTTGTTTAGTTTATTTTATAGATTATTCAATAAAAATAAATGGTTTCAAAGATGGTAGTAAAAAAAATTCCTATCTAAGGAGAAAGAAACATGGATGGAAGGGAATCATTTTTGACAATTATGGACTCATTTGGACA
The DNA here is from genome assembly GCA_028749045.1 of Cupressus sempervirens. NCBI lineage: Eukaryota > Viridiplantae > Streptophyta > Pinopsida > Cupressales > Cupressaceae > Cupressus > Cupressus sempervirens. The sequence goes on along the minus strand of CM053790.1, from coordinate 222,425,886 downwards.
ATATTGAAAAGTTTTGACTAGTGTAGAAACAAGATAGAGAGCTACCACTAAAAAAAATGGTAGAGAAGACAAAACCATCATCTTACATCTTATGTGTATGCATTCACCTAACACATCTATGTCATCTTTTAAAAGACACTGCTATCTTTTGAGTTTCCCAATACTCAATAAGATATAATCAAAGGTTACCATTTAATAGGAGTAAATATCATATAACACCTATAGGCATCTAGATGTATACCTATGTTGGGGATCTAAAGGGAGATTCTTCAAATCCATGCATAAAGATTATGCCTACTTTCAAAGGTGAGATTGGTAGAAACAAGTTAAAGAGTGTTAAATAGGCTTCCATTCATATTAATCTCTAGATTCCCATAGTTGATTGTATTTTTTTAGGAGGTACTTCAATAGAGGTTTGCTAAAATGCATTGATGTAGATCAAGCTGAGAGAATGATTAAGGAGCTTCATGATGGTACTGATGGTCGTCACTTTTCAAAAAGAACCACTACCATTAAGATAATGAGAGAAAGTTATTACTAGCCATTCTTGGTCCATGATTTCTATAGGAATTTTAGGAAGTGTGAAAAATGTTCCTTCTTTCTAGGTAAGGAAAGACTTGCAACCCTTCCACTTTATCCTATTTAAGTGGATCAACCTTTTCTTAATCAAGATTAGATTTCATAGGTCCTATTAACTGATGAAGGGCCACACTACCCTTACCAACTCACAACCAAGAATGCAAGATTTGATATCAAATCACAACTCTTTATTCATAAAATAACTATTACATGCAATGTGTTAGGCTGTAAGGCCTTCCTAGTTATAGCCAAATACAATAGCAATTACAATAATAGTTCTAAAAGATCCATCAAGATCCAACCCATACCCTAGCTAGTCCAAATCCACACTCTGGTAGAAACCTCCAAGAAAGATCTAAACTTGTGCTTGCAAGCCACCAAGCAACCTCCTTTTTTATAAACCACAACCACTAGCTCTTCTCCAACTTTATCCAAGATCCAAGTGTAAACTACCTCACATTTGGCACTTTGTCTACACACTCCCAACACCACCACAATCCTATTGTAAACTACCTCACATTTGGCACTCTATCCACAGACTCAGGAAAACTCACCCTTTAGCTTCCTCCTTCTCTCCAAGCTTCTACTAAGAAGAGATCATGCCTTGAAGCTTGACCTTCCAAAGCTTGATTAGAAATGCTTATATGCCTTGCTTAAATAGGCACTTTCCACCCAATGCATGATTAATCCACAACCTTCTAGAATTCCACAATATCCACAACCTTTTAGGATTCACCTACACAATATTCACAACATTCTATAATTCCACCTACACACCTCAATAAATGGAATGACAACCAATTTTTTTTTCTATTATACTACCTATGCACCTCAAAAATACAAATTCCTCTTTTCTCCTTTTTATTAATTTTTTCTATTTTTTATTATTTTCTTTCTATTTTTGTCACTTTCTCTCTCCTCCATTTTTTTTAGAAAAAAAATTCCCATGCAAGATGCTCCTGCATCAGACTCCCCCAGTAGATAGAAAAGTGTGTCCCACACTTTGATGCCAAAAGAAAAATCTACAACCATCTTCATCTTCACTAAAGGTTTCCACCTCAATAGGGACAAGAAAACCAACATGCAAATCTTCCACATCTACATCCATATGTCAAACACTAGAATCTCAACCATCCAATCAGCATGCTCACTCTTAGGAACAAACTGAACATAATACTTCATCAATAAACCCTCATCTACATCAGCAACTAGTGAATCCATATCAACAACATCAAACTCCATAGTAGCAGCAATATGTAACTCCTTAGCAACATATGCCAAACTCTCAACCCTAGCAATCTCATTACTCACAAGAAGATGCTTTGCAACATACAAATCATCACCAACAACAACTAGATAATCCATGATTGAGTGCTCCACAATCTCCATGTTAAAATCAAGCAACTGATCATGAAAACCAATCTCCATCCTAAAAAGGTTAGGAATATCTTCAACAAAAACCTCAAGTTGCTCTATAGGTTCTATATCAAACTCCATAATCTGATCAACAAAACCAACTTCTTCCACCTCAACCCTAACTTGATCAACCAAGCTAGCTTCAAGCCAAGTAGTCATCACAAAAAACTTCCTCTCCACTATATCATGGATATTCAAAATCATCTTAGGTTCCAATCCTCTTAGGGCCATCTCCTAAGATCTTCATAAACCCTCTAAAAAAAATCCTTCCCACACTCCTTATGACAACCTTGAATTTTTTGTAAGTTAGATCGCAACTTGCCACCTCGCATGAACAATTAGGAACCAAATCACAAGTCTAGGACCATGGATCTACAATCCACAAAATCTCTACAATCCTACATCAACAAGTTCAGTCTTCCATCTCCACATCCATTAATCAATCTACATGTCCTCCCAAGGTCCTAGTCCAAACTGCCTCACGTTCGATGATTTATCTGCACACTCAAGAACTCTCGCTCTGATACCACTTGATGAAGGGCCATACTAACCTTACCAATTCACAACCAAGAATGCAAGATCTGATATCAAATCACAACTCTTCATTCATAAAATAATTTTTACATGCAATGTGCTAGGCTATAAGGCCTTCTCGATTATAGCCAAATACAATAGCAATTATAATAATAGTTTTGCAAGATCCCTCAAGATCCAACCCATACCCTAGCTAGTCCAAATCCACACTTTGGTAGAAACCTCTGAGAAAGATCTAAACTTGTGCTTGCAAGCCACCAAGAAACCTTCTTGTTTCTAAACCGTAGCCACTACCTCTTCTCCAACTTTATTCAAGATCCAAGTGTAAACTACCTCACATTTGGTGCTTTGTCCATAGACTCAGGAAAACTCGCCCTTTAGCTTCCTCCTTCTCTCTAAGCTTCTACTAAGAAGAGATCACACCTTGAAGCCTTCACACTTTCTAGCTTTCACACCTTGAAGCTTGACCTTCCAAAGCTTGATTAGACATGTTCATATGCCTTTCTTAAATAGGCACTTACCACCCAATGCATGATTTATCCACAACCTTCTAGAATTCCACAATATCCACAACCTTCTAGGATTCCACCTACACAATATCCACAACCTTCTAGAATTCCACCTACACACCTCAATAAATGGAATGACAACCATTTTATTTTTTTATTACACCACCTATGCACTTTAAAGATAGAAATTCCTCTTTTCTATTTTTTTTCCAATTTTTCTATTTTTTATTATTTTCTTTCTATTTTCGTCACTTTCTCTCTCCTCAAAATTTTATTTTATTTTTAAAAAAAATTTCCCATGCAAGATGCTCCTACATCATTAGCCCTCCTTCTAACTTTGGCCATGAATGGATTCTAGCTGATATAGATTATTTTACTAGGTGGACAGAGGCAATTGTTAGAAACAATAGTCCACCAAGATAATAGAGAGGGGGATGAGGGGGGTGAATCGGTTATCCAACAATTAAAATATTTATCTTCTTTAGAAAAACTTAACCACTTAAGAAAATTAAATTGCAACCATGTAAAGATGTGCATTGACAATTACACTAGATATGTTGACTAGGGAAATGCTTGATCAAAGGGAAAAAGCTCGGTGGGAATGATGCCCACAAAATGATGTACTAATATAAGTATTCCTTATTAGAGGATGGACCCTATTAGGAGTCTATTAAAACATTTAGTACAATGAGTCCCTATTAGGAGACTTTGAATCCTTGTTAGGAGATTCCAACCCTATTAGGAGTTGTGGAATAATGTATGCAAAAAGAGCCCATTGCCCAAACATACAATTTCAACTACAAGAAGAGCTCACTACTCAAACAAGTAAATTACTATTATATTCTTCATTCCTCTATCCTATCAATTGGACCAATCACTGTTAGACCTTGTAGACTAGGTCACAAACCTCATATCACTCAACAAAACTTTGGTAATGAAGTTTCCTTTACTTTTGCACTGCTCTACTCAACTTCACATTTTACACTCTCTGTTGTTTATTGAACATTCACACTTCACATTCTTTCCATCTCATGATTCAGTTGTTAGACCTTTTGAATTGATTATTATAGGACCACATTAAGAACATGGTACACTTAGTGATAACCTTAATATTCCATCTTGCAACTTGAATAAATTTCTATACATGCAATATTAAGATGATTGAGGTTAACCACATCATTCTCAACATGTCTTCTTCATGTCCTCAACCTCGATCCTTAAGATATCAACTCTACTAAGAGATATAACAAGTTTACCAGAACATGCCTCTATATACTCTATCTCAAAATAGACATCACCAACACTTTAAAAACTTCTTTTGATGTTAACCACATATTCCAAATACTTAGAAGTATCTCCCATAACTCAAGTGGTTATCATTCTCAACTAGTTGTCCATACCAACTTGATCTTCCTATTGTTCTTCTATCAGATACCACATAAAACTGATATATAGACATAAAACATGATATGTTGACATCAAGGAAAAAAATCAGTCATAAATGTAACATATTATCATAGTAGTACTCCCCTATAGGAATATCATTAGCATTCATTCTTCCAACAACCTCCCCCTTTGGCATTGATGGCAACATAGATGAAAGACATCTAGTTCCAAGAATACCTACAAAAGATTGTTTCAAACCCTCTTTATGAGTCATTCTCCCCTACTGATATACCTCAATATGCTTAATACCAAATTATCATTCCACATATTGTGCTTATGCCAAAATTCTCCCTTAACATACTATATTTCATACCAAACTCTTCCCCTTTAGCATAATGTTTTTCATGCCAAACTTCTCCCCCATTGACATCAATGTCAAAGCTAACCAACTCTACTACATCAAACTCTACAAAAAATGATACTTACTGGCTTGAATGTCAAAAGATACTACTCAAAACAACATCAACAAGAATCCTAGATGACTCTATCCATCTCAAATACTCCCCCATTTAGGAGGCATTAGCATTTAGTCTAGACAACAATGGTGCTTTGTTACACTGTACTGATGAACTCTTGCATATTCTTACTCTAATGTAGTAAGGGGCATAACCCCAAGAATAACTTCCATATACTCAAAAATATCATTGGGAAGAGGCTTAGTGAATATATTTCCAATCTACTCTGTAGTGCTTACATACTCCAATCTAATTTTTTTTTCTACAACTTTTTCTCTCAACATGTGATACCTAAATAAATGTGCTTAGTCCTCAAATGAAATATTAAATTCGTAAACATATTTATTGTGCTTGTGTTGTCACAATTTGTAACAATAGGTTTACTGATTTCCATCCTTATATCCTTTAGTAACTACTTCATCCATATTACTTGATTGCAATTATTTGCTACTACAACATACTTTGCTTCTTGCTTAACCAAGATACCAATCTTCCTCCAAGAAAGAAAACTCATCTATTAGTGCTCTTTCTATCATCCATATTACCTACCCAATCTACATTAGCATAAGCACTTATAGTAAAATCATTAGATTTGATATACCATAATCCAAATTTTGAAGTTCCTTTCAAATATCTAAATATCCTTTTCACTGCTGCATAATGTGCTTCTTTGGGATCATCCTAGAATCTTGCAACAATTCCAATTGCATTTTCTAGATCCAGCCTTGTGTGAGTTAGATATTGCAATCCTCTTATCATAGATTTGTACCTCTTCTACTCAATAGTAGGTCTTTCATCCTTTATAGATAACTTGTGTCCAGTTAACATAGATGTTCCAACAAGTTTGCATGTTTCTAAACTGAACCTTTTCAATAAATCCTATAGTTACCTAGTTTGAGAAATAAAGATTCCTTCTTTATTTTGTACAATCTAGAATCCTCAAAAATATTTCATTTCTCCTATCATACTCATTTCAAATTCTTTCTGCATCCCTTCTACAAAATTCTTACATTTTTCATCATTTCCTCCAAATATAATGTCATCAATAAATATTACTAAAATCATCAAACCATGATCAGTTTCTTTCTAATATAGATTACTATCTACCATACCTTTTCTATATTCAAGCTTTGTCAAATGCTTGTCCAACCTCGCATACCAGGTTCTGGGTACTTTCTTCAATCCATACAATGCTTTCCTCAGTCTGCATACTATGTCCTTGTCATCTATCAAGGGATATCCTTCGAGCCACTCAATGTATACCTTTTTTTCAAGTTCTCCATTCAAAAATGCTAACATGACAACTATCTGATATACTTTGAATCTCTTTTGTGTAGCTAGCCACTAAGGCATAAGTCTCTTCATAATGTATTCCTTCTTGTTGTGAGCAGCCTTTACATACCAATCTTTCATTGTTTCTTACAACTTCTCCTTGCTCATTCATCTTGTTCTTGAATACCTATTTAGTTCCTATCACATTCTTGTTTGCTAACTTGGGGACCAATTCTCATGTCTCATTCTTTTCTATCTGATATAATTTCTCTTTCATAGCTTGTTTCTAGTAATCATCTTTTCATGCTTCACGTACATTCTTAGGTTCAATTTGAGATATCAAGCATAGTTCTTCATTTACTCTACTTATTGTCTTAACACCTTTGTCTTTTCTTCTAATGATCTATTTAGATGGGTGATTCTTTATCATGTTCTTTCCTAAAGTAGGAGTTGTTATCCCAACTCTTGGCTCTACTAAAGGTATTGAGCTTTGTTCTTGCCTTAGCTCTCCTTCATTTTGTAGATCATTATTAGTCTTAAGAAATACCTCATCATTCCTTGGATTAGTAACAACATCATCATCTAAATTGTAATCAACTATTAGATACCTTGTATTATGAGTTCTTCTCATCAATTCTCACATTTGCACTTTCCATAAAAGTCTTAGTTCTCTAATTATAACATCTATAAGCATTGTTTTTCAATGAATAAGAAAGAGAAATACCTTCATTACTTCTAGCATCAAACTCACTGATGTCATCATCTCTCTTTATGTAACACTTACTTCTAAATATTTAGAAATACTTAGCTGTAGGTGAATGACCAAACCATAGTTCATAAGGTTTCTTGTTTATGTCTTTCCTAACTTGTACTCTATTCATAGTGTAAACTATTGTATTCATAGCTTCTCTCCAAAATTTCTTGGATACATCATTCTCTGCTAACATAACTCTTTCAGCTTCTATAATAGATTTGTTCCTTGTCTCTGTGATTCCATTTTGTTTAGGGGTTCTCAGGGCTGATAGTTGTCTTTTAATTCCATTTGCTAAACGAAACATGTTAAACTCATTTGAAGAAAATTCCTTCCTCTATCATATCTCAAAGATTTAATCTTCATATAGGATTCATTCTCAACTCTATTTTTGAATACCTTAAACTTGTCAAATGCCTCAGATTTCTCTTTAAGAAATGCAACCCACATCATTCTAGAAAATCACCAACTAGAATCATAAAATACCTTTCACCATATAATCCTCTAGTCTTTGTAGGACCACTAAGATCTTTGTGTACAATCTCCAACTTCACTATAGTATTAAACTTCTTGCTAGGAAAAGAAGTTTTATTATGCTTTACCAAAACATATTCCTTGCAAATTGTGTTAGTAGGCTTTACAATCTTCTAAAATCTCTATCAACAAATATTTTACTAGTCCTCACAATACTCTCAAAGTTTATATGAAAAAATCTCTTGTGCCATTACCAACTATCATCTACCTTTGTAACCAAACATGTCATGTTAGTAGGATTCAACTAAAATACATTACCTTTAGATCTGGTTCCTATACCAATTACCTTTCCATCATTATCTCTGATCATGCATATCTTTCCCCATGAACTACAACTGATAACCTTTGTCTACTAGTTTTCCAACACAAAAAATATTGTGCTTTAAACCATCAACAAAGTATACATCCTCAATATTATTTTTACCATCAAGAGTTATAGATCCAATACCTTTAGCTTGGCATGCTGCATTGTTTCCAACTTTGACAATTCTTCCATCCTAACTTTTGAAGTCAAAAAAATTTTTCATATCACCAATCATATGATGTGAACAACCACTATCAATTATCCAATTAGATTTCTTCTCAACTTGCGATACCAAAGACACCTTCTCTGGACTTTCTTCTTTAATTGCCACAAATTCAATTTCATCATCACTAGCGCACTTAATACTTGTTCATCAGAATCATTATCATCGTTTGCATACAAACAATCTCTATCTTTTTTGGATTATGATTTCCTTTATACTTTTTCTCCCTTTTAGGACACTTAGATGCATAATGACCATATTCATTACAAGTCCAAAATTTAAAGAATTTCTTAGCTCCTTTTTCTCTTGTTACTAGAAGGGCTACTCTTTCTTCAATCTTTTTGTCTTCCTCAAATCTGCTACTGCTAGAAAAATCTCCTCTAGCACTTTTGCTCCTTGATAAGTTAGGTTGAATATTCAAGGCACTAAAAGTTATTTATGTTCTAGTCAATTCTCCAAATTGTCTAAGTTCATTCTGAACTACTTCAATTGTACCTTCTCTAGACTTTCTTCTTTAATTTCCACAAATCCAATTTCATCATCACTAGTGCACTTAATACTTGTTCATTAGAATCGTTATCATCATTTGCATACAAACAATCTCTATCTTTTTTGGATTATGATTTCATTTATACTCTTTCTCCCTTTTAGGACACTTAGATGCATAATGACCATATTCATTACAAGTCCAACATTTAAAGAATTTCTTACCTCCTTTTTCTCTTGTTACTAGAAGGGCTACTCCTTCTTCAATCTTTTTGTCTTCCTCAGATCTTCTACTGCTAGAAAAATCTCCTCTAGCACTTTTGCTCCTTGATAAGTTGGGTTGAATATTCAAGGCACTAAAAGTTATTTATGTTCTAGTCAATTCTCCAGATTGTCTAAGTTCATTCTCAACTACTTCAATTCTTCAGAGAAATGTCTCCTTTGTGAAATCATTGGTACATGATATTAATAATTGTATCATCTAAACTCCTAACTTTAATGGTGGTGTTAGAGTGTTCAATATCTTCCATATAACCTCATCATCTTCTTTGATTCCTCCTTGAGCTTTAATACTTGTAGTAATTTCTGATATCCTACCTAAATATGTTCTTATAAATTCATCTTCCATCAGTTTAGCATCTTGAAATGCACAAATCCAAATTTGTAGCCTCAATTTCTTAGAGTGTGCATCATCTTCAAAACTATTTTCCAAATCTTTCCAAATCAAATCTAAAGTAGCAAGTGATTTAACCTAGTTGTAATCAATTTTAGGGAGTTTAGTCAATGGTGCTTCTCTAGCTCTCATGTCACACATGAAAAGATCTCTTTCTACCTTGGTGCAAGTTTCCAAATCCTTTTCTTCAATGATTATCTTTGCTAATTTTGTTAAGATCCAATATCCCAAACCCATAAACAACAAATGTGTTTTCATCTTTTCCTTCTAGCTATCATAGTTTGTTCCATAAAACTTTAGACTATCTTTCCTTAACATGTTTTCCATGGATCTCCCAAATTTGTTAAACTTTTTCTTCAAGGACCTAATGCTCTGATACCAATTGTTAGAAACAATAGTCCACCAAGAGAACTGAGAGCGAGGGGGCATTTAATCAATTATCCAATAATTAAAATATTTATCTTCTTTAAACAAACTTAACCACTTAATCAAAGTAAACAATAACCATATAAAGATGCACATAGACAATTACACTAGATATGTTGACTAGGGAAACCCTTGATCAGAGGGAAAAATCCCAGGAATGATGTAATAATATAAATATTCCTTTTTAGAGGATTAACCCTGTTAGGAGTCTCTTACAAAATTTAGTACAATGAGTCCTTGTTAGGAGACTTTGAATCCCTATTAGGAGATTCCAACCCTATTAAGATTTGTGGTATAATGTATGCAAGAAGAGCCCACTACCCAAGCATAAAATTTCAACTACAAGAAGAGCTCACTACTCAAACAAGTAATTTACTATTATCTTCTTCTTTCTTATGTCCTTTCCTCTATCCTATCCACTAGAAGAATCACTATTAGACCTTATAGACCAGGTCATGAACAATAGATCCAAATACAAAACCTTGGATCACTTAGCAAAACCTCAATGATGAAGTTTCCTTTAATTCCACACTACTTTTCTCAACTTCACATTTCACACTCTCTGTTGTTTATCAAACATTGACACTTTTCATTTTCACCATCTCATGATAAAGAAAAAGGTACTTTCTTTATACAAAGTCCATAAAATAAATCCCTAAGTCAGCTATTAGACCTTCTCAATTAATTATTATAGGACCACATTAAGAACATGTTACACTTAGTGATAACCTTAATCTTACATCTTGCAACTTGAATAACTTTCTGTCATGCAATATTATGATGAGTAAGCTTAATCATGTCATTCTCAACATGTCCTCAACCTCAATCTTCAAGATATCAACTTTGCTAAGAGATATAACAAGTTTACTAGAATATGCCTCTATAAACTCTATCTCAAAATAGACATCACCAAAACTTACAAAAATTCTTCTAGACTTATCCTTTCTTCTTCTAATGTTAACTACATATACTAGTTACTCAAAAATATCTCCCATAACCATAGGCGATTATCATCCTCAACTAGTCATCCATACTGACTTGATCTTTCTGCTATTATTCTATCATATACCACATAAAACTACTATGTAGACATAAAACATGCTATGTTGACGTCAATGAAAAACTCAGTCATGAATGTAATATATTGTCATAGTAGTACTCCCCCATAGGAATATTATCAGTATTAAAGGATGCATTAAAGGATGCTACTAAGAATTTAGTTGTTGAGTTCTTAGATGGAGTCATCACAAGGTTTGGTACTCCTTCCAACATCATTTTGAATAATGAAAAATCATTTGTGGGAGCTCAAATATGTACATAGGGGGTAGATCATGGAATTTATTTGAGTACATCTTCCAATTACTATCCTAAAGATAATGGATTTTCTAAATAATCTAATAAGAATTTGATCAGAATAATGAAAAGAACCATAGAGCCCAATCAGAAGTGTTGGCATCAAAATTTGAGAATAGCCCTTTGGGCTGATAGAATAACACCTAAGAGGGCCATTGGGAACTCCCCTTTCATACTTTTTTATGGAAGAGAGACCAGGCTTCCTATCTCATTGGATTTCCCTTCCCTAGAATTATCTCATCAATTAGAGTTAATTGAAGATAATGGTATGATCGTGAGTATAGAAAAAATGATGGAGTTAGAAGAGGAGAAACCAAGCTATGCAGACCTTGGAAACTCATCAGTAGAAAATGAAAGGGTCCTTTGACAGGAAGGATAGGGTTAGGAATTTCAAGCAAGGTGATCTTGTGTTGAAGTGGGATGCAAATAGAGAAAAATTAGGGAGACATTCAAAATTTGATGCAATATGGATTGATCCCTATGTGATAGTCAAATGCTTTCCAGTTAAGCAGGTCTAATGGTGAAATTTTGCCTATTCCAGTCAAAGGAATACATCTTAAACCTTGCTTCTAATGAGGATGAATGTTTTGTGTATATAGTTAGAGTAGTTTTCTTTTAGTTCTTTCCTCTTTTCTAAGAAGTGCATGGTGCACATAGTGTTGTTCCTCTAGAATGAAAGCTTTTGAAGAGGTTTTGCAGAGTAGATAGAGGTAGAGTTTTCAGAGTTTTTTGTTATAGAGGTTATAGTTCCTTGTTGTTTTTTATTTTGTAGAGTAGACCTTCATGTATTTACAACTCCATAGCGCAATGGATGTTTAAGGTCACCGTTCATATGCATGGCAGGCTTGCATCCCCTCTGATTCTCTAGAATTGTTGGTCATTTTTTCCTTCCTACCAAAATTAGGTTTTATTATTGAACATGCCCAACAGTTATATTTATTTGAATATTCAAATGGCCCAATGTCACAAAAAATACATTTTAGACCTTAGGTTATATTTTATTTCCTAAGTCTCCAAGTGATTGCCTATTATTATGTATCTAGCGGGCCTACATCCTTTTCTTCATCTAATCTTCCAAAATCTAGGACTCACTTTTTCATTATTAGAAATCACATAAGAAAAAGTCTTAATGATAAAGAAATAGTATTCCACATATCTAGGGCTAGTCATTCTTTCTCTACAACTAGTGGAGTTGTTAGACAAAAAACAACTAGCAAGGTTTTATTCGCTCCTCACAAATGTGGGTCAATTCCTTAGTGTATTTTGTCCACAGTCAGATCTAGGGTGATCAAAGGTTGTCACTATATTGCTATGAGATAATGTATATTCATTTTCCTTAACGAGATAATGATGATGCAATGCATGGACATGTGAATGGTATTTCCTTTATGGGTTGTAGGAAAGGTGGAAAATGTGTTAGAAGAGTTGTCATATTGCAATATTTCCATTGGACAAGGTATTGACATGGGTTAATCATCTTTGGGACTGTTGGTCTTATTTTTTACATATTAATTTTTCTTAGAATCATGGTGCAAAAATTAGATGTAAGTTCTTTTGTTAGGTCCTAGGATTTTAGGTTTTGGTCTCATATTTTGATATCTTTTCAAAATTTGTATAAAACTCTAGGTCATGCATTTTTAAATTTTATCCTAGCACAAAAGTTTTAAAAAAAAGGATAAGCAAATATTCTTTTCCTGCTTGTTTTAAGGTCATTGTTGAGTCCTTTTGAAAGAGGTTTTATCCCACCATCAGAACTTATTTGAATCTACAGTTGTCGCATACTCGCTATAACAAGATGCTCGAATGTTATGCCTAGCAAGGTAGCTACCATCGGATAACTATGTTGTGATACTAAAAAATGAAGTCCAGTGTCGAGAAATGTGTTAACATGAAGAAATTATGACCACATGTTATGTCCCAGGCTTGTCAGTTTTAAAAAAGAAATGCATGTGAAAAAACTCATAACTGGTGTCACCGGAGTTCAAGTTTCTTCAGCAATTCACTAAGTCACTATCAAAAAATCCATGTGACTTGCCAGTAGCGACATAGTGAGTGCCTAGACTTTGCAAAAGGTAGTGTTCTTTTAAAGGTTGATGTGACCACAAAAATTCCCATGCAGACTTATAAATATGCATGACTACCTTTTCTGACACCAGTATTAATTGGTAAAATTTCAATCAATGTGTTTTTGTTCTCTGTCACTAGAATTGAGAATCCATTGAAGGTTGCTATATCACTAGCTAGAATAACACCAATTTTCTAGTAACAACATAGTGAGGGCTCGGTCATATCAAAAGATGGCATTCTCTTATAATAAGAAATGATTTTGAGGATCCTAAGGAAAATATTGTGCAAGATTTGCTTTTATTTCTGTGCAAGTTGTGTCACTCATAGTTTTATTTCCGAGCGTCGATTTTGATGGTTACCAAAAAGTTTCTATATTGCTACTTGGATAGTAGGTAATTTTTTAGGTGGCGATGTAGCGACTAGTTGAAAGGTTGTGATATAACAAAAAATCCTCAAAGGTGGGCCCTGAATGAGTGACTTGATAAAGCTGAGTTGTGCATATTAAATGACATGGTGGCATCTTACTGGGCATCGATAAGCCAAAAATTTTGGATTCGTCGAAACTCACTATACCGCTAGCTGAATAGTTAGTAATCTTGCCAGTAGCAATGTAGCAACCCACCTGAAAGTAACGAATGTGGAAAGGCAAAGAACATTTTATGTCATTAAGAGATTAAATAATATATATGTGTACCAACATGTTAAGTTGGCTCAGCAATAGTAGTATCTAGACCCACTTCTCATGTATAAAACATATAAAGAATTTTGATCGTCAGATCAAACATGGATCAACGATGCTCGTTAAGTCACTATGGAAAGATGTGCACAAATTATGTATAGTGAGTTAGAAAATGAGGGAACAACCATTATTCTATTAAAAATGGTTTCAAATATTTGCCGCACGATCAAAGCAAAATTAGTGGTTGTCGCTGGCTCGCTATAGAAAGGTGCTCGAAAGTTATGTATAACGAGGTAGTGAGTTGATGACACATGTCCTTAGTCATCTATGGACCCAGTTTGAAACACCAACATTGAAGGAAAGGTATAGATGGAGGTAGTTTATTGGTTTGATTATTATCATGCTAAGGAGAAAAGTGAGTCAGCCTAGTTTTCATTCCTAGATCGTAGGATATTTCAAGGATCAACGATGCAAATTTAAAAGGAAGTGTGATGCCACTCTATTTTTCAATTCTACACATTTATGATGAATAAAAGCTTCATGTGTGGGAGAAATAGAGTATAATATAGGAGATTTCATTAGTTCCAATCCCACACAAACAAAGATTTCATGTTTTTTGAGCACAAGAGCCTGTTGGTCATATTGTGTTTAGCCTAGTACAAATGTGAACTAACTCCGCATCTATTCGAGAGAAATTGCAAAGGTTCAGAGAAGAACAGGTTTGGAAAATCAAGTAAGTACTCATATTACAACCTCTATAGTATTCTAGTTCCTTTCATTACTATCAAGATGCCTCCTAAGAAAGCATTTTCTAGGCAAGTTAATCATATGGATAGGAATGTCCACGATGATTTGTTAGAATTACTCCTAGAATCTACTACAAAGCTTGCACAAGTTAAAAGGTTAATTTCCTTAAACCCTAGGGTTAATATTGTTGATGTCCTATATGATAAGGGGAACTAGGTTAGGGATGCAACAACTACACAAACTAGTCTTGTCTTGTTTAAAAAGTGGTTTTTAGAAAGGAATTTGTTTGCCCCGCATGCTAATATCTGAAATTTTAATTTGGGAAAGCTAGTAGTTCCAAGTGTTTTCATGGATTATGATTTACTTGAAGCCATTGCCAAGAATTATGACCAATCTGTTAGAGTAGTGAGAAGAAATGATGGTGTGCCTCTAATCTCAATTACTCCTAAAGAAATTAGAGAGGTTTTTCACCTAGAACCATTGTTAGATTACCATGTGCCAATCAATCTGCCAGAATTGGAGAATGAATATAGAGCAAAGAAGGATGTAATTAGGGGAAGTGCACTAAGGGCACACATTGGTAAAATAGGAAATCTTCCAGTAATTACTACAGCCTCTAGAGAACCTTTTAAGAAGAGCCTTTTCACTTCCTGGGCTGTAGAGATATATAGGACACTATGTCATGTTTTTGGTGAAGATGAGCAGGATTTCATGCCCATTGGCCTTATGTATATGATGGTTCAAATTGCTTCTTTTGGTGTAGATTTTATCTTTGATTTTGCCTCCTTTTTGGCTAAATAAATTCATACCGGTTTAGTTGGAATTGCAAGGGGCAAAGTGGAGAAAACTTTTGGCCATTGTTCTCTATTAATGCATATGTTCTTGTTCAAGGGCGTGACATATTTTGGTAATGAGATGGAATTGAATAGAGAAGAGAATAGGGAAGCACTGTCAGTCTAGTTGTGGAGTGCAGATATGACCTGGGATGCAAATAATGCCAGTTTTGTCAAATTTGATAGGTATTTTGCTTCTAAATTGAGATGCCTCATATTGAGTGACAATCCCAGAATCCCTAATGTACTAATGAGTCTCATCAAGCCTGTGGATAACCCCCACAATTTGAAAGTTTCACATAATTGGGGAGATATCATCCCTTAATCTATTTCTACTATTTTCAAAATCTATGGTTTTAAAGGGAATCCTCATGTCTTTCCTTACCAAGTACCTTTCAAGGTAGGAATGGTTGAAGTTTTGTGGCAACTAGGAGGAGTAGAAGAAATGTTTCTGTTGAAAAGGAAACTAGGGTAAATTTTCCCTACCTGCAAAGTGACCCATTAGTTTTTTATTACCAAATGGGGTTGGCTCTTTTTGCATAAAATTTTGGATCAGTATATGATAGCTTTCTCTCATCCCTATTTTTTTGATTTTGAGGGATTTTTAATTAGACCTTGAGGCATAGAATTAAGTTGGGACAAGTCAAACATGATTCATATTATCTAGAGGACATTATAAGGAATGAATTCTCATTGCATGATTAGGAAACTAAAAAAGAAAAATGGAGAGTTTACTCCCGGGTCCTAGAATTTGTTCATTATTTTGATCAGAAATATGGTCCTTTAAATAATGCTAACGTAGAGGCTGATAGAATAAATAAGCTCATGAGTAACTGCCCTGAAATAATGGAAGCTATGAATGAGAAGTAACAATTTTTTGTTGATTCTTATCCTGATAAGGCTAGAGAAGTCATGAGATGGTTGGCTTTCACTCCTAATATAGGAGCTGGTCAAATAATTGTACGAAAGAAGCCTAGTTACACTATAATTCAAAATAAAAGGGCTCCTATAGATAAGGGCAAGAAAATAATGGGATCCACCAATATAGCCCAAGAAGAGAGACTTGATGAGCCCAGTTCCAAGAGGTAGAAGGTAATGAAAGTAGAGAGGCCTCAAGTTGAGGAGTATTCACCCACTCAGTCCCCTTTGAGGATTAGAGAAGAACAACTCATAGGTGAGAAAATTGAGTAGATGGGATCACAGGGAGGCATTTTTATTACTCAAATAGAATTGGATGAAGGTAACCCTCTAGAACCTCCCCTTCCAAGTTTGGACCTAACAATAGCTAACTATAGAGGCACGAAATTGGATCCTCTATTAGAATAGGAAAGTCATCAATTTTTGGCTAATGAAAGCTTTGTGAAATCTAGGGCTTTTCAGTAGTTTGCATGGAGGGAAAACATGAACATTTTTTAGGAGAAATGTAAAAGGTTGAAAATAAAGCATCCAAAAATGGATGATGCTACCATCTAGAACCAAACAAAAGAAGAAATGATAAAATAATTTTAGAATATAAGCCCTAAGGATAGAAGGCAAATGGTGAAGGCATCTAACATTTTATTGTTGCACAATTGGGATATTACTGGTGCCTTATTTTTTAGTTATGTTTCAAATGAACTAGCTTTGCAAGATCAAAATAAAGGGGATTTCCAAGGCACTACATTCATTGAAGATCAAGTTGCATTGGTTAGTTGGTCATTGAGAAGAGGATCGAGAGCCCCATCAACACAACCAGATGAGTTTGGATTGATGGGAAGCATAATATTGAGAAGAGTTGTTGATACCTCACATGTGCAGGCAACACATTGGAATGTGGATTCTTCCAAGTTTCTTTTGGCCACTCTTAAGAAGGAGGAACCGGCTATGTTTGATTACAGAATAAATATGAAACAATTCTTGAGGCTTATAATAAGGAGGTAAAAAGGAGAATTGAGCTTGAAGACAAGCTAATGGGGAAGTCCACTAAGCCAAGAATAACATACCCCCATCCTCCAGTGGAACCTTTTAAATCCACCCCCCTTGTAGAAATACTAGACACACCTCAAAGGCTAGAATATTACGCAGCTGAGGATTTTGAAGAAGAGAAAGGAAAGCTATGGGCCTTACATGTAGAGTTAAATATGCAATATGAGGATAAGCTTAGAAAGGCTCTAATGTATTTAGTAGATAAAATTGAATGGCCCTTGTTTTATGACCAGTTGGCAAGAGTAATAAGTATATGGGAGAAACTAAAAACCCATGATGAAACCCTCAAGTCTATTGTTAATAAGTGGGGAAAGGAGAAAGAAATCACCCTTTTATGTTATTGAGTTATAAGGTCTTCCCATGACCATATTGAAAAAATATATGATGTTGCTAATGACCTGTGAAATTTTGATAGCAAGAGAGTTGCTTTCTAGCTGAAAATTGTTTCTTATTTGAGCAAGTACAAGAATCAAAAATTTGATTTGTTTCCTTGTGCCTTGGATAGAAAGAATAAATTGAAAATTAAGGATGAATGGAGTAAAGAATTGGACGACCTTTTCTACATAAGGATAAATAAAGTTGTAAATGAGAAGGGGCATGCCTGGTGGGCCATCACAATAGAAGAATTGGTTAAAGTATAGTTATTTTTTGATTCCTTGAGACAAGAGTTTGTTGGTCTCGAAAATGAGGCTAACTACATATTAAAAAAGCAAGATGATATCCTGCAATTTAACTAGCATGGTGATGCATAGTTTAACACCTGGATAGCAGATATTCCTTCTGATGAGTAGTTAGAAGCAGGCAATTCAGATGATGATGAGGAGCAAAAAGGTAAGGTACAGATTATTGACACATCAGCACCAGATTTGAAAAAAGAAGAAGGTGAAAAGGTAATATTGCCTGCTCAAGGTGAAAGTAGTGAAAACCCGCAGGAAAAAATTGATTTGGAGGCACCATAGAATAACCCTTCATTGGCCACTTTGGTAGCCACATATTCTGAAGATCTGAAATAGCGAGGGATAAATCAAAGTTGATGATTTGCAGTAGTAACAAAAATGGGCCTACCCAAAGAATATTTGATGTGCTTGGCATTCTTTTGTGCTCATTTTTGTCTCTTGTATGGTGTTTTGTTTCTTGGACACTTGTCAAATCACAATTGCCCTTTGATTGTTACAACTCATGCTATATAAATGAGTTTACAAGGCATTGTGAGGGTTCAAATTTTGTATAATTTTTAGTCTTTTGAGAGAATACAGTTGATCCAATAGTGTGTAGTTGTTTTGAGTTTATTTCCAATTGTACTTTCTGATGATATATTGAAATGACAAAAATAGTAATCTATTCGGGGCTTTCAATTTATTTTCTATTGGTCATTGTATTAGTCATCTGAAAGGATAATGTCTCCATTTTATGGATTTATGTACTTTGAAGTCATTTAAATAAGGTTTAACTTGGCTGAATGCAATCTTGATGGGTTGTATACTAATATCACTGTTGCTTTTAATTCAAGGAATTATAGAAATGCTTCAATGAATTAGTAGGGTTTATGAGTTTATAGAAACGATACTTCATAAGAATGGGAATGGGTGATTACAATTGATTGATTCATTTACAAGTTATTTGAATTAGATCTCCCACCAATAGTCAATTTTTTGCCCAATGGATAAGGCACTGGTCACATAAGTTAGAAGTGAACAAGGATGAATTATGTTGCTGCATATCAAACCAATTATAAAATTGAAAGCATTTTTCATTCCATTTTGTTCAAAGTTATAAATGCTAGTCACTACTCATTTATATCTATTCTCAGATTCTTAGGTAGCTATTATTTCAAGGAATATTTGTAAATCCTAGGAGAATTATGACCAGATCTGCTAATAAGGGATGCATACAAGTTTGAGAACATTAAAAGAAGTAAAGTAAACTACTCATGTGTTACTGGGTAATAGATGAGAATCAGAATGAAACTAAAAGAATCTCTACATAGTAGTTTGTGTTAGAATCATCCCTAGGTATACCTGCCTTGGTTTAGCAGAGCCTAAAGAGTAGAAAACCATTTTTGGTTTTGTTGAAGTTGGGTCAAAGTGGTTTATTCATGTAATTGCTACCAGGAATTGGCTAATCCTTAGATTGTGTGAGTAATTTCACTATGATATTGAGCATTTTTTTGCTCAGTAGTTTCAAACACCAACAAAATGGCGACTCTGGTGGGGACTTACACTTAGTGTTGTCATAAATAGTGAAATATTAGAGATCTGTGTCCCCTTGGGTAGAGTTGTAGATTTTTCATGCTAAAGTTCTCGTGGATTTGAATTTGTATACATTTTCCCTAAGACTGTCACTAAAGGATTTATCATTTGTTCGGTTCTTTTTCCCATTCTGACAGAGTGGGTAGCGACTCAAAAGGTTTTAACCAATGTCAAGATTAGGAAATCTGTTGTCTCAAAACCATGGAAAATAAGAAAAATACATAGGCAAATGTGAGGAAAAACCTGGGAATCAAATTACAAACTGATCTCCCTCCTAGAGGAAGACAAAATTGGGTTGTGAATGGAAATGAAATGCAAAAAGGAAGCTATTCATAGGAGAAAATAGTAGGGAAAGATAATACTCATCATTCTATTGTTGAAAAAGTGTCTTTCTCTAAAGGTTCGAGATCTCATCCAATTTTTTCTAAAGATGATTTCTATAATACCCTTGAAACGATATGTCAGGAAAAGGTTGTGCAACCACATACATTTGGTCTTGAGGACAGGACTAGTAAAAATCTTTTCTAGTTTAGCACAAACCCTTTCAGGTCAGATTATTCCCCTAAAAAGGTCACACCTAGACACTTAGAACCTGAAAGTTTTAATGATGAGAAAACATCTGGGTCTGAGTTCACTATCCCTAATCCTGATGAGAATGAAATTTTGAAAGCACAACTTGCTAAGCAAGAAGCCATAAATAGGATATTTCAAAAGGAAAGGGAAGAATTGATTACAAAGAACTATGAAGCAAAACAAGAATTACTAATGTGAATTGCTGCTCTAAAGAAGAAAAATGAGATAGCAGCTAGTGTGTGGCAGCTTGAGATTGTGGGACAAGTTGAACAACTTAGGAAGTAAGAGAAAAATTTGCTGGAAATTCAGAAAATGAATCTAGAGGGACCTGTAATATAGCAGATTAAGAACTATACTACTCTAGAAGTTGATAACAATAGAGTAAAGAATGTGGAACCTATTGCAGGTGCTAAGGACAAAGGAAAATAGAAGGTAGTTGGTATTAGGATCAATGAACCAATACAAGTTGTCCAAATTCATGATATTGTGTCACCTTCAGATATTGAGCTAGAAAAGAAAAGAAAAGAGAGAGATGCTATAGCTAAGAAATTGGAGATTGCAGAAAATGAGGCTGCTATAGCTGAGATGAATAATAAGATCAAGTTCCTAGAAATTGCTAAGAAGCAATCTGTAGTTATGCCTAAGGGTAATGTGATGGTAGATATGATAAGGTAGATCAAGATACCACTCAAGTACCTCTTCCTTTTTTATCTTTGTTTTCACAAAAGGTAGATCTGAATAAGTCTCTTGGTGATGCTAGTACTAGAAATGCTAATGATAATATGAAAAGAAATGTTCCCTACCATCCTAGGATTGATTTGCAAAGAAGACATGTCCATTTAGAAGGCTAGAGGAAAATATGTTTTGATGGAATTCCTAGTTTCCCTAATCCTATTCCATAAGAGATGAGAAAATGATTGCCTAAATTTGTTGGAAATAATGCTATTACCTGTGAAGATCACTTAAGAAGCTTCCTAGATATGATATAAGTGACTATGAGGTTGAAGCAGAAGATGTTATAATGAAGTTGTTTGTTTAGTCACTTACTAAAGATTCTAGGGAATGGTTTAAAAGACTTCTTGAATTATCTATTATGGATTGGAAGGATATTGAATATTGTTTCAAGGAAAAATATGGTGACAAGTTAAATCAGATATACATTTTGACTGAATTTAATAACATCAAGAGATTTCCAAATGAATCTGTCACTGAGTTCAATAATAGGTTCCTAAAAAGGATGTATAAGCTAATGCAAGCCATGTGAGTTGATGATAAGGTATGCCTGATCACTTATTTGAATGCTTTTGATGGTAAAGTAGCATATCAGCTTAGGGAAAAAGAGCCTAGAACTTTAAGGGAAGCCTTTAGGGTTGCTGATAACATTGAAAATAATCTAAGAATTTTAGGCAGATTAGAAAGTAAAAGGGATGACCCTAGATTTTTTGGTAATAAGGGAAATAGGAGAGAGGACCATAAAGTTATAGGTGGGAAGAAATAGGAACCTAGTGAGATAACTCAAGTTCTTAATGCCATAAAGAGTTTAAATCTTCCTCAAGTAAAGAATGATAGGAATCCCGGTGACAATAGGATTCCTTATCAATCTAACTTCAATAAATACAATAGATTATAGAATTTCCCCTATAATACTACTTGGAAGGATGGTCAGCCTCGTGTTTCCCTCCCAAGAACAACATAAATAAAGTGACCCCTAATCCTTTATCAATAAAATATGTGAATTTGGTAGATGATCCTGAATCTATTGTTGAGCCTATTTGGTGTTTTGCATGCCAGTGACCTCATTCTCCTACATCCTATGTAGTGGCACTATCATGTCTAGGGAATCAGAATATAGTGGAAAAATGTCAAGAATAGGAGAAAACCAATGATGATGTAGGATGTAACAGGTTTGATTCACATTTTTATGACAATGAAGGTTGTGACAGAGATATAAATGATCAGAGATGTTTTCATAGTGTCAATCAACAAAAAGTATTTTCTGATGAAAGTGATGTTGAGGATAATGTGTGTAACATGGTAGGTTCAAAGGAAGAAGTGAACTTGAGAAAACCCTCTAGAGAAGAAATTGACAAAATTACTGCTAATATGGTGGCTTAGGTTTAGACAAGAAGTATGGTTCAAGGAAATGAGGGGAATAAAATAGCTAGTATTTTTATAAAGGGGACCGACCATAAGAAAGGAGAAATTGTAAAAGCTAAAGAGTCCCCTACTGTGAAGGTTAAATTTGAAAATAAAAAATGGGAACCAAGGAAAGGGAGCAACCCTGAGGATATAGAGTGCTCAAATAATGTCTCCAAGAAAAGAGATGGGAAGATATCACAGAATGTCACTGAGTGAGATAAGAATCATCATAATCCCTTGAACACTTTGGGTAAGCATAATGAGAAAGGGAATGTGAATAATGATAATCTTTCTTATTCTTCTATAGATATGTTTGTTGTTTTGTCTTAGATTAATATTAAGGTTCCTATGTCTGAGTTACTAAGAATCTCAGAGCACCGAGATAAAGCCATAGCATGGTTGGGGAATACTGATGCAAAGGTAAGTCAAGAATGTAATAAAAATCATGTTCCTAAAGAAGTGAAAAAGGAAAAGTTGAAAGAACAGGACAGTAAAGTGGTTGTGTCTCAGATTCTTCAAATGTTTTTGGATAACTCTATCAATGAATGCTTGGGAAATGTTGAGCCATTTTTCTTAAGTATCTTAGTGAATGGTAAGACATTAAAGAATTTTATGAATGATTCTAGTGTTTTCTAGTACTATTATGCCTTTTGAGATAATGAAAGAATTAGGTCTAAAGGTTGACACTACTCAAGGAAGATGTTGTGCCATGGATAAAAGGGAAGTTATAGTCATAGGCACTATCAGTGCCTTGCCCTATAGATTGATAGCTTGTCCAAATAAAGAACTCACTATGAGCATATTGGTTGTTGACATACCACCTCAATATGGTATGTTATTATTTGGAAAATGGAGTCCTACCATGGGAAGAAGTTTACAATGTGACCTATCATTCGCTACTTTTAATATTGATGGAAATTTTGTAAAGATCATTAGAGAGCCAAAAAGCATATATATGATAATAGAGGAAGTTGAAGATGATATGAAAAATTTTGTGGATACAGATGTTAATGCATTTAGAGCTGAGGTCCTAAATCTAAAGAAAAGCAAGAAAAAATCTCAGATAGAAATGGAAGTTGATACAAAAATAGATAAAGGTGACTTATGAGCCATGTTCGTTGACGGTGCTTATTGCAAAGATGGAGCAGGTGCAGGTATTTTATTAATTTCTCCTGCTGGAGTAACTTACAAATTTTCTTTCACATTGAATTTCCCCTGTACTAATAACATAGCAGAATATGAAGCTTTGTTGTTAGGACTTAGACTAGCTCACAAGCATGGGATAAAGTGTTTACATGTTATAGGAGATTCTGAGTTAATTGTATCCCAGGTGAGAAATGTTTATGTATAAAAGAATAAAAGGTTAAAATAGTATAGAAATGTAGTATGGGATATGATTGAGTGCTTTGATGCATTTGGGATAATTTGGAAGCACAGATCTAACAATAAGATGGAAAATTTGCTGGCAAAGATAGCAATAAAACCTGATGATATTACATTTGCTGGTATATCTAAAATTGAAATTTAGATCAGGCCTTTTGTTCCTAACAATGTCCAAAATTGGCAAGTATTTGAAGATGACAAGGACATTTTGAGATTTCTAAACTATGAAAGTATGTTTTCAAGACAAGAAATTGATTGTGCAGCTTATGTGGAGAATATAAATGGAAAGGATACTATTTTTGGGCAAGAAGTGCAATTGAAGACAAATAAAATCCTAAAGGGTCTAGTTGTTTTAGAAATTATTTTTGACAACCAAGATAGGTCACAAATGGACTAGTGGATATAATGCCAAGGATTTAGAGGAGGTGAACTTGGGAATTCAGGAAATACCTAAAAAGGTATATATTGGCAAGAAATTGCCTCCTAAAATTAGGAAAGATCTAATAGACTTGCTAAAGAAGTATAGACATGTTTTTGCATGGTCATATGATGATCTAAAGGCCTATAGGGAAGATCTCTTTCAACATGAAATCCCTTTGAAACTAGATGCTAAGCCTTTCAGAATAAAACAAAGGCCAATAAATCCAACGTTAGCTCCCAAAATGCAAGAACAATTGATCAAGTTAAGAGATGTTGGGATTATAAAACCTATTAGACATTCTTCTTGGGTATCCAATCTAGTACCAGTAAGAAAGAAAAATGGAGATATAAGGTTATGTGTTGATTTCAGGAATCTCAACATATCTTCACTAAAAGATAATTATGGTTTACCCAATATGGAAGCCATGTTGCAAAGGGTCACTGGTTCAAAGCTTATGTCAATGATGGATGTATTTTTTAGGTTACAATCAAGTGATTGTTAAAGAATCAGAATAGTTTAAAACTACTTTCACTACTCCATGGGGTACCTATATTTATGTTAGAATGCCATTTGGGTTTACCAATGCTAGGGTAACTTTTAAACGAGCAATGGATGTGGCTTTTGCTAATATCATTAATAAATTCTTGGTTGTATATCAAGATGATTTAACTACTTATTCTAAGGATGAAAATGATCATTGCATGCATTTAGAAAAGGTGTTTATTAGAGCCCTCAAGTATGGTGTCTCTTTAAATCCTAGAAAGTGTCAGTTTGGTGTCACTAAAGGAAAGTTGTTACGACATTTAGTTGGCAAGCATGGAGTAAGGATTGACCCCGAAAGGGTAGAAGCAATAGACAAGATATAGAAGCCTAAAAGTGTTAAAGGAATTCAATCATTTTTTGGGAAAATTAATTTTCTTAGAAGGTTTGTGACTAACTTCCCAGATATTAGTAGGCCGATATCAAGAATTCTAGAGAAAGGATCTGAGATAAAATGGGATGGTGAACCTAGTATTGCATTTCAAAAAATTAAGCAAGCTATTAAAGATGCCCCTGTTCTCAGAGCTCTAGATTATGACAAAACAATGCATATATTTTCTTTTGCCTCATTTCACATTGTTGCTGCAATACTATTATAGAAAAATGAAGAAGGTTATGAGCAACCTATTGTATTCTTTAGCAAGTCTTTGCAAGTAGTAGAGCTTAAGTATGATATCAATGAAAAATAGGCATATGCACTGGTAAAAGGGGTGAAAGCTTTTAGGTGTTACTTGAAGGGAGCTACAATTATTGCTTTTGTCCCTATTGTTGTTGTGAAAGACATTTTCTCACAACAAGAAGTATCCGGTAGGAGGTGTAGGTAGATCAATAGAATACAATAATTCAATATTGACATCCAAATTACTAAATTGGTCAGAGGTCAAGGTTTGCCCAAGTTGATGACAGAAGCAAATCTAGAGGCAAACCAAACTAATCAATTGGATGATAATTGCAGAGAAGACCTCTGTGATATAGACATCTCTGATTGGTACAAAGATGTAATCTATTATTTGCAAAATATGAAATCTCCATTAGAGTTAATTGATAATCAAAAGAGATCCCTTAAGTTGCATGCTATAAGATATGTTATATTCCAAGGACACTTGTGGTGGAGAAGCATGGAAGGAGTTCTCTTAAAATGTGTGGATGAAACTGAGTCTAGAAGAATTTTGAAAGATATGCATGAAGGTGTATGTGGTGGTCACTATATGGAAAAAACTACTACCCATAAAATCCTGAGAGCTGGTTTTTGGTGGCCCACACTTTTTAAGGATGCTTATGAATTGGTTAAGACATGTGAAACTTGTCAAAGATTCAGTGGAAAGTAGAAATTTTTTGGGAATTTACCATTAAGACCTATAGAAGTACAAGCACCATTTCAATAGTGGGGAATTGATTTCATAGGTGAAATCTCAAAAAAATCTAGTGGTGGACATTCTTGGATTTTGGTGGCAACTAATTACTTCACTAAATGGGTTGAAGCAATCCCTACCAAGAATTCTACAAGAAAAGTGGTGATCAATTTCATCTTAAAAAATATTATAACTAGATTTGGTTGCCCACAGAAGATAATAACTAATGTCAAAAGTTAGTTTTAGTAAAATAAACATATCTCATTCAATTCTTAATAAAATTAAAAATTTCTTATAGATTAAGAAAGATGAAAATAAGGGGCACAAACACTTTTGAGCATTTTAGTTAGTTTGGAAAAGTAAATGAGTACCATGGATCAGAAGTTGACTAAGTAAAAGGTGGCACATTTTCAGGCAGCAGAAAACCACTTTCAATAAAATGGCCATATCTTCCACATTTCTTAATGAAATTCATATTTTCAAAATGATCTAGAAAGAGAAAAAGGAGGAGCACAATTTGATAAAAGGGTTTTATATAATTCAAAATAATAAAGGAGAACCATGTATTTGAGTATACTGCTGAAAATGTGGAACAAAAAATCAGTACACTTAGTAATTAGTTTTGTAATAAGTCTCTTCCTTATTTAAAGGAATGATGAGACACTTTTTATATGGTTTTTAGAGAGTCAATAAGCATATATATTCTAAATTTTAATCAAACATTTGAGATAGATATGTATATGGAGATAGACAGATATATATAAAGTTGTAGTATACAGTTCGTACAACCATTACTGTGTAGTTTCTTGCAGTTTCCTGTAGCCATTACTATGTATTTAGATTTATTTCCAGCATTTTCATTTTGCAATGACAGAATAACTTAGAGGTTTTTATAGTGCATATACTTTGAAGACTTGTTTCAAGTATACGTCCTTGGGTTAACAATTTAAATGAACCTTCTCTATTAGAAAGATAACTACTCATTTTGGATGTCCAATCCATGAGTTGTGTTTATAAATGAAGATATTGATCTAATTGGGAGGCCAAAATTGTTCACTAGGATAGGACGATAGATCACCCTTATCTCAAAACTGTATGGAAAATTATCCCTCTATATGTCTTGTGGAGAATCTAGAAGGAGAGTAATAATAAAATCTTTAGGGACAAAGCCACTACTAGTTCAGTTGTAACCCAACAAATTATTAGACACTTAAAGGAATGTAGTGGGGTCTGGCAATCAAACCCCCCCCTCCCCCCCCCCTTTGAACCTCCTAGGAAGATCAGATATAAAGTGGGCATCCACTTGTGGGACTTAGGCCCAATGGTGGAACTATTTGATAACAACAACATTATGGACAAGTGTAGAACAATGTGACATCCCCCTCTTAAGACTTGGAGAAAACTTAATTTTGATGAGTCGGTGGTCACTTACACTAGAAATTATGGAGGGGGTTCAAACAATGAACCATAATCCCTGGCCCTTCTGTGGGGGTTGAGAATTGTGAGAGTTAGAGGAATTAATAGATTAGAAATTGAAGGGGGTTCGATGTTGATTATCAAAGTGGTTAAAGGAGAGGCTCGAAGTAGTTGGAAGATCAAAATAATAATAGAGGAAATTTTCAAGTTGATGGATGGGTGGAGTGAAGGATGAGTTGGAAAAATTTGGCCATAATGCCATGCAATTTTTTGAATGGGAGAGTATCATCCAATTTTCATAATTAACTTAAGTGATCATATAATGTGAACATACTTTGCACAAGGAAATATGAGTTATCTTAAAAGGTGGTGTGTCTTTATGAAGTCATGTGGGCAAGAATGTTAATGGATTTGTTTTCATAAAGTCAATTTTGGGAAAGCTTGCATCAGGATTTTCTCTTATGATCCCCTCAACATGAGCTTTAATTATTTTGCTAAAAGGATTAGTGGGCATCATTATGTTCAGATGTGGTGAACCACAAAATATGAAAAGGTACTAATCACATGTGCCATGAAAAATGGTTTCTCATATTCAGGGAAGCCTTGTGATCTTATGATGGGTTTCCATTGCCTCAACATTTTTAGCCTGAGCATGATTTATTTATTCTTTCTATAAGAAGGGGATGTTGGAAAACACTGAGAAACTGGTGTTATCTTTGGGAAGGTGGCCTACTTCCATTTAAGGAAGGTATGGAAAAGCATTATGAGCATGTACCAATGCAATTATTTGTTGGAAGCATGAATCTTGATGATATTACTATGGGGGAGTATTGTAGAAACATGATTAGTTCATTATCATGATGATATGTTACATTCATAACTATGTTAGTCATTATTGTCAACATAGCATTTTTCTATGGTATTTGGCAAAAGAACAGTGGAAAGATCAAGTTGGTATAGACAGATCATAGAGTACTTTTAGTAGCAAGGTTAAAGAGAGATTATACTATGTGTCTAGTATACATAGCTAATCTCAAAACCATTAGATATTAAGTCTAGAAGAAGTTACACAAGTTTCAATGAAGACTATTTTGAGATAGAGTTTATAGAGGTATGTTCTAGTAAACTTGTTATATCTCTTAGTAGACATGTTATTCTGAGAAGCCAAAGTTAAAGATCTAAAGAAGACATGTTCGTGATGGCATGGATAACCTTGCTCATCATAGTGTTATGTGTAGGAAAATTTATTTAAGTTGCAATCTAAAAGATTAATGTTATCACTAAGTGTAACATGTTCTAAATGTGGTCCTATAATAATTAATTGAGGTGTAATAGCCGACTTAGGGAATTATTTTATGGATTCAATATAAAAAAAGTATATTTTCTTTTATCATGTATGATGGATGTATGAGATGTATGAATTATTGTAAGAAGCACAAAGATAAAAATGTGAAGTTATGTAGAGAAGAGAAAAGGTGAATTAAACTCTATTGCCTATGTTTTATTATGTTATTGAAAGTCAGATATTTGGATTCGAGGGTCATGACCTAGTCTACAAGGTCAAACAATGATTAGTTTAGTTGATAGGATAGAATAAAGAAGTTAAATTATAGTAAATACAATTATTCTACAAGGAATAGTTGAGAGATTAGTTCGACAATGAGTTCGGTGATCTTGCACCAAAAGCTATTTGGACAGTGGGTCCTTCTATCTTCTGCAACTCCTAATAGGGTTGGAATCTTCTAACAAGGATTTAAAGTATCCTAATAGGGATGCATATGCACTAAATGTTGTAATAGACTCCTAATAGGGTCCATCCTCTAACAAGGAATATTTATATTAGTTCATCATCTTGTGCGCATCATACCTACTAGGGTTTTCCCTCTGGTCAAGGGTTTCCCTTTTTAAAATATCTAGTGTAGTTGCTTATGTGCATCTTGTTATGGTTGCTATTTATTTTTTTTGAATGGATAGAATTATTTAAGGCTAATAAATATTTTAATTATTAAATAATTGATTCACTCCTTCCCCCCCTCTTAGTTATTTTGGTGGACTATTGTTTCTAACAATTGGTATCAGAGCATCAAGTCCTTGAAGATAAAGCTTAAAAACTTTGGGAGATCTGCAACAAACATATTTAGAAAGGATAGTTAGGAGTTTGATTGAACAAATTATGATAGTTGGAAGGAGAAGATGAAGAAACATTTGTTTTGTATGGGTCTAGGATATTAGATTTTGACAAAATTAGAAAAGACAGTCATTGCTGAAAAAGATTTGGAAACTTATACTGAGGAAGAGAGAGATCTTTTTATGTGCAACATGAGAGCTATAGAAGCACTATTGTTTGCACTTCCTAAAATTGAATACAACTAGGTAAAGTAACTTGTTACTTCTCATATGATTTGGAAAGCTTTGGAAAATAGTTTCAAAGGTGATGAAGATTCTAAGAAATTGAGGCTACAAATATGGATTTAAGCATTTGAAGATGTTAAAATGATAGAAGATGAATCTATAAGGACATATGTAAGCAAGATATCATAAATTACAATAGGTATTTTTGAGATTATGGGTGTTGCACCTAGATGGGCATGCAACATGTAAAGATTCTCATGGGATATACTTGATGAGTTGTATAGTAACATTGTGATAATATTTCATGTAATTATTTAATATTAGGGAAAAGAATTAATTTTTTAATATTAAATGTGGGGTCAATGGGTTAGGTAGCACATGGTTTTAGCACCTGGTTTATGCAATACCACTTGGTGGTTTTGTGAGACTTGCTACTATATAAGTAGCCACAAGGGTAATTTTTGGTGTGAGAAGAAGAAAGAAAAAAGGCAGGAGTTGAGTGGGACAAGGCTTGATAGGTTAGCCAAGGGAACATTTGAGAAGGTTGGAAGCATCACATAGGATGTGTGTATTCATGCTTGTTCACATAGATTACTCAGTAGTGGCTATGGATTTGAAAGCTTCCATGGTTGTATTGCAATGGTATTTTTGTTGAATAATACATGTTTATGGATGCTTTTGGAGGCTAGGTTTTTTCCCTCAATGAGGGTTTCCCAAGGTATAACTTGTGTCACAATTTTTATAGATGCATTGTCTATTCTCTTGCATGTGGATTTTAATTCTGTATTCATTTTCAAATCTATTATGGGTTATGTGGAAATGGTTATATTATTTCTTGCAAATTTCCCTACAAGTGGTATCAAAGCTATGATTTTATTATTGTAACCCTAGATTGAATCCATGAGAATGCTTGAGAGGATAAAAGAAAGGGCAAGATATATGAGTTGTTTATTACAGATTTGAGGGTTTTGGATTTTCTATTTTGATGGGTTGTTAAGATTTTTGGGCACGTGAATTTGGTTGACAAAAGGATTTTTTGGAAGTTTCATTTAAGTGAGGGTTTTAGGGGAGCTTACACAGATGACCTCCTGGGTAAAAACAAACCTCACCATTGGATTTGGGTCGATGTTACCATAAATTTTGATATATAATATGGCCTAGTTTGACCATGTTCAAAGGAAATAAAAGATTTTTTTAGTTTTAGCCTATGATGGCCATCAAATTTAATATTGTCTAAATTTTTGTCACTAATAAAAATTGTAGTAAAAATTGTAAAAAGCTTGTCTTAGTAAAACTACCATAACTTTCTCTTAGGATATCAAAGTGTAGACTTTTTATAGGCATTGGAAAGCTAATTTAGAACACTACAATTTGGTGTAGGTTTGGTTATATGATTTTGACATTTTGTCAGGTTTTAAGATTCTAAAAGTTAGATGTTGTTTATTTTGAGCACAGATTAGGGTATAACTTGGGCATACAAAGTCATATTTTTGACTTTGAGTAGTTAAAGGAAAGCTCTTGGATAGCTCTACAAATTGGTTTAGATTCTATGTAGGTTTGGTATGGTTTATTTGGTGATATATTAATCTACACAATTTTTGGTATATATTGACTATGGTAACATTATGAGTTTATGACATTGTATATTTTTTGAGATTTAAGATTTAATTTCATTGTATGCCAATTAATATTTCAGATTGGTCTCATGATGATAAGGTTATTAGTGTTTAGTTTGGATATGTATGATAACTTGTTGGATCTACAAGCTATGTATCGTTGTAAGCGGTCTATACTTATAGGTTACATTTATAGCTTGGTTATGGGTTGTCTTTTCCCATTGATCTTTCATTATTGGTGCATATTCAAATTTGTGACTTGTATTTAGGTTGCCTATGCTCCAAGTCACATGAGTTTTTTATTTTTCTTCATGTAGAAGGGATGATATATTGTTACCAAGTATAGTCATGGTGGAGGATTATGGTTGACTATTTTATGCTGACAGGTTGGACACATTAAGGGTTAGATTTTCAATTCATATATGTGATCATGGTGCCATGAATTTTGGTATGACATGATTAGATATACATGTACATCCTTGATGTTAATTGGCTTGAATTTCTAATTTGGTTATGGTGATATATCTTCTTGGTTGAGTATCATGGTTATTTGGTTTCTTTTGAGGAGCTCATGATGTGCACTTTGAGTTCATTGATGGTTTGATGCATGGTTGATTCTCATGGTTAGAGGTTGATTTTTCATCATGATTTCATGGATAGCTTGGACACATGGTTTAGTGGGAGCTTGTGACAGCGATGTGGTGATAGTGTAGGATTAGTTCCCAATTTCTAGTTTGGATTGTATCTTCTTGGTTTGGAGATCTTGGTTTCACTTGGTACTGACACTTTGGTAGTGTGAGTGTAGACCTAGAGGAGCTTCATGTAGGATATGAATGTTATGATTCCTTGGTACCATGGTTGAGTGGGATTTTTTTGGCATTGATATATTTATTGAGTGTTTGCAGATGTTGGAGGTTTGTCTTAGATCCTGTCTCTACAAAAGCATCTTTGACATTTGCATGGTACACTTGTTATCCTCATGGTGTGTGGAGATGGTTCTTCATAGTATGTGGACATGGTTTTCTTCATGGTGTGTGGAGATGGTTACATCTTGAGGAATCATAGGGTTCTTGGTAAAGGTGTGGTTTATCCTTTCATTTGACATGTTATCCTCGAAGTTAGGATGATTTCATTATTATGTCATGGTATAGTCTTGATACACATTAAGAGTGTTGATATGTTATAGTATGTTCATATTGAGCATGTTATCTCTTTGGTTGAGATGGTTAGATAATGTTGTCATGTTATGTTCCTAAGGCCATGGTTGAAACTTTGACATTGATCTTGGTTTAGTTTCTTGGTATTGAGTACATTGATCATAAGATGGATACTTCATGATATTGCTATGTTGCATTCAGAGTTGGCATAGATTTATTGGTTACAGGTGCTCATATATGCTTAGAGATGCTGGTGATATTGATTTCTCTTAGACTAGAGAAGTATTTTTTGGGACAGTTATTTCATTTCAGCAAGAAGTTTGAGGGACATTCACCTGATATGGGCTTGAGAGGAGATTGTTCTTAGATGAGTTTTGGTTGGAGACTTAGATATCTTGATAAGAATTCTCATTCCCCACTCTTGGTCTACTCAATGGTTTACTACTTGAGAGGTATAGCCCATTGTTTCTCTTAGGTGCATTATGTTTATGTTTGTCTTTCATGGATATGGATCTTGAGCTATGTTACATGTGTTAGTTTTGGAGGGTTCATTTGAGAGATTGTTTATCATTTCTTATCTCTATTTGAATATGTTATTATGCTAGTTAAGTTTGGTAGATGGTTTTGTATTAGGCATATTCCTTGGATTAGGAATGGTTTATGAGTTTGATCCTCCTATAACAGGCTAACATCCATGATTGGTCATATGATTTGGGTGTTGTTGAGGCTTTTTATTGGGGTTTTATGGAGGAGATCATACTTGCATAGTTTACATCTAGAGGTGTGTGTGTGAAAAGACATGATACAAGTTATGATTTGCATGACTTCTCTTTGGTCTTGGTTATCTTCCTCAATGTTCAATTTTGCTTACATTGGATTTGAGATTGGTTAGATATTGTCATCACTAGTTTATGCTCATGTATGTCATGTTAGAGATGGCATGGTTTTTCCTTTATCTCTTTCCTCTATTGGTTGTGGAGGACTTGGGAGAGCATTGGAGATTGGTTATGAGAGTTGTTCTTGCAAGTTATTGGTTTATGTGTTGTGGATGTCCTTAAGACTATATGGATTCACTTCTTTGAGAGATTATGAGTGGATTGGTTATAGATTTGATATTATCTTTTGTAGTGGGAGCTTCTTGGTATATATGCAGTAGGTATTGCTCTTGATACTTGTGATTGCAGGTTATCGATTGGATATGTTGATGATGTGAGATTCACTTGGTATACCTTTGGCGGTATGAAGTCGGATGGGTTTGGCACTTGTTTGGGTGCTATTTAAGCTATGGATATTTTAACAACTACAGATAGATGTGGTTACATATGGAATAGGTTTTTGTGCTTGGCATTTCAGTTGGTATAGGATTTTATGATCTTCTAATGCGACAGGTTGGGTAACTTTCTCTTTAGATAGCTTCTATGTATGTTTGGTGGCAATGGCATAATATGAAGTGAGATCATTCATGTTTGAGATGTTGGATACTTTGATCTTGTTGTAGGTATTAGGATGGAGCACTTGATGTACTTTGATCCATATGGTGGATGTGTTAGGAGGGATTGTTCTCTTGTTCATTTATGTAGCTATAGATTGACCCTATGTAATGTATATAACAAGTGGGAGATTGTTGAGATTATAGGTGTTGCACACATTGCATAATATTTTTATATTGCATTATTTTATTTTATTATGTAATGTTGCACCTAGATGGACTTGCAACATGTAAAGGATCCCATGGGATATACTTGATAAGTTGTATTATAACATTGTTATAATATTTCATGTAATTGTTTAATATTGGGAAAAAGAATTAAATTTCCAATATTAAATGTGGGGTCAATGGGTTAGGTAGCACATGGTTTATGTAATACCACTTGGTGGTTTTGTGGGACTTGCTACTATATAAGCAGTCACAAGGTTAGTTGTTGGTGTGAGAAGAAGAAGGCAAAAATGAAAGAGTCGAGAAAGACAAGGCTTGATAGGTTAGCCAAGGGAGAATTTGTGAAGGTTGGAAGAATGGCATGGGATGTGTGGAATCATGCTTGTTTACATAGATTACTTGGTAGTGGCTATGGATTTGACAGCTTCCATGGTTGTATTGTAATGATATTTTTATTGAATAATATATGACCTAATGGATGCTTTTGGAGGAAAGTTATGTTTTTTCTCCCAATGAGGGTTTTCCAAGGTATATCTTGTATTACAATTTTTGTGGGTATGTTGTCTATTCTCTTGCATACGGATTTTAATTTCATATTTATTTTTAGATCTATTATGGATTATGTGGAAATGGTTATATTATTTCTTGCAAGTTTCCTTACAGGTATTAGATCTCAAGCAAGAACCAAAGAAGATGCTAAGGGGATATGGAAGATATTGAAGAGCTTAACACTACCATTTAAGCTAGTAGTTCAAATGATATAGTTGTTGATATCTTGTACCAAAGATTTCACAAAGGAGACATTTTTTGAGAGACTTTAAGTAGTTGAGAATGAGCTTAGACAGTCCGAAGAATTGACTAGAATGGAAACAACTTTTAGTGCCTTGAATATTTGACCTAGTTTATCAAGAAGCACAAGTGCTAGAGGAGACTTTACTAGCAACAACAAATCTAATGAGGACAGAAATATTGAAGGAGTATCCCTTCTAGTAAAAAGAGAAAAGGATGGTAAGAAAATCTTTAAATGTTGGACATGTAATGAATTTATTTATTATGCATCAAAGTGTCCTAAAAGAGAGTAAAAGTATAGTGGAAATTTCAAACCTAGAAGAGATAGAGAGTGTATGTGAAGAAGATTATTGTAATGAACAAGAAGTAAGTGCTAGCGATGATGAAATTGGATTTGTAGCTACTAAAGAAGAAAGTCCAAAGAAAATAGCTTTGGTATCACAAGTTGAAAAGAAATTTGATCGAATAATTGATAGTGGTTGTTTACATCATATGAATGGTGATATGAAGAAATTTGTTAACTTCAATAATCATGATGGAGACATTGTCAGAGTTGAAAAAATTACAACGTGCCAAGTTAAAGGTATTGAATCTATAGCTCTTGATGATAAGACTAACACTGAGGATGTATATTTCATTGATGGTTTGAAGCACAATATTTTGAGTGTTGGAAAACTAGTGGATAAAGGTTATGAGTTACAATTCAAAGAGAAGACATGAATGATCAAAGAAAAAGATGGAAAGGTAATTAGAATAGGAACCAAATCTAGAGGTAATGTATTTTAGTTGAATCCTACTAAAATGAAATTTTTGGTTGCAAAGATAGATGATAGCTGGTTAAGACATAAGATGTTTTGTCATATAAACTTTGATAATATTGTGAAGACTAGCAGTATGTTTGTAGTTATAGATTTGACTAAGATTATAAAGCCTACTAACACAATTTGCAAGGAGCCTGTATTGGCAAAGTATAACAAAACTTCTTTTCCTAGCAAGAATTTTACTACTACAAAAAGTTAGAGATTGTACATATACATCTCAGCAGTCCTACGAAGACTAAAGGATTCTATGGTGAAAGTTATTTTACAATTTTAGTTGATGAATTTTCTAAAATGATGTGGGTTGCATTTCTCAAAGGAAAATATGAAGCATTTGATAAGTTCAAGATATTCAAGAATAGACTTGAGAATGAATCAAGCATGAATATTAAATGTTTAAGATTAGATAGAGGAGGAGAATTTACTTCAAATCAATTTAACATCTTTTCTGAAGCTAAAGGAATCAAAAGATAGTTATGATCTCTGAGAACCCCTTAATAGAATGGTATAGCAAAGAGAAGAAATAGGTTAGTAACAAAAGCTGCAAGAGCTATGTTAGCTAACAATGATGTATCCAAGATATTTTGGAGAGAAGCTATGAATACAACAGTCTATACTATGAATAGAGTGTAAGTCAGGAAAGACATAAATAAGACCCCTTATGAACTAGGGTTTGGTCACTCACCTATAGTTAAGTATTTTAGAATTGTTGGCAATAAGTGTTATATCAAAAGAGATGATGATATTGGTAAGTTTGATGCTAGAACTGATGAAGGTAGGTTTCTTGGTTATTCGTTGAAAAGTAAGGCTTATAGATGTTATAATATAAGAACTTAGACTATTATGGAAAGTGCAAATGCAGTTGGAATTATTGCAAGATTTCAAGTTGACCCTAGAGAAGCACATTATGCAGTAGTCAAAAGGATATTTAGATACCTGAAACAAACACCAGAGTTTAGATTATGCTATGATAGATCTAATGATTTCACTCTATATGCTTTTACTAGTGTTGATTAGGCAAGAAGTATGGATTACACAAAAAGCACTAGTGGTGGAGCCTTGTTTCTTGGAGGAAGATTGGTTTCTTGGCTAAGAAAGAAGGATTGTACCTCACAAAGTACAATAGAAGCAAAATATGTTGCAATAGAAAATAATTATAATCAAGTTGTTTGGGTGAAGCAGATGTTGAAGGATATAAGGATAGAGCTTATTGAACTTATTGTCATACATTCTGATAACACAAGCACAATAAATATGTCTAAGAATCCAGTGTTGCATTCTAAGACTGAGCACATCTCTATCAAGTATCACATGTTGAGAGAGAAAGTTGTAGAAAAAGAGATTGGATTAGAGTATGTAAGTACTAAAGACAAGATTCTAGATATTTTCACTAAGCCTCTTCCCAAAGAGACTTTTGAGTATTTATGAGGTATGCTAGGGGTTATGCCCCTTCATACATCAAAGCAGGTGATGTGAGAGTGCATTAGTTCAGTGTAACAAAGCTCTATTTTTTGTTTGTATGGGGGAGTATCTTTGATAAACAAATTCATCTACGACTCTTGTTAGATATTTTTTTTTGAACAATGCCTTTGGACATTTGAGCTATTCAGAAATATTTGTTGTAGAGTTTGATGGTTGATGAAAATTTTGACATTGATGTCAATGGGGGAGAAGTATAGCTTGAAAAATAAGTATAGCATGTTCAAAAAGCATGGAAAACAAGTACAACATGTTCAAAAAATTAGTTGGAAAGAAGTTGAATAGGAGAAGTACAACATGGAAAAATGGTTTGATGTAAAACACATTGAGGTATATTGATGGGGAGAATGATTGATGAAGAGGATTTGAAAAGAAGTGTTAATAGTCTTTTGCAGTTGGTATTCTTGGAACTAGATGTTTTTCATATATGTTGCCATCAATGCCAAAGGGGGAGATTGTTGGAAGCATGAATGCTGATGATATTCCTATGGGGGAGTATTGTAGAAACATGATTAGTTCATTATCATGATAATATGTTATATTCATGAATATGTTTTTCATTGATGTCAACATAGTAGTTTTATGTGGTATCTAACAGAAGAATAATAGAAAGATCAAGTTGTTAGGGATAGATTGTTGAGTACGTTTAGTAGTGAGGTTAAAGGGAGATTATACTATATGTATAATATACATAGCTAACCTCAAAAGCATAAGACATTAAATCTCAAAGAAGTTATGCAAGTTTTAGTGAAAACTATTATGAGATAGAGTTTAAAGAAGCTTGTTCTAGTAATTTTTTTATATCATTTAGTAGATTTGTTATTCTAAGAAGTTGAAGTTAAATATTTGAAGAAGACAAGTTGGTGATGATATGGCTAAGCTCTCTCATAATAATGTTACATGTACAAAAAGTTATTTAAGTTGCAAAGGCAAAAGATTAATGTTATCACTAAGTGTAATGTGTTCTTAATGATGTCCTATAATAATTAATTGAGAAGGTTTAATAGCTAACTCTGAGAATTGCTTTATGGATTCGATATAAAGGAAAGACATTTTCCTTTATCATGAATGATGGATGTATGAGATTTACAAATGATTGTAAGTAGCAAAAAGAGTGGAATGCAAAGTTAAGTAGAGTAGAGGGGAGGTGAAGGAAAATTCATTGCTGATGTTTTATTGTGTGGTCTAAAGTTGGATAGTTGGATCTGAGGTTCATGATGTAGTCTACAAGGTCAAAGAGTGATTGATTCAGATGACAAGATAGAGGAAAGAAGTTAAAGTACATGTATACAATTATTTTGCAAGGAATAGTTAAGATATCAATTGGACAGTGAGTTCAGTGATCTTGCCCCAGAAGTTGTTTGGACAGTGGGTCCTCCTATCTTCGAATACTCCTTATAGGGTTGGAATCTTCTAACAAGGATTCAAAGTCTCTTAACAAGGAATCATATGTACTAAATGTTGTAATAGATTCTTAAGAGGGTCCATCCTCTAACATGGAATTTTTATATTATTACATCATCTTGTAGGCATCAATTCCACCAGGGTTTTCCCTCAGATCAAGGGTTTTAGTAGTTAACATATCTGGTGTAATTCTCTATGTGCATCTTGTTTTGGTTTCTATTTACTTTGGTTCAATGGATAAAATTATTTAAGTTTGACAAATATTTTAATTATTGGATAACTAATTCACCACCACCCCCCCCCCCCCCCCCCCCAATTATCCTAGTGGACTATTGTTTCTAACATTCTTAAATTTGTGGAATGAAAGGAAGGTTAACATTAATGGAATGTCATTTGAAATCATAGAGGAACTAGTTGCTAAGGTTGGTGGGTTTCCCATGGAAGGAAAGAATTGGCATAAGTAGGGCAAGGTTGCAGATGAAAACAATCTGAGAAAGAATTTGAGACCTAATGAGGAGTTGGTTTTTTCAGGTGGTGGGTTTTCCAGGATCTTCCAGCACCCTAGGATGTGATATGATATGCCATTATGAGGTATATTACCGTTGAAGATTGGTTCTAGGTGTTGTATTACTACTATTTCTCCATTCTCAACCATTTTAAGAACCATGATATGATTTCTTTTCCTTACCTTTTTATGTATTCCATGGAGGATTCTGTCATGAAGGCTAGGAAAAAGAGAGGAGAGGGAAAACCCTTTTATATTATCCACTAGGGTTTCATGCACAAACTTTACAAATAGCACCTTGCTTTAAACCCACCATTTCTAGTCAACCTATCGGGTACTATTACCCCTCAGATATCCATAGACCCTACCCCTAGTCTAGCCATAGAAAAATCAAGAAAACCCTTAGTTCAAAGGTTAAAATTAGCCTTATTACATTAGATATTGACATAAGGACGAGCAAGAAAACTACTCAGAGGGATAGAAAATGTCTCCAAATGGAGAAATTCAAGTCCCTCCTAAAGATGACTTTAGCTCTGAATCAATTGAGAGTGAGAAGAAACCCATCAAGAGGAAGAGGGCTCACCAAGACACTAGAAAGAAGGTTGTCCCTAGCCCTCCTATCCCCTCACACATCTTGGACACCCTAGAAGCTATCCCATCCCTGAATAGAAGTGGGGGGAAGGACATCACCTCCCCCACAAAAGATACTCCCAATGGTGGAAAAGAAAAAAAATGGAAATGTAGCCATGGTTAGAGCCATAGCAAGGTGAGGTTGGATAGGTTGGAGAGATTGGAGAATTCTATGAAAGAGCTTGTAGAGAACTACATTGGTATCTACAAAAAACTCAAAACCTTGGTATAATTCTCCATGAAGGTCATCCACTATACTACCACCACTCTCTACTTCCTACTGATGAACAAGGATGAGAAGGATCCAGGCATGTAGAGTGAAACCACTCACTCCATTTACAGCATCCTGGCAGAGGATTGGCTCAAAAATATCCTTCAAAAAACTATCAAAGAGGAGCATGTAGAAATAAATAGGGAAGAGCTTGAGGAGAAGAGGAATGAGGAAAGTGGAAAGAAAGTGGGCAACTAGCTCTAGTTCTTTCTTCTTTTTTTTTTCATATATTGGTTGCTGATGAACTTGGTTCCCTACAAGGTTTTGTTATGTATGCTTTTTAGAAAGTACTGGACTAATAGCAGTAATAAGTCTAATAATTTTTGGTATGTTTTTACTTTTTATATGTGTGTTAAAAATAGGGTGGATGATTAGAATTGCTCTGGTTTGGAGCTTTTCTGTGTTTTTTTTTTGAATTTTAAAACTAGTATCAATTAAATAGGTGGGTGGTAACCTCAGGTTGTTTTTGGTCAACCCATTTTGTACTCTGGAGTTAGCCCCCCTTTCTTTTGGCTTCTATCTAATACTTCAAAAACATAGTAGAAAATTCATTATTTTACTTGTAATGACACCCTAGTATTAATGACTATGATTTTTTTTTTACATTTTCCAATTGTAATTAGTACTCAAGCCTATTCATTTTGTATGGTTCTTTATTGTAATTGAAAAGTCATCAAAACAACACATAATACTATAGTTTCTATGATATTATGTGATTGAGATAAGATGCACTACTTAATTGACTAAAAAATAACAAAATAAGACAATGTGATAACTTAAAGTTATTTGCATAGAAATATTAATATTAATATATGAAACAAACAAAATCATTAAAAAATACTTGATGGACAAAATAATGAGTGGGAGAGCGGGCAACAAAGGGGTGAGGGTTTCTAGCTTGGATGCTTACGATGGTGAGGGCGAGGAGTCTGAAGTGGATGAAGATGATGGATGGGGGGCCTTCCCTGTGCTAGTGCCCTCTAGCTTTATTGGGTGTAGTCATGTTTAGAGGGTGGATCTTGTTGGTGCACAATGGAGTGGTATTTTTGTTTTTCTATGGGTGTTTGCTACTGAAGGATGGTTTTTTTCCAATGCCTCTTCTCCACACTCCAGAGCAATTTGGATCTTATGGGTGGTGTTTGGAGATGGAAGGCCCCATGTTGGTGCTTGAGGTTTTTTTGGGTTGTGCACTAGTTGGAACTCTATAAGGGGTTGCAATTTGTGGGTGGAGGTGTTTTTTTCTAGAACCCCAACTTTGGGTTTTGGATGTATGGGGTCTTTTGCCCTAGGTGTGTTGCTGGTCTCTGCCTCCGGTGGGCTCTCTTATATTTGGAGTTTCTTAGAGATAAGGATACTAATGGGTTTGGTTTAGAGGGTTATGTCTAGTGGCTTCATTGGAAATTCTTTCCCTTGGAGCCTCCTATTATGGCTCATGGGGCTCATGTGAACCCTAGGGTTTGTAGGGGCTTG
Organism: Cupressus sempervirens; assembly: GCA_028749045.1. Classification (NCBI taxonomy): domain Eukaryota; kingdom Viridiplantae; phylum Streptophyta; class Pinopsida; order Cupressales; family Cupressaceae; genus Cupressus; species Cupressus sempervirens. The sequence continues at coordinate 222,384,413 of CM053790.1, read as the reverse complement.
GCTTGGACATTGATGGTCTAGCCTACACAAGAAATGTGGTTCATGTTCTTGGTGCTAGTTCTATTGATGGGGGTGTTTTCCCTAGATTGGTTTTCATTTTAATGGGTTTTACTATTGATAGCTCCCCTTGGTTGGGCATTTTTGTTCATCATTTGGGGATTCTCTTTCCCCTTTGTGTTTGTTTCTTTGGGGATTCCTTTGGATGCCAATGCTCTAAGCTGAATGCTTCCTCTATTCGGGGCTGAAATATGGTTAAGGAAGTCATTTTTGAGCCTTGGATGCATTTGTTATAGAGGCTTCCTTTTTCATATTCTTTCACTTTCCTTCTTGCTATTAAGGTGGAGGACCCTACTGAGGTGGGGGCAAAGATTATGGAGGTAGATGGTTGCTGGAGGAAATTAGTTTTGAATGTGTTTAGTGGGTACTCTCCCATTCTTTGTGAGTGTCTATTTCCTATTGAAAGAGATCTAGTTGGTGAGAGCATGTATGGATGATTTACTTCAAGTGGTGAAGAAAGGATGACTCTACAACTAAACACTTTGGTGTGGAGATGTGTGTTAGGTCCTATAGAGATGTCCTAGGTCTTACTCTTAGCTTCTAAGTTTGCTACTCCTATGGAGGTGGATCAATATTTTATTGAGATGGAGATCATATTTGGGCATTAGGAAGAAGACAAAACTCCCAGTAAGATATTAAATACTTGTGTTACTTTTAGTAGTCTTGTTAGTGGAGGAAGGGGGAGTTGCTCTTACCTCTAGGGCTTGGTCTTCCTCCTCTCTGCTCCTCTCAATATGGTGTTTTGGGAGTTTGTGGGGAATTGGAAGACTTTTGACTATGTTTTCCAAGGTTGGAGCCTTTCCTATACCTATGGTTGGATGATATGCATTATTTTTGCCAAGGCTAGAGGTATAGTCTTGTTCAATACTATTTCTTTGCTTACTATTCTAACAGACATAGATGTCCTAGGTTTGTTTACTTGTATCTTATGGTGATTTATTTTCTTAGTTTCTCTTGTGATCGAGTGATTGCCAAAAGTTTTAAAGGGCACACTCTAGTCCTTTATTGTTGTTTTTGGTTTAATTTTGTAGCTATTATGGGGACTTGTCCCAAGTCTTTCATTGTTAGCATTGACCATGGTTTGTAGAACAGTTGCTTGTGGACCTTTATCTTTGAAAGAGGGAGATCTAGCTTGTCTAGATCTTTCTAGTGTTTTGTTTGTACTTTGGGTTAGCACCCATTAATTGCTACTTTTCTTAATAAAAAATAAAATCATATACAAACATAACTTACACATACAAGAAAAACAACAGAGAAACATTAAAAAAAATAGAGAAGACATATTCTATTTTCAGTTTTAGTTGAATAATTTTTTTAAAAATAATACTACTGCCTACAAATAAATAAACTTATTAAACTCTATTTTTCATTATTATAAATGATCTTTTCTTGTTTTTCCCTTATTATTTAAATGGTCCAAAATATGTAAATATTTCTATTATACATCATTTTCATATATAAACTTGATAAGAAGAACACATCATTTTATTTTACATCTCTTGCTCTTTTTCACTGATGGAACATCTAGTTGATTTGAAATGTTGATGTCCAATCAATATAATCATAATAGATTGTGAAATTTTGATCTCTTTGAACCATATATATTCATATAATGCATTTTCTCTATCGTGATTAATTTTTACAATAAAATTCTCTAAATATAACCATGAAATTTACAAAATTACAAATTAATTTTGTATGTACCAACTATCCTATGAGTGATGTTGATTGAATTATGTAAATGTACACAACTTACAAAAAACCATAGAAAAGAACTAGTCTAGATTACCATACAATTTTTAATTATAGACTTTTATTGATCTCCACAAAACCTAATCAAGAAAAGTTGACCCAAAAACATTAATTTATAATGTTGTTTCCCAACTACAAATCTCATCCATAAATGCATCTTACATAAGGTTTTATTTCACCATGTAAAGTAAAGAGTTGGAGGCAGGTCAGAGCTCTTTGCAAATCTACAACCTTGCAGGAAGATTTCTCAAGATGACTTATGTAAGGTGTTTTTTTATTTTATTGGATTTTTTTTTTCTTTTTAAGTATTACAAGAGAGAAACTACCTAGTCTCATGGCCTCTTGTATTATCTAACATGGTAGAGGATTGTTATGATCATCAATATGGATTGCCACAAGTGCAAGAGAGTGGCCTTGTAATCTATCACAAGAATAGATGGTATCATACAACAAAATTATTCTCTTCCAACATGCTTCTTACATATTTCCCAAAAAAAATGGAACAAGGAAACCCTAATGTTTTATCCTTTCATGTTTTCTCTCTTGAACATGTTTAAAATCTCAAATTTCTATGTTTTTTTTTCAAATACCACTCCTTACATATTTTCTCAACCTAGCATATTTCAAAAGTACTATTACAAATCCTGATATGTAAACAAAAGGGTATATGTATAACTTATGTTATTGCTCTCATTGTCATCTTCTCTGATGTCTAGATTCATATATGATGGGTTAGTTGTTTTCATTTCTCTTCTGGGTGAAGTCAAATATATTTTGAGCTCATATTCATAATGAAAGTGAAGTTTCATTCTACTTCTAAACCAATTATTGTTGTTTGAAATTTAGTAATGGCTTATCCTTTATTTATAGGAATAGATAGAGTTTTGATTAATATGAAGGAGAGCACAATAACTATGGATGGAGATGTAGATCTAATGTGCATTGCAAACCAAATAAGGAGAAAATTTCAATGTGCTCATGTGATTTCCTATGAACCTCCACCTCGACCCCCAAAACCAGAGGAGCCCAAGAAAGAAAAGAAAGATGATGGTAAGAAGGAGGATAGGAAGAAGGTTGACAAGAAAAAGGATGATGTAAAGAAAGATGATGTGAAATCCCAAATTATAATATGTCCTGGGTATCCTCCATTCATTGGGTATTGCTCATGTGCACCTCCTCAACATTGTGGGTGTTCAAACAAATTGGGTATGATGGCATGGCCTATATATTATCCTTCGCAGCTTCTTGCTAAAGATTAGTTAAGATAGTGATCTTATAGTGTATTGATTATCTACTTAAGGCTACAAAGGTTGGATACACTAACTAAGTCTAGAAGAATAAGTAAGAAGAATTGAGTCTACAGAGCATGACCAAGTGAATGGTAGGTACTAAGAAAAGTTAGTGCAAGTCGAGTAGAAAATCAATTGGAGCCAAGCAAAGTGATAGTTCAATGTATGCCGAGTGATACACTATGAGGTGAGTAAAGTTTAGTTGATGTTGAGCACCAGTAAACTTTAGTGATTGCCAAGTGATCTAGTTGAAGAGGAGTAGAAGAAAAGTTTGGAAGTTGAGTGCCAAAATTAATGTCAAACCATAGATTTCACCAATCTATTAGATTGTGGTGACTTATCAAGAAAGTACTATACATACTTCACAAATTCTTTGGGGCTCAGGGCATCGCCCCAAAAAATAAATTTGGCCCTATTTTATCAGGATTTTGGGATGACATGTAATTATCAATTATAACCCTAAAGCAGTAAAAATACTTGTATAAAAGAGCTTAGGGTTAGGGATTGTTTTATATAGTTGTGATGCAAAATTGGTTCTTGCGGTAGTATTGAGCTGTAAGGGGTTATGGATTGTAATATGGTGGTTTGTAATAATATCGGACTTCTTGTTTGGTGAATGTAGCAAAGGGATTGGGTGAACCACATTAAATCTTGGTGTCTTGTGTACTTTTTTGTGTGATCTATTATTTTATGTTATTGGTTATATTTGCATGTAATTGTTATTTCTATCTGTTGTTTAATCCTAACAAGTGGTATTAGAGCGAGGTTTTTTTTCAGTTATCCTCTATAGGAAAGTCTCATGGTTGAGTGGGAGTCTCATGGTTGAGTGGGAGTGATGGCAAAGGAGGGTAAGCTAAGGGTTGACAGGTTTAATGGGCAAAACTTCTAGTTATGGGAGATGCAAATGGAAGACTATCTTTATCAGAAGGATTTATGGAAGCCATCGGAAGGCAAAGCCAAGAATCAAGGATCTATGTCAAATGATGAATGGGATCTTTTAGAGAGAAAGGCACTTGGAAGCATTCAATTATGTTTGGAACCATTAGTGGCATTTAATATTACAAAAGTTAAGATGATAGAAGAATTGATGCAAACCCTAGCGAAACTATATGAAAAGCCTTCCCCTTCAAACAAGGTATTTCTCATGAAGTGTTTATTTAATATGAAAATGGAAGAAGGTGGATCTATTGTAGATCATTTAAATGAGTTTAATACTATTACTAGTCAATTATCTTCTATGGGTATCAATTTTGATGAAGAAATTACTGCTCTCTTGATTTTGTGTTCTTTTCCTGAAAGTTGGAATGGCTTGGTAATGGTTGTGAGTAATTTTGTTCTTGGATCTAGTACCCTAAAATATGATGATGTGATCGATGTTGTTCTGAGTGAGGAAACTCGTAGGAAAACCTTAGGTGGATTTACAATAGGAAGTTCTTTGAATGCACAAAGGAGGGGCAGAATGATTGAGAGAGGAAGTAACTCCAAAAATTGTGAGAAATTAAGAGAAAATTCAAAGGGGAGGAGGTCTCAATCGAGAGGATCAAATGACTGCTGGTACCGTGGGAAACCAAGGCACAAAAAGAAAGATTGTTGGAATTGAAAGAAAAATGAAGGAGATAAACTAGATGGAGACAAGGAGGCAAATGTGGTAAGTAACAAATCTAAAGAGGATGATTTGCTTCTATCTTTAGAAAGTGTTGATGATTTATGAGATTTAGATTCTAGTGCTTCATTTCATGCTACACCTTTTAGAGGTTATTTCATTGATTATGTCCAAAGGGATTTTAGACTTGTTTATTTTGGGGGTAATGAACACTGTCAAATTGTTGGAAATCGAAGATTTAAGATTAAGTTATAGAATGGGAATCATTGGCTATTACATGAGGTAAAACATGTTTCGAAGCTAAGTAGGAATTTAATTTTAGTAGGGCAACTTGGTGATGAGGGTTTTGTAGTTACTTTTAATAATAAAATTTGGAAGGTTTTAAAAGGTTCCCTTGTAGTAGAAAAGGTGTGAAAGTAGGCACCTTATATCTTTGTACAAGTCATATTGTTCCTTCTACTTTAATTGTTTCAAAGAAAAATGAATGTTCATGAACAATTGCTGCAGTTGAGTAGGGAGAACAAATAGTTGTTGTAGATTATGATACAGCACTGTGGCACAACAGACTTGGCCACATGAGTGAGGAAGGTATGAAAGTACTTTATTCAAAGAAAGTTTTACCAGGTCTAAAATGTGTTAATATGGACTTTTGTGAAATTTGTGTGTATGGAAAACAAAAGAGAGTGAGCTTTGTGCAGATTGGGAAGGAAAACAAAAAGGAGAAATTAGAGCTTGTGCATATCGATGTATGGGGACTGACTTAGCTATCTTCCCTTGGTGGCTCTCATTATTATGTTACATTTATTGATGATGCAACAAGAAAGGTACAAGTTTATTTCCCTAGACATAAATTTGATGTATTTCAAACTTTTAAGAAATGAAAATGCTTGGTTGAAAATCAGACTGGTAAGAAATTAAAATGTCTCAAATCTAATAACGGTGGTGAGTATTGCAGTCATGAATTTGAAGATTATTTCTCCACTAATGGTATTGGTAGACATTAAACTATTCCAAGGACTCCACAAGAAAATGGAGTGGCTAAATGTATGAACATGACTATAATGGAACATGCAAGGAGCATGAGATTGCATGCTGGGTTGACCTTACACATGTGAGCAGAGGCTATCAATACTATTGTATATTTGATTAATAGAGGTCCCTCTACTCCTTTGGGTTGTGGTATTCTAGAGGAAGCATGGACTGGTAAGAAGGTGAGTTATTCTTTTCTCAAAACCTTCAACTCTAAAGCATTTGCTCATATCATTGTCTTTATTTTAAGATGTTGGATGTTGATAGCTACATTATTTTATGTTTATATGTCAATGATATGCTTATAGATGGGTCTAACATGGATCACATTAAGGGGCTGAAATGCCAATTAGCACATGCATTTTCTATGAAGGATTTGGGTGCAGCAAAACAAATCCTTCATATGAAGATTTGTAGAGATAGGAAGAAAAGAACATTGACGCTACCTCAGACTAATTGTGTGGAGAAGGTGTTGGAATGTTTCTCTATGAAGAATGCTAAAGCTGTCAACACATACCTAGTCATTTGAAGTTGACTAAGGAGATGTGTCCCAAGACACAAGAAGAGGAGGATAAGATGTCCAAGGTACCCTATGCTTTAGTTGTAGGAAGCTTGATGTATGATATGGTATGCACTAGGCCAAATATTGCACATGTAGTGGGAGTCGTTAGTAGGTATATGAGTCATCAAGGAATTGAGCATTAGAATGCAGTAAAATGGATTCTCAAATATTTGAGAGGAACATCCAATAAGTGTTTACACTTTGGGGGCTCTACTATTGATTTATAGGGCTATGTTGACTCAAATTTGACAGGGAATATTGATACTAGGCTGAGTACTATAGGTTATGTATTTATTATTGGTGGGGTAGTCGTGAGCTAGGTTTCTAGGTTACAAAAGGTTAATGCTTTATCCACTTCAGAGGTAGAGTATGTTGCTACTACAGAGGTAACCAAGGAGATGATATGGCTTCAGTTCTTCTTAGAAGAATTGGGACACCCTTAGAAGGATAATTATTTGTTTATAGACAATCAAAGTTCCATTCATCTTGCAAATAATTTAGCTCTGCATTCAAAGACCAAACACATACAATTGTGGTACCATTTCATTCGATCATTTTTGGAGGATGGACAATTATAGTTGGAGAAGATACATACAAATGAAAATCTAGCAGATATGTTTACAAAGGTAGTAACAAGGGAGAAGCTAAACTCCTCTTCAACTTCAATTGGTCTTCTAGACTCCACATGAATAAAAGAACAACAAAGTCTAGGGTGGTTTGATCTAGTGGGAGCCTCATGGAGTAGCGGCATAGCTACAGGATTAGTCTCCAAGTAGGAGATTATTGTTTAGTGTGGAGCCTGATCAGTCCCCAAGTGGGAGATTGTTAGATTGTGGTGACTAATCACAAAAGTACTATACATACTTCATAAAATGCTAAAAATTCTTGTATAAAAGAGCTTAGGGTTAGGGATTGCTTATATAGTTGTGATGCAAAATTGGTTCTTGCATGGTATTGAGCTATAAAGGGTTATGGATTGTAATATTGTTATAATCACTAGATTATAATAATATCAGACTTGTTGTTTAGTGGACATAGCCCAGGGATTAGGTGAACCATGTTAAATCTTGGTGTCTTGTGTACTTTTCTATGTGATATATTATTTTTTGTTATTGGTTATATTTGCATGTAATTGTTATTTCTATCTGTGGTTTAATCCTAACAAAATCTAAGTTGACTATTTTTTTTTCTTGAATTTTGTGAAGCATGTGGAAGATAACTATGATGAGTTGGTGGCACAAAATTTGTGGTAAACCATTTTGAGGAGAATTCAAAGAGGATTGAAGAAGAAGTTTCTAAAAGGGACTCAGATGAAAAGATGGGTAAATTCATTGAATCCTATCTAATACTACCTATCCCTAAAATGGATGATAGAGGATAAATGAAAAAACATCTTAATTTTCTATTTATAGAGATGACTAGTCTGAAGCAAGGTGGGCTATGTTTGAGAACCTAAGTTAGAAAAGAGGTCTAAGGTATTGCTCCATTTAGTGACTGAATATAAGAGACTACTATGTTAGAGTATATAGTGCATTGGTATAACTTGGGGGGTGGGGTGTGAATTAATTATAAGAATAATATCACCAATAACAAATTTAAACAATCTTAACCATATGAGTAATGTAAACTAAAACCACAACAAGATACTCATGCACAGTAACACAAGATAGGTTAACTAGGGAACTCTTATTCAACAGAAAAACCTTGGTGGGGATGGTACCCACAAGATGATGTACTAATATAAATATTTCTTGTTAGAGGATAGACCCTGTTAGGAGTCTATTACAACATTCAGCATATATGAGTCCATGTTAGGATACTTTGAAACCTTATTAGGAGTTGTGCCAACCCTATTAGAAGTTGTGGAGGACAACTGGACCCATTGCCCAAACAACTTCAAGGGCAAGACCGATGAACCCACTATCCAAATGATGTTTGTATTATTCCTTGCAGAATAATATAACTAAATTGTACTTCCTTTCTCTATCTCTATCTTGTCAACTAGATGACTTCTCCTTCTAATCTTATAACCAGATCATGAACTGTGCATGCAATAATCCCTTGGATTACTTACATGCATTCAATCAACACTTTGCTCTTTTTTGCACTTCACAAATATAATGCACAATAGATAAAAGTAATACACTTAGAATTAAGGAAAAAAATCTTTCCTTTATACCATACCTACATAATAATTCCTTGAGTCATCCTTAAGGCTTTTCTAATTAATTAAAATAAGATATATAATTAATTACAATTACAATACCACTGTTAGCTCAAAATCTATACAAAACTTTACACATGTGACTCTAGGTCTTGTGTACTTGCTAATCCCATCACCTAACTATCTTCTATCACTGGTTAACTTCGCATCACCTCATTATATCTTGTCTAAAAGATATAATGAAAACATCAGAAACTACCCAACAAATGCTTTGTTTCTGCACTGCTCATAGTAATTCAAACACAACTACCATATGTCTTTGACTATGACTTTGTCCTCTTTACCATATTATCTGGACACTCTCAAATACATTTCCTTAACTATGCATCACTTAACCCTTACTCAGTTACCATGCCACATAAGATCTTTGGCTACTAATCTTCTAGTCTCTACAGAAACATTATTATTTTGACATCAATGACAAACACAAGATAATGAATGCAACATATCAATACTCTCCAATGGTTAGGATACAACCCCAATGTAGTATCATCAACATTCATTCTAACAATTACTATTGGCAAGGAAAGAAAGGAGGCTTAAGAGTATGAATTCTTGAAGGGTGAAAAAGCTATCAGATTTGAAGTGTGTCAATTCCAAGCAGAATGGAGGACTAAAATACAGATATTTAATCTACAAGTGAGTTGTAATTCATTATTAGATGAAGCCTTGTTGTTACTTTCTAATCATTGTACCAATCTAGGGCAAATCCTTTTGATTAAGGTTGACTTAATAGTCATTTGTAAATCCTTTAACTAGGTGGAATTCTAAGTGAATGATCTGAAGTCTTCTAATAATGCTCACTCCTAAGAATGTGATTAAAATCCTCTAACTAGGTCATATTTAACAATGTGTATTGTAGTCTTTAACAGGGCTAGCCTTTCACATGGAATCACTTTAGAAGAGTGAGAGTGAAGAACATGTTATTGGTTGTATTTTCCAAATTGTGTTTCCATGTAAAATTGTTGTGTCAAATGTGTTATTGTGTTTCATGTTTACATTTCTACAAAAAAAAATTGACCTAGGACATTAATCTATAAGTTTAAGTGATTGTTTGATCTAATGGATGCATGAATGAATATGTTTTATGGATATGGGTTCACTAACTTGTGAAAAGTTTTATTTGTACATCTGGACCTTGGATCATTGATTCACCCCCCTCTTAGTTATTCTAAAGAATTCCAATATATATATATATATATATGTTTCAAACAGAAAAAACTAAAACAACTCTAATCAATTTGAATGTTATCATCTCTATATCTTTAGTAGTGTGTGAAAATTTTAATTACTAGTTTTACTTTACATTCATCAATTATTTATGTATGCATGCTAAAAAGATGGCAAAATAATATATGTGTATAAAAAGTTTTAACTCTCATTAAACACATTGATTTCTAAGCTATTTTCTACTTACACAAAAGTAATTTATGACCTTTCAGACAATGAACTACCTTTGATTTCATATTCAATTTCACATTACCCTTCTAGCATCATTTTGTTCCTTGTCATCAAATTGTATTATATGTTGTCACCAATAAAGTTTTTGAATTAGATAGATAGTAGCCAAGAGAGATAGACAGCTGACCCCGAAGTACAAACCATAAGACAAGATCATTTTTTGTTAGCTTCTCAATGAAGATGGTTTTCCCTTATTTTAAGATTTACATTCTAAGTCTAAACAATAATGACTTGGTATTTATAGAAGTTAATAATGATTTTAAAAATGTAAATAAATAAAAAACCACACAAAAATATATAACACACAACATACTTAAGAATACATTATTGTACTTACAATGTTACACTAGTACTAATCACCATGTTTTATTTTTTGCGTTCTCCAATTAAAATAATCATTAGATCCTCTAATGCTTGTATGAGGCTTTATTGTGATTGAAAACATCCTCAAAACCCCATATACCTTTATTGTATTTAACATATTTCATGTTTAAGATTAGATGCAAAGCATAGATTGACAAACTAATAACCATATAGAACAACACCATAACTTAAAGTGACTTCTACACAAATATAAATATTAATATACCAAAACACAAAAAATTATATACAATCATGTCCTACACATACAAGACAAACAAACAAACAAAAACATACAAAGTATGAGAAGACCTACTTTACTAATTTAAATTTCTATCCAAAAAAAATATTAAAAAATAAATTTAAAGTAATACAAGCACATATAAGTTCAACTAATCTCGGTAAAGTCAATTTCCTCATTATTCTTCTATAAACCATCTTTTTCCCTCAAATGTTAAATTACAAATGAATATTTAATATTTAAATTATAAATTATATTCACATATACACTTATAGAGAGTCTTCCAGTCTTTCCTTAGGGATGAATATGTGTATATAGTTTTCTTCAAATCTCTCATTTTCATATTATATATATTTTAAATTCTGATTACATTTTACAATAAAAATTTCTAAATATAGCAATGAAATTTATAATTTTACAAAATTCACTAAAATGTGGGTGCATTTTATCTCATGAGTTGTATGACACTTTTAGTTACTTTTTAAAAAGTGTTTAATGAATGCATGCTAAAAAGAGTTGAAAAATATGGACAAAAAATATGCTTGTATAATATTTTTAACTCTTGTTCAAAACCTCAACTTTTAAGATTTTATCTTAAACAATAATATTTTATGACCATTTAACCAATCAACTAAATTTGATTTCATTTTCAATTTCAAATTACACCTTTAAATGTATCATTTTTCTCATTGTCATCTAGTTGTCTTTGATGCTATCACCATCATAGCTTTTCCCATGGAAAAGATCATTTTTGGTAAGCTCCTCAATGATGATAATTTTCCCTTTGAAGTTTTCATTCGTAATATAAACCATGTCATTATTGTATTTAGGTAGAAAATCTTAAAAATTAATCATTTTTAATATTTGTAATAGACAATGATGCTTACCATGAAAGGAAAGAAATAGAGACTACTAAAATAAACAACATAGTAGAAAAATCATTATTGTACTGTAATGACACCTTAGTATTAATAGCTTAGTATTAATGACTATGATTTTTCTTACATTTTCCAATTATAATTACTACTCAAGCATAGTCATTTTGTATGATTCTTTATTGTAATTGAAAAAGTAATCAAAACCGCACATAATAGTATTGTTTCTATGATATTATGTGTTTGAGATAAGATGCACTAGGTAATTGAAAAAACAATAAATGGATAAGACAACACAACTTAAAGTAGTTTGTATAGAAATATTAATATTAATATATTGAAACAAACAAAATCATATACAAACCTAACTTTTTTTTGATGAATAGTCATTTTCAATTAATAAAATTTACTAAGATTACAATTCACAAAAAAGGGGTCGAGGGATATAGGATCACCCCGCGAATGAGTTCAAATGGCCGAAGTTAGAAAAAACAACATGGCCTCAGCCATAAACTAAAAACTATTCATAAAAAAAAAACACTTTTAACAACCTCAAGTTGCCAAGGCAGTACCAGAAAAGGGAGGAGGATCATCTTTATCAGGAAATCCCCACGCATCAGTGGGATTGTGAGGCGAACTGGGAACAGTCCAGCCGTCAGCAGCATCAGCAGGATCTAGGGTAGTCGCAGTCTCTGCATCCTTCTTGTCTAGCCGCGAAGGAGAAATTGCCAAGGCCAACCAAGGAAACTTGCCAAAGTACGCCTGTCCAGGGGGAGGAGCTGAAGATCGACTAGAAGCCTGCCCAGGGGGGGAGTCGAGGACCAGCCAGAACCACCACGCGATGGGGAAACGGAGCGGTGCCTCCAACCGCCATGATCACCACTGGGAGAGCGATGTCGAGGACCCTGGGAGTGCGTCGTGTGTGAATGGCAGCCAGAGGACTGGTGTCGGGAATGGCAACCGCGAGAGGAGGAGGCATCAGCCGAGGCATCCAAAGGCACTTTGGCAATGGTGCAAGGAGCATTGCCCCAATGATTTAACAATTCCTGTAAGTGTGCAACCTCCAGGGAAACTTTATTAGCTTGCACCTGTATCTGCATAATGACATTGTTACAAATGCATGCCTTAGTGTACATTGCAATGTTAACATCCAAAAAACTGTGAGTGAATAAAATTGCATTCCTATCTTTCCATAGAGAAAACAAAATTTCCATCCTGAAAGTATGCCAAATCTGGGAGAACTTCCGAGGAAATCTAGGGGAATCACCCAGCAGGATCATGTGCCATGAAAAAGGTTTGAGCCTGAAAGGATTGAAAAAATCATGAATCCAGTGCCAATAATTCTGAGCATGCTTGCAAAACCAAAAAATATGCAAAAAGGACTCAGGTTGGCAACAGAAGGGGCATCTGGGATGAGGAACCCCAATGTGCTTGAACCGAGGCCCTAGGGGAAGACCTTGGAAGGCAACGCACCAAGAAAAGTGTCCAATCTTAGGTTCTGTAATGGCACTCCAAATGGTGTCGAACTGTTTTCTCCATTAAGAAAGCGAAGAATGCAAATGCCATCTTTGATTAAGCGTGTCCACCATCAGAAGGTGGGGCGAAAGCCATATATATCCCATATTGGGCTTATAATTGGTAAATGGAGTGGTAGGAAACCACTTCCAATCATGCCACCAAGGACGAACAGATGGAATCCCCACTTTATGAAGTAAGTGCATAGGGATGGAAGACAACATAAGGTCATAAGTCTGGCGATCGGCATGAACAAGGCGGTATTGAACTTGCATATCCTCCCATGACCTGAAATTCATGGTGACTCTTGAAAAAATGTCCTTGGTAGTGCGAATGCCACGTTTAAAGAAATGCAGAGCACTAGCACCTTGAGTCTTGGCAAGAGGAGTACTCTGGAAGGCAAACAGGGGAGACCACCAAATGTTCTGTTGATCTAAGGATAGCCCATTGCGAAACTCATCACCAGCCCAACGAAGCCAAGGTTTAACAGCTTCCCAAGCTTTCCAGATGCTCTTTATAACAAAAGATCCTTGTATGACCACTAGTTCACGCATAGTGAGAAGGGTCTAAAAACCAATCCCCTTCCACGCCAGTCTGTTAGCAGGGAAGCCTGAAGAGATGCAATGCCTAACAAGAATTTTTCAGGCTTCATCTCCAGAAATAGCTCTGATAATCCATTTAGCACAGAGGGCAAGGCCCTGCTTCCGAGTGGAAAGCAGGCCAAGACCCCCAGATTCCCTTGGGAGACAACAGAAATCCCAAGCAACTCTGTGAAAACCATGATGGTCAGAACTAGAGGCCCAAAGAAAATCTCTGAGCAAATGTTCTAATTTGAGATAGGAAGCTTTGGAGGGAGCCCAACAAGAAGAATAATACACATGGGTGGCAACCAAAATCTTAGAACAAATCTGAAATTTACCAGCAAGAGAAAGCGGCTTAGTGATCCAATAATCAAGCTTTTTGCTAATCTTTGTAAGAATAGCATTCCAAAGTTCTACAGAGGAAGCCTGGAAAGAAAAGGGAATGCCAAGAAAGTGGAAGATTTCTCCATGAGTAACCCATTTCCATTGGAATTGGCTGAGCCAAGGTGGAGCTGACAAAAAAGACTGTCGATAGTAGAGCATTTTATGCCATTGAATGGCAGAGCCAAAGGCTTGACAAAAAGTGTCCAGACAATTTAAAGCATTTTTTATGTTTTCTTCATCTTCAAGAAGAGTAAGAAAATAATCATCAGCAAAATGACCATTGACTAATTGGGAGGAAGAATCAGGCAAGGAAATGCCACGGACCAGTCCCGAAGACACAAAGTGAGCAAGTAAATAACCAAAACCTTCACCAGCAAGGACATAAAGCGTTGGAGCTAGCGGACAACCTTGTCTGATGGAACGAAAAAGTCCAAAAGCTTTAGATTGTGAATTATTGATGGTGATGCAAGCATTAGCGTCACCAAAGAGCATCTCCACGGACTGAAGAAAATTGGGACCAAAACCTAAAGCCTGAAGCATAGCCAAAATAAAAGGCCATTCAATGCAATCATAGGCTTTAGAAAAATCTATCTTTAAAAAGATAGCCTGCTACTTGGACTTACGGGCCCATTCCATACCTTCCCAGACAGCAATGATGTTGTCAAGAATATACCTAGATTTGATGAAGCCAGTTTGTTCAGGCTGCACAATTAGAGGAATCATATGGCAGATTTTGAGAGAGAGCGCCTTAGCAATGATCTTATAAGACACATTCAGGAGGGTGATGGGCCTCCAGTTGCATATGTCCTCAAGATCACCAACTTTAGGTATGAATTTAATATTTTCTTTATTTATGATCGCTCCTAAGCTTTTAGAATGGTATGCTTCAATATCGACTTTGTGTAGATCAGGACCAATTTGCTCCCAAAGATGTTTGTAAAATTAATAGGGAAATTCATCACACCCAGGGGATTTGTCATCTGCCATGGAGTAAACTGCCTCTTTAAGGTCTCGGAGGGAAAGAAGTTGCTCACAGAAAGCGTGTTGCTCAATCGTGAGGAGGTTTGGAGTAACAGTAATACACTTTCTGAGAGCCTCCTCCTGAGCAACCGAATGGCCCTACGAAGCAAAGACATTCTCATAGTGAAGAACAAAAGCTTGTAGGATGTCAGGAAAACTGGAAAGAACATCAGTTCCCTATTTTATCTTTTTAATCCCAACATTGGTATGACGGGCTCGAAGAGCCTGGAAAAACTCCTTCGAGGCTTTGTCGCCAACCTCCAACCAGTGGAGACGGGCTTTGATTTGAGCTCCTCGGGAAGCATAGTTATCAGCAATTTGCTTTTCATGGCGAAGTTTGGCAAGCTGAATTTGAAGATCCACATCAAAGGGGTTGAAGGTGAGTGCTTCAGAGGCTTTTTTGAGGGCAAGGGTGTTGGTTTCATAAGACCGTTTTCTAAAAATTGCTAGTTGACGCCCGTAGATGCGCAAAAATTGAGTCGTTTTGGTAATGGCATCATTCCACCATTGAATCCAACCTCGATGGGAATGTGGACGTGGTTCCAAATTCCAGACACGCTATATGTGGGAGATGGTGGAAGCATGCAACAACACAGACGTGTTGAGGAAGAATTGAGACTTGGCCACTTTGGGGATAGCTGTTTGCCAAAAAATGCCAAAATAAATAGAATAGTGGTCTGATAACGTCACATCTGTTAGGGGAATGACAGGTAGATCACGATCTTCAGAAAAGGAAAAAGAAGATTGCGCCGAGATCATAGCACGATCAAGACGTTTCAATATGCGGTTAGGACTGGCTCAAAAATTGGACCAAGTGTGCTAGGCCCCACTATCATGACGACAACTAGTATTGGGATCAAAAAGGCCCAATTTATGACGCATGTAAAACCAGGCTTCTCTTTCCCCAGCTGTCCAATGGAAAGGCAGAATGCCATCTTTGTCAGAGGCCACTTCAACCATATTGAAGTCCCCACACAGGACCCAAGTAGCTGGCGACAAGTTGTCAGCAAGCCAAACCCACATTTATGCCCTTTCCACAGCATCATTGGAAGCATAAACATTAATGACTCCAAAAGAATGATTGTTAATGGAAAGGAAAAGCCAAATAATACGGTGTGTGGGGTAAGAACTGTGCGAGATAATAGCAGAATGAAGGCGAGGTGACAGAAGAGTAACTACACCACCTCGGCCAGCTTCATGCTGAGAAGAAAACATGATGCTATCTTGCCAAATGACGCGCCATGCAGCAGACAGCATGAAACCAGAAATCTTAACTTCTTGCAAGTAAAGAAAATCTAAATTTCCAAGTCTATGATGGGTATCTCGGACATAGAACTTTCTGGGGAGGTCTGTAAGACCTCGAACATTCCAAGAGAGGAAGTTCATGAGAACTCTTCCATGTCATCCTTGTCCTCCAGAGAGGAGTAACTATTCTGCAAAAAGGTAGAAACTGGGTGGAAGTCAGACGGGAAATCCTCTGAACTTACAGCTTGCTGTTTTACCCCTGATATCTCTGCACGTCCAGGAGGACTGCGAGAACACCTTATTGCTGCTGGTACTATGGAAGAGACTACAAGAGGAGAACGAGCCCCAGCTAATGAGGAGGCCCTGGCAGCCGCCTTAATCCCCTGCGAACTAGTAGGGTTTGAAACATGCGAAGTCGAAACAAGTGTAATGGAAGCCGCTGGCGCCTCTACGCTAGCAGGCGTTGACACTTCGATGGAAGCAGGAGGAATCACGGTAACTTTCGCATAGGATGGCTTGGGGGCCAAAGGATTCAAGGCAGGCTTTCCCTTACGCCCAACAGTAACCCATTCTTCTTTTTTTCCTTTGACTTGTTTGACAGGCGTCGCTTTAGGCTGGGGTATGACCCTAGGCGTAGCCAAAGGGCAATCCCTGATCTTGTGTTCCGCAGACTGGCACCTATAACAGGTGTTAGGTAGGCTCAAGTAAAGCACCTTCTATGAGAAGGTTTGAGCGCCAATCTGGATTTCCACAGAATCCTTGAGATCTTTAGAAAGATCGACTTCAATGCAAACATGCCGCTGAGGGCGAGCATTAAAAATTTTCTCTAGCTCCTTGGTAACAACTTTGCCAAGGGCTTGGGCAATAGACTCAATAAAAGGCCAGCAAGGCAAGGGTAGACTTGGGAATTTGACCCAAACAGAAACCCTAAGCTTTTTATCATCCGAGATAGAGAAGTCTCGGGACCATTTCTGAAAAAAAAGCAAGGAGGAATGCACAGACCAAGGGCCGTTGGTAAAAACTGCATCTGTTTGCGACGGGTTAGCACAGCGAAAAAAAAAAAAAAAAATCTTTGGTAAGGTTTTGCACAGCGTCAAGGCGGACTCCATGAGGAGTCCAGCTTTTTTTGACCCATTCTCTGAGCATAGCTTCAGGGGGAGTCCTACCAACAAAATACCCTATCAAGGTATGTTGTTCTAACCAGTCACATGTAGCATCAAATTCTTGCAAAGGAAGGACAATATCAGGATTACCTAGTGGAAAACCTTCGGGACAAACTTGCGCGGGCGTTTGTTCGGTGGCTGTGCCATGGCAGTCCGAAGCAGTAGTGTGAACACCAGAAACAACTGGTTCACCGCTTGAAGGAGCCATTATATCCTAACTTAAAGCTCCCACAGTAAATGCAGTATGACAAGTGCTGACAAAAGGGGAGTGCAGGCGAAGGGCCGTACGCAAAAAAAAAAAACTGAAAGTTCGCATGAAGCAAGAAAACCCTAGCAAAGCAAAAACCTCTTGTTTTAATAAAAAAATAACTTACACATACAAGAAAAATAAAAAAAATAAAAAATAAAAAATCAAGAACACATTCTATTTTAAATTTCAATCCAACAATTTTTTTAACAAAGTAAATTTAAAATAATAGTAATACCTACAAATAAATAAACTTATTAAACTCTTTTTTTAATAATTATTTAGGAAAATTTTAATATTTTTTCTCTTATTATTTAAATTGTCCAAAAGATGTTAATATTTCCATTATACACCGTATTCTTATATAAACTTGATAAGGAGAACACTTTTGTATTTCTTTCTCTTTTTCATCGTGATCATGATGGAACAGGGATTTGATTCGAAATGTTAATAATAATAAAAACTCGACACAATCTAATCTAGAAGCCCATCATTATAATTGTAATAGATTGTAGAAATTTGATCTCTTTGAACCGTATATCTTATTCATAAAAGACTTTTTTTTAATGATGATTAATTTTTACAATAAAATTCTCTAAATATAACCATGAAATTTCTAATTACTTTTGTACGTACCAACTATCCTATGAGTGATGCTGATTGATTTACGTTGTAGACAACTTGCAGAAAACCGTAGAAAATAACTGGAGTGAATAACTACACGATTTATAAAGACTTATTGATGTCCACAAAACCTGGTCAAGAAAAATCGACCCAAAAGCATTAATTTATAATGTTGTTTGTACAAATCTCCTCTATAAAGGCATCGTAAATTCCCTTTTCTTCATCATTTGTAGTGAAGAGTCGAAGGCAGGTCAGAGCTCTTTGCAGATATACAACCTTGCAGGAAGATTGCCCAGGATGGCTTATGTAAGGCGTTTGTTTGTTTTATTTGATTTTCATTCTTCTTAAGTATTACAAGAGAGAAACTACCTTGTCTCATGGTCTCTTGTATTCTCTGACATGGCAGAGGACTGTTATGAGCGTCGATATGGATTGCTACAAGTGCAAGAGAGTGGCCTTGCAATCAATCACAAAAATAGATGGTATCATGCGACAAAATTATTCTCTTTCAACTCGCTTCTTACCTATTGCCCAAAAATTATGGAAGAAGGAAACCCTAATGTTTCGTCCTTTCATGATTTCTCTATTGAACATGTTTAAAATCTCAGATCTCTATGTTTTCCTTTCAAATACTCTTTCTAGCATGTTTCAAAAGTACTATTACAAGTCCTGATATGTAAACAAAAGGGTATATTTATAACTTCTGTTTTTGCTCTCACTGCCATCTTCTCGTAAGTCTAGTATCATATAAGATGAGTTAGTGGCTTTCATTTCTCTTCGGGGTGAAGTCAAGCATATTTCGAGCTCATATTCATTATGAAAGTGAATTTTCATTGTATTTCTAGATCAATTATTGTTGTTTGAAATTTAGTAATGGGTTATCATTTGTTCGCAGGAATAGATAGGGTTTCGATTAATATGAAGGAGAGGACAATAACTGTGGATGGAGATGCAGATCCAGTGTGCATTGCCAACCAAATAAGGAGCAAATTCAAATGTGCTCGTGTGGTTTCTTACGGGCCTCCACCTCCACCCCCAAAACAAGAGGAGTCCAAGAAGAAAAAGAAAGATGGGAAGGAAGATGGAAAGAAAGATGATGGTAAGAAGGAGGATGGGAAGAAGGATGTAGAGAAAAAGGATGGTGTGAAATCCCAAGTTATAATATGTCCTGGGTATCCTCCATCGGTGAGGCATTGCTCATGTGCACCTACTCAACATTGTGGGTGTTCAAGCAAATCGGGCATGATGGCATGGCCTGGGTATTATCCTCCGCAGCCGCCTCCTAATGAAGTTTGGTATATCTCTAATGAGGATAATCAAGGTTATTGTACCATTTGTTAAGACCTAAGATATGTGTTTCTTTCTTTCAATCTTGGTCTACGTTTCAATGCTTTTGGGTGGTTAGATGTCACTGTACATAGTGACGTATGTTCTGTTACGTATAAACCCACTCCTTGTTGGAACGAGGGACGCATAGGCCTATTTCGTTTTCAGAGATATATATATATGTGTGTGATGGAGTACATGTCGTCATGTGACCATGTGGAAGAATATGAATTTGCTGGTAATGGTACTTAGAATTGGAGATACACGCAACTGTCAATACATAATGGTGGAATGGGCTACGCAACAGACATGTGTGGTCCTAATTGACCACTTGCTATTAAGAATGGTGAAAAGACAAAGAGTGTCGTTCTCATATTTAATAAATGATTTGTGAAATTTGTTTTTAATAGGGAAAGGTTCGTATAGCTGAGCTAGATAGTTTCTAATAGTGTTTGTATCATATGTTTGTTGTAACATATGTTGATTTGATGTATAATTATTTTAAAAATATTTTATTTATAATTATGACTATAAAGTTTTAGTGTTGTTTATGACTATTTGATGTATAATTATTTTAATAATATTTTATTCATAATTGTGACTATAATGTTTTAGTTTTGTTGATGACTATTCACATATATTTTTTAGATCTAAAAATCAAGTTTGAATTATCTATATGATGTGATCAATGTCTTTTTTTTGTTTGTATAATAATAAAAATAATCATTTGTCATATAAAAATATGCAAGAAAAAAAGTAAAAACTAAGCAAAACATATACTTTTCACTTAATTTTTTAGTCATTTTTTTGAGTATCATGGCCTTAGCATATTTGTTTTCAAATTCTTTCCTTTCACCTATGACTATGGAGCAATGTCTCCCTAGCTTGTGACCTTCTTGTTGACATATGTGGTTTATAATTTGATTGTATTGTTAAAACTATACTATTGCCTTAATTTTACACACTTGAGATTATGGTGACTCTTTCCTAAAAGGGTCTTTTGAAAATTCATAATGAAAACCCATTGAAGGGTCCTTTTGGCATAGCTAAGAAGTGTCTCCCGTATTCCTCATTTTCTCTAGAGGTGATGAACCTCTTACTTTGATAATAATGGATTAATTTATAGGTTTAATTGACTAAGACCTTCTCTTCTTAAGTTGCATTCCTAGATTTTAGAGAACTAGTTGCTAGTGGTAAAAAGTAGATAGAGATTTATAGATTGACTTGTTGCACTTTTGTTACCTACTTTAATTATATGAAAGATGATGACTTTGTTTTGAATATAGACTACTGAAAATGGGGTTATCATGCCCTATCCTTTTCTCCAAGTTTCACTCATTCAATCTTGTGAGTGAATCTAGTATATTTTCTCTAAGTAATCTTTCCCTACCCCCATACACTTGTAGATTAAATAGTCTTATTTAGCTATTTGTAATAATATGGTCTTTTCCTCAAGTTTGACCCCACAACAAGATATTGGTCTCATACCTCATTTTCTCATATTTTTCTAGAAAGGGACTCTTAAAAGTTGCTACTAGCTAAATTTTCCTTAATGTTGGTTGACCTACCTTGGGAAAAAATAAATTTGGAGAATAAACTAATCTCTTTCAAGTGCAAAATTTTTCTTTCTCTAAGCCATCTAGCTTCCCCTTGCCCCTATGCATTTCATCTTTGTCTTCCACCACTTGCAAAAAAGATTGTAATAGTTATCCTCTTAACGTCTTTTCTTACTAGTTAATATAGTGATTCATATTCAATTATTCATTTAATGCCTTGTTCCTCTAATAGGTTGTCTAGCATATGTACTTGTATCCCAAATATTATGGATATCCTTATACATTTATTAACTTTCACCATCATTTCTTTCATGGTTCTTGACTCCTCATCCAACACCATAGGGTTTCTTCTCCAAGCATGGTGACATTTTCTAATGAGATCAAGTGGGATAGGGCCTGGAGCCATATAATAAATAAACAATAAGAACAATAAAGTGACATCAAGTTGAAATGACAAGTGGGAACAAATTCTTGAGAGGTGAATTAAAAAGGCATTTGAGAGGAGCCACATGCAAAGGGACCCAAAAAAAAGGAGCTAAGAAACCAAAAACCTACTGGACTAACTTCCAACAGTCCACTTTGAGGTTTGTGCCATGGCTTAACTGCCTTCTATGTTCCATAAGCCTAGTGGTTGTATCGGGCATTGACAGGTTGATCTTATGGTGCAACGACAACTCTAGCTTGTAACAAGTGGTATCAGAGCTTGGTCACAGGTTGGAATCTCCTTGGGTAACATTGAGGGGATTTTTGGACTAACTTCCAACATTACCCTTCAAGTTCGTGACATGGCTTAACCACCTCTGATGTTCTATAAGTCTAGTGGTTGTATTGGGCATTGAGAGGTCAATCTTTGGGTGCAACAACAACTCTAGCTTGTAACAAAACCACTAAAAAATAAAATGTGAGTGCATTGGAAGAAGAAGGAACCAATGCAAACCAAAAACAAATGTTTGGGAAGGGAAGACACCTAACAACCTCAAACAAGAACACATACAACCAACCACCACAAAACAAGAGATGACAATAGTACTAAAAAAGATAGAGAAACAATACCATCAACACAACTCTCACACGGTGCTATATTTTAGTAATATATTTACTACTTATATTTTATGGTGCTTCTTCCCATAGTCTAGTGAGTTCTCCTAGAAATATAAATTATTGTTGGACTATAGTTTGTCACATGAAAAAATAGTCAATGACAAGTGTTGTCCACATATTGGTTTTCTTTTTGTGGACACTATTGGGTCTCAACATTGATTTATAATGAGCATATTTTTTCTATTTTCTATTTCTTTTTAGATTATTTATTCTTGTTTAGTTTTTTAAGTAGCTAATATTCACCAATTGGGTAATAGCAATCAAATCTGGAAAATAGTTCAATATTTGTGCTAACCAAAATTATGGGATTTTTATCTTTTAATTATTTTTTATTTTTTTAACCATTGAATAATTTGTTTTATTAACTAAATTAAGACATATATTTTCCAAAATACCCAAAAAATGGATAGATAAGATTACCCAATAATTTAGATGTTATTGTGAGAATGCAAATTTTATTTCAATAATTATAAAGCACGTGTATTAGGTTTTTATTAGAGGAAAATAAATTTCAAAATGACCTAAAACTATGATTTGAAACACTTGAATAGAAGTTTTATTAAACACACAACATAAGCAAGTGACATCCAATGGGAAATAAGAAATTGGTGAGTTTTTGTAGGCACTCAAAACCCTTTACAAAACATAGAAGGCCAAATAGAACATAAAGAAATAGTACCACATTTTTCATCTTCAAACTACAACGAACACCCTTGATCAAATATTTAGAGGCATAAATTTTTTTTGAAAACATCT
This sequence comes from Cupressus sempervirens, assembly GCA_028749045.1. Taxonomy (NCBI): domain Eukaryota; kingdom Viridiplantae; phylum Streptophyta; class Pinopsida; order Cupressales; family Cupressaceae; genus Cupressus; species Cupressus sempervirens. Next base: position 222,361,442 of record CM053790.1, on the reverse strand, counting down.
CTTCATCCTATGTACAACATTTCAGGATATGTCATCAAATGGAAGAGAAGTGGAAGGAGATACAAGAGGAAAAACTTAAAAGGACTAAGAAGGAGTATCTACTGTTAGAATGATTAGAATAACTAAGAGGGGGGATGAATAATTTATCTAAGGTCCATATGTAAAAATTAAACATTTAAACACTTCAACTACTTCAAATCTAAGAATCCATTAGGTCAGCCTCTATAGTAGATTATCAATAACATCAATTAGTAATCCACTATCCTAATAATAATAGACTTGCAAAATGTAAAATGTTAATAGTAAATCATCACAAATAACATCCAAAAAAGTTCACACTAGGATTTTACATGGAAACCCAATTTGGGAAAAACCATCAGTAACATATCACCAATCTTTCACTCTTCTAAAGTGAGCTCTATTAGGAGCTAGTTCTATTAAAGGTTAAAAAAAACTATTAAACATGACCCTTTTAAAGGATTTAATCACTATGTTAGGAGCGGCCTTGTTAGGAAACTTTAGAACATTCCATTAGAATGCCACCTCGATTAAAGGATTCATATATGGCGGTTAGGTCAACCTTGACTAAAGGATTATAAAACTCATATAATGGTTAGGAACTAATAGTAGGTTTTGATCTGACTAATATAACTCACTTTGCAAATACATATCACAAATTGGCTCACATGTTGATCCACTAACTAGCCTCCATTATCATCTTCATCTCTGACTTGCTTGGAAACCCTTCAAACAATCTCTCCTCACCTCTTCAAAACTCTTTGCAGCCTCTTGTTTAAGTTTTCCAATCAATAACATCAACACCTACTCCAACCACATAAGGTTAGCCCTTGTACCTCCTTAAAAGGTAGTTCTGATCTTTTCTTTCTTAAACACCATCGTAGATCTTAGGGTTAGTTCAGATTCATTGAATCCTTCCATCATTTAGTCTCTTATTTTCTCTTTTAGAAAATTCTTCAAACTTCTTCTTGAATCCTTGAATAGAAATACTCAAGCATGGTTTCTATTTATTTAAATGCTACAGGTCATTCATCCTTATCTTTAAGATACTTTACATATTCCAAGAAATCAACAATGTTAGCTAGAAATAATGATTTCCTCATAAACTATTAAATGTTGTCCCTCAGCCAACACTATGTTCTGATGCTCAATTATCACTGGGTTACTCATTCATTACTAACATTTCTATTTGGAACATATACTAACACTCAGTCAATATTGATGCTTGGTTAACACTACTTTCTCTTGGCATATACTGGCGCTCGGTCAATACTAGCATCACTCGACATATACTTCAAGTTCCTTAATCTTCTACTCTTTTTCTCGATCAAGCCTATGCATTTGGTCATCCTTTGATCACTTCTTCAAGGCTTCAATCCAACCATCTTCTTTACTTGTACCATGATTAAGAAATCACTTTATCTTGTCAAAGTATAACAAATCAAGTACCCATTGTAGTTTCCTCATAACTCAACCTTTTCTCTAGGTGTTTTTGATATGTCTTTTCTCAAATCATCTTCATCAATAATCTAGATATGATACCCAAATTAGATAGTAAACTATCTTACCAATAAGGTTTGACATCAATGACAATATAACAATTGTTCCAATTTTAGTTTTTGATAATCTCCCTCTTTGGATTTGATGGGAGCACCTCTAGTTACCATGCAATCCAAAACATGTACTAGTTCGAGCTATGTCCCTCTATGTTTAGTATGAGATCTTTAATAGCATCCTTATTTTCATTTTGATTCTCATCTCTTGTGTCCAACAATCTCTTTCTTTCATTTTCATTCTTATTCTCATAATATGTCTCCAACAATATCTTTCTTTCAATTTCATTTTGATTCTCATCCATGCAGCTCACATAAGCTCCCTAGATCATGAAATCAATCAGATTCTTATGTATTGGTGGTAAGACCTTGCATAGATTCTCCCTCTTTGCAATATCTCCTTACTGAATAGTACTCCATGGTAACTAAATCTCTCCCTCTTTTTCTTTCATTTTCAATAGATATAATCTCCCTTTATATGGAAACTCTTTCTTTTAGGTTCATCTGATTCAAATCCATATAACTTAGATAAGCTCCTCATATCATGAAATCAGTTAGATTCTTCTTTATTTCTTGTAAGACCTTGCATAGATTCTCCCTCTTTGCAATATCTCCTTACTAAATATTACTCCATGGTAACTAAATCTCTTTTTCTATTTCTTGCATGTTCACTTGATATAATCTCCCTTTATATGGCAACTCTTTCTTTAAGTTTATGATATTCATCCATACAGCTCACATAAGCTTCTCATATCATGAAATGAATAAGATTATTATGTATTGCTAGTAATACCTTGCATAGATTCTCCCTCTTTGCAATATCTCCTTACTAAATATTACTCTGTGGTAACTAAATCTCTCCCTTTTTTCCTTGCATGTTCACTTGATATAATCTACCTTTATATGGCAACTCTTCCTTTTAGTCTCACTGTCATTCTCATCAATGCAACTCACATAAGATCCTTATATCATGAAATAAATCACATTCTTCTATATTTCTGGTAAGACCTTGCATAGATTCTTCCTACTTGAGATATCTCCTTACCGAGTATTACTTCATGGTAACTGAATCTCGGCCTCTTTTTCTTGCATATTCACTTGATATAATCTATCTTGATATGGTAACTAAATCTCTCGCTCTCTAAAAATAGTAACAATGGGCCTCCAAGAGGCCATTGTTATAGGTTCCTTTAATCATATTTTCAAATATTTATCTTGCAAAATAGTCATGACTTTATGGTTTTAAGTAGATGAACTTTTTTTTAATGTATATGTATGTTAAGACATGAAGTAGAAGTATGGTTAGTTTAAATATGCTATATCTTCTTGAATCCATGGAAAGAAATGGTATAATGAAGTAGTGTTACATGTTGATAAATGTTTCCCTATCTATGCAATGTTTGGGTTAGTTTTCCTCCTATAGCCATAGGATTTGCAAGAGTGGTAATTTGAACTTTACAATTTTCTCTAATATTGATGATGAAAATAAATATATGTATATGGAGATTGTGTAGGCATTGATTTTTTTACTGGTATTTACCACGGATATTCAAAGATCAACATTCCAATGCTAAACAAGTCAAAGAAAACAAAATTTCTAGACGTTCGCAAGTGAAGTGAATCATTTGTTGCTTTATGTTGTTGCAGCGCACAAATGTAGATTCCACAACTTGCTATATTCCTAAAGCATTTGTTTGTGGTTAATGTTGTTTCTATTTCTAATTTTATGAGTATGTAATTAATCCTCATTAATGGACTGATCTTAGATTTAGGAAGTAGTTGTAGTTTCCTTAAAATAACAACTATTGTAGCTTTGAGCCTAGTTTAAAGAAGAATAGAATGGGTTGATTTTCATAGCAACATAGTGTGATACTATTTTTAATCAAGTGTAATCTTTCACCATGAATAAATATAATGCACAATTCAAGTTTATATCTCTTATTTTAGTTTTTTTTTCTATTCACTCATCCAAGGAGGCCCACTTGGTGAGTGAATTGTTCTATTAGAATAAATTTCATTTCCTTGTTGTTTCTAAGTAAAGTAGAATTTTATTGCTTCTGGAGTGATTGGTAACAAAATCGATGAACTGTTCCTGCAACATTATTTTAATCTTCAAGTTAGTTTTTGTTTCATTTTCTAGTATAGGTTTCCTTTTGTACTACCTTTTCTTTAGTTGTAATGACTTAAAGAAGAATTAGAGCATATAATTTGCAGTCACTATTTCAAGTTTATCCTCCCAGGTTGATAAATTAAATGAAGTCAGTGTACTATTTTAAATAAAACACATGATGTTGCCTGACCATAGAATCATTGTGGAAGGATGTCCAATCCTTCATTACTAGGGTATTAAGCTGACTAGCCATTTTTGGCTCCATTATTGAGGATGGTGTCAATCTAGTTCAACCTTGAAGGCATTATCTTAGTTTAAATTATACATTAGTTTGCATCCATAGAAAAAGAGAACTCCTTAGGAGATTTCTTCCTCTTAATAATCAGGAAGATGTTTTTAATCTTGACCTTGAAAAACCTCATAGTAAGAATTAAGAAGAAGAACCTTTTGAAAATCCATTCTTCATTGCTCAAGAATGAATACCCTCATTCTCTAAAGAATCCTTGCATTTGAATGATCCTTTCGTTGAACCTGAATACCAAGAAAATCCACTTGCCCTTCTTATCTACCAACCACCACAAGGTCCTCCTCCAATAATGGCTTAGCCTCAACCTCATCCTATATTTCCTTTTCCTATCCATCCTCATTAAGGTAATCAAAATTTGAAGAACATACCTTCTATTGCACTTCCCAAGTTCTATGGCCTAATTACTAAGGACCCTGAAACCTTTCTCTTTGTGTTTGATATCCTTTGTAGAAGTTATGACTATACAAATGATGCTCATAAGTTGAACTTGTTTTCATCTGCCCTAAAGGAAGCTTCTCTAAGATGGTTCGTGGGGTTGGGTGTCAACAATGTAGCAGATTGGCTTGCAATGAGAAAATTATTTCTTATAAAATATAAATAATATTATAGGGGTCAAGATTTGAATGGAGATGACATTTTCAAAATGTCCCAAAAGGACAATGAAACCTTGGAAGATTATGTCTCACATTTCATGTTCAACTTCTAGTATAACACACAATACCAGCCAAATGAGGAATCAAAGAAATATCTTTTTCTAAGAGGTGTAAATGATGGAAGCATTGAGTCTCTAGATCTCATGGTAGGAGGAGATATCACTCAAAAAAAAAAGACTAATATACAGAGTATATGTTTGAACTATTCCAGGGCCACTATGAAGAAATGCAGTGGACTTAGAGAACTACCACATAAGTCTAATGGTGGTTCAGGAGTATCAAAGAAGGAACTATCAAATTTTCTATCAGAATTCAAACCAAACATCATTAATGATGTAACCACTTAGCTGGATACCATGAAGGCGAGAAGGAAGAAGGACGACATTGATGCCATGTTAGCTAAATATTGTCCACATTGTAGGAAGAAGAAAAATAATTCTAGATGTAAGTCTATTGCAAGCTTGGAGAAGCAACCAATTCCTACTAAGTTTAAAGACATTGATGGAAATGGAGAGGTTCTCTATGTTTCTCAATAAAGGCCATGGGCTCAAAGACAAGGTATGCCACAAGATTCTCTTCAATATTATAATACTAACAATCAATGGAAAAAATCTCAAAATACTAGTTTTAGTGGATGTAATAATTGGAAGCAACCTTAGCCAGGTTGGAAAAAACCTCAACAAGGTTGGAAACAACCTTAGTAGGGTTGGTAACAACCTCAACTTGGTTGGTAAAAACCTTAGCATGGTTGGCAAAAACCTTAGCAAGGTTGGCAACAATTCCAAAATTGGAATACCCAATCTAGTCAGCAAGCCTTAATGCCACCACATCAACAGTAGGCTCTAAAGCCTCCTCATGTAGACATTAATAATCTTAAGTAGACTCAGGTACCGGTTGAGCCTAATCCTAATCCTACCAATACTAAATAGCCAACACAATAACAAAGCTATGTCATTTCCTTAAATGATATCCACTTAAGGTTAGGCACTACTCTTCCTTCACCCAAAATCCTATAATAATAGAAGTTGAAGATTCCCCAACTGAACAAGTAGATGTGCCAGATCAACACACATCTCTTGTAGCCAAAGGACCTTTGTTTCCTCATAGGTTGATGGACCAAGGCCAGCCTACTGAAAACCATTTAGTAATTGATTTTCCTAATCAGTTGAAGCAAATGATAGTAAAAATAATATTACTTGATGCCATCAAGGGGGTTCCTACCTATACTAAAGACATCAAGGAAGCATGTATCAAACAACTAGCAAGAAAGAAGAAGGATCCAAAAACTATTCATGTCTTAGGACAATTATCTGATTTAATGTTGGAGAAATTAATCGTAACCAAATATTTTGACCCTGGGAGTCGTGTGATTGTTGTCACCAATCTTGGGATGAAAGTTCAAAATGCTTTAGTTGACTTAGGAGCATCCATAAATGTCATAAAAAGGAGGTATTGTCTCAATTGCATATCATTGGTCTCAGAGAAACTAAAACCATAGTTTATCTTGCTTATCATTCTAGTATTAATCCAGATGGGAAGATAGAAGATGTCATAATCACTTTAAATTCTTGGGAGTATTCCATAGACTTTATTGTCCTTTCCCCAAAGGCTAACATGGGTGGATATTCTTTAATTTCAAGGAGACCATGGTTAGCTACTACATATGCCTATATAGCTTCCCAGTCTTAGAAGATGACAATATCTAATGGTATTCATACTAATACTCCCTTGCTCAAGTACTATTACTAGATGACCAAGTATTCTGGCTAGGTGTGGGTGATGATAGTCCAGAGGTCGATTCCATCCATTAGCTAATGATGGTAGATCAAGAGTCATTTGTAGCCTCTAGAGAAGAAGATGAGATCATTTCATCCATTACCATGAATGAGTATAGAGGAGAGCCTCAAGTGTGTCCTTAAGCAAAAAGTGTCCTAGAAACCATATTACCACCTTTAAACACACCTCAACATCCAAAAGCTTCCCAATTCTTTCACGCATTATTACCTCATGAGATTGATTCTTCTCTTTTTGTCTAGTTATTCATGACAGATAAGGTTATTAAGATGGAAGTTGGTCTAGGAAGAGAGTCGAATATAAACAATGCCTTGTCACCTTTACATCAAAAAATTATGTTGTAGTTACTAATAAGAAAACATTTTCTTAGGACTACATGGACATGATAGGATTAGATCCTATGCCCAGTACTCACAAGATCTATAATAGTCCTAACTTCAAACCTGTCCAATAGCCTCAAAGGAGAGTCAACCCTGTTTTGAGGGATATAGTTAAAAATGAGATCCATAAACTATTAAGAGTTGGTTTTATTTACCCTATCTTTGATAGCTAATGGGTCTCACCCCTGGTTGTAGTACCGAAGAAGGGAGGAAAATGGAGGGTTTGTGTAGATTATAGGGAGCTTAATTTAGTCACTAAGAAATACCGCTTCCCCTTTCCATTTATAGCTCAAGTTCTTGAAAACCTAGTTGGGAAGAAATATTTTTCTTTTCTAGATGGTTTTAATGGTTACAATCAGATACAAATAGCTCCAAAGGATCAAGAAGAAATAACCTTTACTTGCTTGTGCAATGCCCCAACCACATTCCATTGAACTAGCATAAGCATATTTTTTGATATATCTACTGACTATATGGAGATCTACATGGATGCTTTTACTATTTATGAGACTACTTTTGAGGAAGAAAAAGCCAACTTAGAGAAGGTACTCAAGAGAGGCCAAGACTATAACCTATCCCTAAATAGTGAAAAATGTTTTATGATGATGGAAGGAGTAGTACTAGGTAATTTCATTTCATCAAAAGGCATCCAAGTGGATCCAACAAAGATTGAGGTCATTAGTACATTGCCTATGCTAGGGAAGCAAAAGGATGTGTGAAGTTTCCTAAGACATGCTTGATATTATAGAAGATTCATCAATAATTTCAGTCAACTTGGAACATCCCTTTATAACTTGTTAAAAAAGGATTCTAAATTTGTGTCAAACTTTGAGCATGCTACATCTTTCCTACAGCTTAAAAAGAAGTTCTCATCATAGCACTAGTTTTGAAAGGGCCCAATTGGGAACTTGCTTTCCACATTCATGCAGATGCCTCAGACTATGTTATAGGTGTAGTACTAGGCCAAATGGTAGACTTAGCTGAGCATGCTATTTATTTCATTAGTAAAAAATTTCAAGGTGCATATTTCAATTACATAGTAATGGAAAAGAAGCTACTTGTAGATATCTATGCACCAAATAAATTAAGGAAGTATATTATTGGATATGAATTATATGTTCATATTGACCAATCTTCTATAAAGATTTGATGAATAAGCCTACAATATAAGGAAGATTGGCTTGTTGGTTGCTACTTATGCAGTAATTTGATATCACAATAGTATATAAACTTGGTAGGGCCAATGTGGTAGCTGATTTTTTCTCTTAGTTGCACATCCTTGATGGCTACACCAATTAATGACACTTTTCAAGATGAAAATCTTTTGCTATTGTCAAAAAAAAATCCATGGTATGGAGATATTTCAAACTACCTAACAATAGGAAAGATGTTAGTTCATTTCTCTACTAAAGAAAGAAAGTTACTAGTTCAAAAGAGCTTTAACTATTATTGGATTGTTGGATTTATGTTTTATAGTGGTCCTAGTCAAGTAATGTGTCAGTGTATGAGATAAGTAAAACATATGGTATCTTGAGGGGATATCACAATGAGCCCTATAGAGGTCATTTTGCAACCAAATAGACATCATTTAAAATATTGGCAATTGGGTATTATTTGCCAAGTTTACACAAGCATGTGGCTAGATACACAAATAAATGTGATAAGTGTCAATGCATGGGGAGACCCACTAAATTAGATGAAATGCCTCTATAGCCTCAATTAGTTGTTGCACCCTATTGGGACTCAAAGTTGAAGCCCTGATTTTGAGTACCATTGAAAAATCAAGTCCTATAAATGCCTTTTGATGCATGTGTACCTGGTTGTCCATTTGAAGACTAAGAGGTGTTTAATATTTCTAACACCTTGAATTTAGTGTATCTATGTGTTCCATGATGATAAATTTCCATTTTGAACTATTTTGTGAAGTCCCATTTTGAGCAATGTCCAAATCTACATTTTTGCCTAAGTGTCAAATAGGGACAAGATGCCTAGTTTGCAATTGAATATCTCACACCCAGCAATGTTTCATGACTCACCACTTTGGAGTGTTTAGTGTCCATACCAGAGAGCCTATTTTTTAGATTTTGAGTCATTTCAAATCCATTTGACTAGGTTTTGAATCCCTCAGAGTTGGTCATTTATTGTTGTCATGCTAATATGAATTGTTTTGAATTCTCGGAGGCCCTATTTGACTTGTTAAAACTTTGACTCAGTTGACCAAAATGAGAAAATTCCTTTTGCATTTCATTTTAGAGGTCAAATACTTTCTATGTTTAAATTTTGAGATTGTGAAGAATCTATTTGATCAATTTTCAAACGCGATTCCAAATGCAATTTCTAACTTTTTACTAGTGTCATAAAGTGCAGATTGGTCGGTACCCTTGTTCGATATGTTGTAACTCAAGATCTATGATAGGTGAGATCAAATGGATTGTACCATTGTGTTGTACTCTAAAAATACTTTAAGTGTGCCAATTTTCAAGTCTTGATGAATCTGTTTGCATACTTTCCCAGGTCCATTCCATTTGCAAAAAATAATTTTCTACTATTGTTCCCAGTTTACAAATTCCAAGTAGCCCACTTTGACTATTCGCCAAATGTGACTCATTATTCTTCATGAGCCCTAATAAAAAATTTATATTTTCCTCATGATAGTGAACCAATCCCCCAGTTTTCAGCTTCCTAAGTCTCAGTTTGCCTAGTTTTCAAAGCCAATTCTGAACATGTTTTATGGTTTTCTAACATGTTTGCTTGCAGGTAATTATGGAAGGAAAACTTTGACATTCAGTATCTTTTGACTAACAATTCACCATGAGAAAAGAGTCGACACTGTAAGAGTGTGTGGAATAGAGAATCAGTGTCTTGGATTTCAGAGCCTAGTTAGGTGTTTGTGCTAGTTTTTAAGGCTAGTTAAAGGACCTCTTGGCACAAAGTTGATAGTTTGCAAGAAAAGGTGTTTGAAAAGAAAAAAAAAAATTTAGTCGGACCCACTTTGGGGCCTGACTAATCCCATCATATTGATATGATGTTTGGAGATGAGGGTATTTTGATATGAGAGCATCATTGCAAGTTAAATTGGTAAGCAGGGTCTATTCATGATAAACCATGCATAGCAGAGTATCTATCAGGTCATAAATAATTTAAGGCTAGAATATAAGTATTTCAGTTAAGGGCACATCAAGAATTCCATTATTGAGAAAGGCAATGATTGGGATTTTGGCAATTTGATTAAGTAGACCAAATCTAGTAGCTCCAAATTGCCTCTAGGTTCCAAAGGATGGTCTATAATAGATCATACTCTTAGCTAGTACTTAAGTGTGTCAAGATCACACCCTCCATCATTAGTTGAAAGCTCTTTGAAAAGGTATGGAAAGATCTTCTCATGTAAGCTTTTGAGAAGACCCCCTGTCATGTCTGCATGTCCAAGATTCAATAGATATATCTTACAAAATGAAGGTCGGTTGTTTAGGGAAGGTAATCCAAATTCTTTTAGAGATTTGGTAGGAAAGAAATGATTGATTTCTATACATGGAGATCTTCATAGAAACCTTCATAGCCTTGCCATAAATCATTTCCATAAATCTCATGACTTCAAAAAGGCAAAAAAAAAATTCATGACAGATAGTCACATCATTCTACAAAGAACAATGAATACATGGAAGGATAGAAACATGTTTTTTAAGGATGAGTGTAGAAAGCTAGCAATCAATTTTATGGCAAATCAACTTTTGGGTATTTCAACAGAAGAGGAGGTAAATGAAATGGCTCCTATATTCTATGATTTTGTTGAAGGAATCATATCATTTCCAATAAAAAGCTAGGATTTTCATTTTTCAAAGCAATGATGGGAAAAAGAGCTTTGATAAGAAAGATATGTGAAATATTTGATAAAATAAAATATAGTCATGATGGAATAAAGCATAATGGTTTGCTGTTAAGACTTCTTGATGAAGAGAATCTTTGATAAGAAATTGTGGCAGATTTCATTATTGCCACTACTTTTCACTGGTCATGAAACTATAGCCAAGACCATGTCTTTCGCCATATACTTTCTTACCCAATATCCCGAAGCTCTATAGCAATTGCGTGATGAAAATGATTCAGTGAGACAAAAAAGAAACAATGAAATGCTAACAATGGGAAACGAATGCTAGAAAACTTATAGCTCTTCTACTAGATGTGATTTTAAAAAAAAAAACTAATTTACAAGCATTAAAAAAGTGACAAATATCTTCTTAGTCTTTCAATTTGTTGAAAATCTCAATGTCTTCAGTTTGTCTAGAACATACTTTTATAGTAACTTGGGAGAACTGTCATGGCATTCTCAAAATTATGTTGGATTGGAATCAAAATTTGTGGGCACTAGAACCCATCAGTAAGAATAGAGTGTAGCCATGCTTCAAGTTTTTGTGCCCCCTATTTCTACCTTGGCCCACTCAAGACCATTCAATATATTCATTCCTACCCTTCCAATTCTTCCATGCCCAATAAATAGGGACTAAATTGAAGCTGCACACTAAAAGAGTTGAAATAGAAGCTGATACAAGACCAAGTCACATGAGAGAAAATAATCTACAAATGAATTAGAATTCAAAAAACCCACTTTGTGCATATCCTTCAATCATCAAATTCCATGAAGCCACATCTATTTGAGTCATCTCGTCAAATTGATTATGTGCCTTGCAAGTTTTTCTACATTTTGTATACATGTTTATAATTACACAATTGAGGATGATCCCATTCAATTATGTTAAAGAGGAGTTATCACAGTTGACCAAAGGAGAAGGTTGCATTTCATCAGGAGAAATCCATTTGAAGGGAATAAATCATGTCATATTTCCCTAGCCGTAGCTTGTAGAATATGTAGGTCCACGAATCATTGGAAGCAATGCAACATTTGACTATAGACTTGATTGGGTGTCGCTCTATCCTTCATGATCATTACAAACTACTCCATAAGAAATATGTTGAATATCCACATAATGTATATGTGGAACTCAAAAATCATGGTGTCCGACTAACCAAAGTTGTGGATGATTAGTAGTTGTGCTTAAGGAGCAGAGAGGAAGACCGTTCAAAAATGTTATTCTCCATCCACAAAGCAGAGAGATTTTATAATATTTAAATACTATCCTACACACACAACTTAATATCTATAGGACACTACCTTTTAAAAGGCAATGCTCATGTGTTGTGGGCCATGTGGTTGGTTGAATGAAGAAGATGAATAAATTTTGACCAAGTGTCTTGAGGAGAAAAGTTGCCAAAAAAGTTGAAGAATCCTGTGTTCACCATGTCACCATCGAAAAATGGGAAGTTTTCCAACAAGCGCCATGGCGATCTCCCAGAAAAATAAAAAAATTGGTGGGAAGTGTGGGGCTAGGTGGCACAAGGACATGGAACCCAGAAGCTATGGCAGTGACATGTCAGGCTAAAGAGGCTGAACCACAATCTGCCAAGTGGTACCGCATGAGTGGTCAAAGGTAATACTATTGGAAAAGAGGGTTAGATTCTGATGATTGCCATGTCACCACTAAAAAATGAGAGGTTTTCTGCCAAGTACCATGGTGACCTCCCAAAAAATCTAGAAATCTGGTGAGAGTTGGTAAATGCTATGGAGCCTGCCCAAGATCGTTGGCCTATCACTGATTGATAGGTGGCACTACTTGGGTGGTGATGGGAGCTATAAGGGAATTTTTTTTAAATTATATCTGTTTAGTTTGAATGATTAAATTTTGAATTTGAAATTTTTGCTTCAAATATGATTTTCTATGGCAAAGACTATAGAAACTTTTAAATTTTTCAAATTCAAATCCTTTAACTGCTTTGTTCATAAGTTGGGGACCTATTTTTTCAAACATCTACTAGAGGGGCATTTTTTGTCCAAAACATACACTCCAATATACCGTTGGAACCAAGACAAGATGAATTTTCCAAATATGAGGTTAGATTTTGCATAGATATTCATTGGTTCGCTCTATAAGTAGATTTGTATTTTCTAGGGCATTCTCAGTAGAATGGGCATTTTTCATCAGAGTATCAAAATTAGTTCGAGGACAAGTATTGAAGTTTGTTGAAGCCTAAATGAATTCTGAAAAGTTTTCTTGGCTTGTAGAGGTCATTTTAAACTAATTTTTTACCTTTTCCTTGATTCCAGATTTGGCATCAAAAGCAGTTATTGTTCCATCAAGTATTAGAGATATCTTTATGCTTTTGGGAGGCCAAATGATAGAGGATTTGATTTCCCAATTGTAGAGAGAGATTACAAAGATGCTTTGTCACTTCTAGGAATTGTTTTCCAAGTGGACACATGTCAGACACACAATAGATCTGGGAATTCACTCTCCTGTATATCATTCTCTTTCTCATTCTTTGTAGAGGTTCCAATTTTTCACTGTGAGACCATTGTAGGTTGGAAAAAGTAGCGAAAAGTTAAGAATTGGAAATTGAATCAAAATTAGCTATGGAATTGATGGATTTTGAATGGAAAGATCTAGGATGTGCTAGTTCCATACCATGAAGCTTTGCTTTGGCTGTGATAATCCCTTCCCATCCCATCAGTTTCTCATTTCAACCATTTTCTCTCTTGTATGACAACATATGTTCATTGTAAAATCTAGTTTATTAGGTACTTTATAAGTCAATTTCATGCATTTGCATGTATTATTTCAAGAAAATCAATATAAAGAATAGCAAGTGTTGAGTTTCATTTTATATCTTGTCTCCTTTATCAGTGATTTGCAATATTTTATGATCTTTGAACAAATAGTCTAGGTCATAGTTGCAGTCCCTTAAGGTTGTATATTATTTTATTGTTGGTTATAATTCAATGAGTTATGTAAATGCTTCAAGGAAACCAATAGGGTTGCAAGTTTATTGAGGAGGATATCAAATAAGAATGAGATTTAGATTGAACATTGATATCCAATTTACAAGGTAAATGGATAGATCTAGAATCTTGGAATAGGTTATGTGTCTTAGATGTCCAAAAATGCATGAAAGAGATTTGTGAATTTACCCAATGGATGAGGCACTGATCAACTACATGATCATTAGCTTGTTGTTTATACTTGGTTTTCATCCGCTTTCCTTGCCCACATAAAATCAAATCAAATTCAAATCATCTTTATATTTTATATTGAAGAACTAAGATAGAAAGCCCCCACTCAGCTTATGAATTGTATTATCTTGCATTTAGCTATTGTAGATTTATGATATTGTATGATTCAATAGGAGAATATAAGGTCTAAATCTACTATTAATAGATTCAAGAATATGTTTAGCATTGGCACCATATCAATTGAATCTGAGGTCCACCTACCTAGGTTTGGCAGAGCCTGAAGTAGAAGAATGGTCTAACCTTATAGTTGGCTTGGTGTCTGAAATGATATGTTGAAGATGGGTGTTAGCTACCCCTAGATATACCTTATTCTCATTGGGGTAACTTGAAACTGTCTTTGTTTCAAAACACGAACAACATGGTGACTCTGGTGGGGAGATAAGTGTTGGATACAATTATTCAATTGTGTGTTGTCTTTGATGTTACACAAATGTTATATCAGGTATCAGACAAAGTCTACTAAGCTCAGTTGGTCAACAAAGCAAAAGAAAGAGTCTACTAAACTTAAATAGTTAGCAAAGTGAATCACAAAGTCTACCGAGCATTTTTGGAAGTCACACTATGAAGATAGTTTCTACCGAGCTCACTCGAGTGCTAAAAGATTCTGTGACAAAATTTAGTTTCTATCAATCTTACAAGGTCAACAAAGGAAAATCAGTTCTTAACGAGTTCACTTAGTCTCCAAAGGATTTTGCAGAGTTTGCAGTGTTTACCAAGCTTCACTTGGTTAACATTGAAAATCATTTCTAGAGCAGTGTTTACCAAGTAGGGTTGACCAATGAAGGATTTCATTGTTTTGGTAAATAAAGTTTAATTATTTCATCTAATGTTTGTACCTGACTAATGTATTGTTTATTGGTAAATGTAACTTGTAAATGAGCTGACTTGACAATTTGCAAGGTATAAATAAAAGGTCAAGTTGTGAACTCTAAAGTATGAATGAATATATGAATGAGCAAGCATGCAAGTGAGTTGATTGTGTCAAGAGTAAGTGTGAGAAAATTTTGAAGAAGGATCATATATCCTTAAGGAGCAGAAAATGTGTATTCGATCAGTAAGGATCTAGTAAAGTAGAACAAAGATCTATATCAATAAAGTTCAATTGCATCTCATTCAGGTCACTCATTGTTACTTTCTCACACTTGTAGCAATGAATTGTAAATCTCTTAACAGAGTTGGTTTAGCAGCCATTTTTGTAAATCCTCTAACAAGGTGGATAGTTCTACTAAATTGTTCTAAAGTCCTCTAGCAAGGCCACTCCTAATAGGGTGTTTAAATCCTCTAACAAGGTCACACCTAACAATATGTTTTGTAAACTTTAACAGGGTTGACTCCTAATAGGGCTCACTTCAGAAGAGTGAAAATTGGTAGCTAGTTACTTGATGGTTTTTCTCATATTGGGTTTCCATGTTAAATCCGGTGTCTCTTGTGTTGATGTTATTTCTTTTATGTATGCTTGTTAAATTTTTGAGATCAGTAATAAATTAACATCTACCGAGTTATAGCATTTTTCTATTTGGCTACTGAGTGAGATCATTAACTAGTTATTAAAGACATCTAAGGGATCTGTGAATTTGTTTTTATGGTAACTAATTCACCCCCCCCCCCCTTCTAAGTTACTCCATCTATAATTTCAAAATTTGGTATCAGAGCTTTTGGTGCTTGCAAGAAGGATTTCAAGATCTAAGCTAAAGATTAGGATGTCTTACAAAAAGGATTGAAATATCTGCATGAAGCAAGACTCCATCTGGATTCCATTGGAGATACAAGATTGAAATATCTAGATGAAGAATATGTAACTCCTTCTGATACATTATCTGCTAATGAAATTGCTGAGAAAAAGAGTCATAACACCATGATGATAAATATTGCATCTGCCCTAAGCTATGAAGAATTTAATGATGTCAAGGATTGCAAAACTTCCTTTGAAATGTGGAACAAGCTGAAAGAAATCTATGGAGGTGATGATAATGTGAGAAGAGCCAAAGTAGAAAGTCTAAGAAAATAATTTGATCAAATGAGGATGAGATAGGATGAAAACATTGCCAAATATGTTGAAAGAGTCAAAGTAGTTGTCAGTGCAATCGAGGCTTCTAGAGGAGACATTGAGGAGGAAATAGTTGTAAGTAAAGTTCTTAGAACATTACTTCCCATTTATGCAATTAGAGTTTCTGCAATTCAAGAAAGAAGATGTGAAGCAAATCATAAAATAAATTTAGAGGCCATAATTGGAAGATTGACTGCATTTGAGCTAGATAACTATGACAACTATGTTCTAGCTTCCAAGAAGATTGAATTAGAATTTGAAGCCAAGATTTCACTTAAGGAGAAAGGCAAGAAAATAAAAGATTCTCAGTCAGAAAGTGAAGAAGAATCAGAACAGAGTTCTAACAGTGATCTTGAGGTGGTTGAAGCTCTACTAGCAAGGAAATATTCTAGAGGCAGAGGAAAATACAAAGGTAAGGTTCCTCTAATCTATTTTTTATGTGAAGAAATTGGACATATTGTTGCTAGGTGCCCAAATAAGCAGAACATAGATGAGAAGAAAAGTCACAAGTGTAATGGAAAGAAACACTTCAAATAATTCAAGGACAAAGGTAAAAAAGCATGTTTCATGGCTAAGGATTCTAATGATTCTGATGAAGAAGAAGATGAGATTTTTTACATTGCTGTGAAAGACGAATTTGATAATGATGAGAAAATGGAACTTATCTCTCATGTGAGAAAAAATGATACATGGATTATAGATAGTGGTTGCTTTCATCATATGGCTGGTGATAAAACTTAGTTTGAACATTTTGAAGACTATGATGATGGTAGTGTGAGGTTTGGTAATAATGAACTTTATTGCATAAAAGGAAGAGGAAGAATCTCACTAACCAAAGAGCTTGTTTGTGATAATGCATATTAGGTAGGAGCACTAAAACACAATTTGTTGAGTGTGGCCCAACTACTCAATAATGGATTCAAAGTGGAATTCATGCATGGAAAAGCAAGACTACTGGATGACAAAGGAAAGCTGATTAGATTTGGAATTCAAACAAAAGGTAACTTATTCTATCTTGGACTTGGTGAATGTTCATGTTTTATTGCTCAAGTTGAAGAAAGTTGGTTATGGCATAGAAGGTTGTGTCATGTGAACTTTGATAACTTGGTGAAAATAAGAAAATTCAGAAAAGTAAGAGGAATTCCTACTATAAAGAAACCTGAGGTTGGTCTATGCAAGAATTGTCAGATTGGTAAGATGGGAAAGACTAGCTTTAAAAGTAAGAACTGTCAGTCTAAAGAAGTTTTAGAAATTGTGCATACTAATTTGTGTGGACCTATTGGAATTGAAAGCTATACTGGAGAAATGTTCTTCATTCTTTTTGTTGATGATTACTCAAGAATGATGACTATCATGTACCTAAAAGAGAAATCAGAAGCATTTGAAAAGTTCAAATGATATTTGGCTAGAGTAGAAAAGGAAATAGGAAAAGGACTGAAATGTTTGAGGTTAGACAGAGGTGCTGAATTGATCTCCCATGAGTTCAATAACTTTTTCATTGAAAGAGGGATCAAAAGATAGGTATCAGTCCATGGAACTCTCGAGAAAAATGGAATAGCTGAAAGGAGCAATAGATCTATCATGGAATATGCAAGAACCTTAATGATTGAAAAGAACATTGCTATCAAATATTGGAAGGAAGCTATCAACACTGTAGTTCATACCCTGAACAGAGTATAGCTAAAGAAGGACTCATTCAAAACCCCCTATGAGTTATGGTATGGCTATAAGCCCAATGTAAGTTACCTAAAAGTATTTGGAAGCAAATGTTACATTTTGAAAGAATCTAGAAAAGGTAAATTTGATGTGAAGGGTGATGAAGAAATATTTTTGGGACATTCTTGCAAGAGTAAAGCACATCTAATCCCACAATAATGGGTTCCACTTTTTGACCAATTTTGACACTAAAATCAATATTTTTGCAACAAACGTCACGTTCAAGTGACTATATCTCCAAAACTATAAATAATTTCAAGATGACATAAACTAGTGATTTTGAGTACTTTGTTCCTAGTTTGTAACCATATTTTTTAATCTTAAAAAAAGAAATTATTTATGTCAATTTTTTTTATCTCCTCCGAATTTAAGTGGTACATAATAAAATTCAATATTTTAAAAAGTGACAGTCCATTTGACACACATAACTTTTTTTTTCTAGAAATGATAATGAAGTAATTATTTTGACGTTAGATTTGTAACATCAATATCTAGAGGATGCATTTGGTTTGATTTATTTTGGTTGAATATTTTATAGTTTATGAAGTTTTGAAGTGACATGAACTGTAATTCAGACATATGTTCCGTTTGACACAGATAATTTGAAGTCAATTTATCATAAACCATTTTTTTTTTTAATAGAAAGGTATCTCAATAAGCCAGTTCCTTCATATTTTTCAAAAAAAATTTGACCTAGTTTACTAATTTTCCCGAGGTGTCAAAGTCAGTTGATGTTCAATCGGTAAAGAACCTATAATGAGTTAAACTCATATTTGAAAGTCTTAATGATTAAATTATTTATTAAAATTATATTCATTGGAAAGCTTGCTCTGAGTAGCACATTTTGAAATTTTTTATTTTACAGTAGGAGATCATTCTCCTACAATTATGGAAGTCAAAAGAGCAATATATATATATATATATATATATATATATCTAAAAAATAGGTGAAATTTTTTTTAATTTTGTATGTTCGTGCGAACATAGCGTTCGCGCAAACATGTGTCATAAAATTTTGCGACCGCTGGAAAAGTTTGGACACATGTTCGGCCGAACATGTGTAATTCAACGTGTTCGTGTGAACACCCAAAACAATAAAAAAAGTTTCCATTTTTCTTTTTATTTGCCATTTTTATAACTATTTACCATCAACCTAACGATGTGCATTGTTTGAATTTCCCATGAATTTCATTCACAAAATTGAAAGCATCAATTTGGTAAAAATATTGTACATTTAAACTATTTATTTCTTTCTTTCATTAGTGAAGTTGTTTGATGGATGCATTGAAGTTAAATTAAAAATTAGTAACATATTAATGGTGTTAAAAAAATGTATATTCTTGTTGTGTTACTAATGGTCTCCTTGCAGCATGTGGCAATCGTGGAATAAAGACATGATCGTAACAAACAACTAATGCTTGTTTTGCAGGACATTGTCAAAGACCATGGTGTGTTTGTCAAAACCATGTGTGTGGATTTATTAGATTAAATAACACTTTATTTGGTGCTTAAAATGAACTTTTTATTTTCTGTCTAGTGTATCTATAGTGTTTAAATCCCTAAGAGTTGCATTGGACATATCCTCTCCCATCGCCATTCGTGGATCTTGGGTGTAAGAGAAATCCATGTAACTTTTATAGGAGGCCTACCTTGGACCAAGATAATCAATATTGGGTATGCCAAGGGATGACCTCAGAGCAGTAACGGGCCAAAAGCTAGGTCAATGTTCCAGCCGCTATATAAAACTTGATTACGGTGAAAGCTATGTTAGCGATATTGCTGAGTGATAGCTCTCCTCCAGTACCTTTATGGTGTGTCAAACCTCAGTTCTCGGGGCTGGGAGACCTTTTGAGGAAGTTTATCACTCACTTGTTGAACAGAATGCCCTTACTAAAAACCATGTTTTAGTGGCCAAAATCCTTTCTATCCATTGGCTCAAGGGGTCACCCATGCTCATTAAGACATCCTACATTCTCACAGTCCTTAGTAGAGACAACAGTCCCTTGGGAAGTCATGCCCCTTGAGACGCAGATCTTAGTAGCCCCGAGAAGTGAGTGCACTGTAAGGGGGAGCCTATGGTGCCAAGGTCCTAAGTTGTCCGCTCTGGATAAGTGCAGTTGAACTTTGGTTCAAGTAGGAATTTAGTGGATATAGTCCTAAAGCTTAGGTTTTGGTGTGATTGTTCACTTTTAACAATAGATATTCTTGTCTTAATGTGTCTTGTGTGTGTAAAACATAATCAATATAAAAGCTAACATTCAAATTTACACCTTGGAAACTTGCAAAACCTTGTCAAAACATTAAACATTGTCAAAACCTTGTCAAGATTTTACCTCAGTTTAAAAAACCTTATGTGTACCTCTATCATTAGCATAATCATATTCCTAAATGTCATTTTTGACTAACCCTAGTGCTATATCCCCCTCATATTGCATTGTGCAAACCCTAGCATCATTTTCACTATCAAACTCTATCAAATTGTCCATCAACCAACTTGTCTTCTTGATCACCTATCCTCATTTTACATTGCCTAAACATCATTATCAACCCTAGGAAACCATCGCTTGCATAGTCCACTTTGCATAAACCTACCTTTAGCATCTTTACCAAGTCAAAAACATAACTCTAACTTTCATTTTGCATATCATATTCTTCATCTTGCATACCTTCAAAACGACACCTTGCATTTGCACTTGCATAACATCCCTAGGACATTTGCACTTTGCATATCAAAACCCTATGTCATTTAACATTTCCTCACATTGAATAACATCTCTAAACATTTAAAAATCTCAAAAACACTCATATCTTGCATACCCACATCTTAATTATCAAGTTTTGACCTCTTTTACCAACTGCAACCCTGTTTTACCAACTGCACACTTCATGGGTGAAGTTGGTAGTTTCAAGGTGCAGTTGATAGTTTTAGGGAACACTTGGTAATTAGGTGTTTCATTCTAAGTTCAAGAACCCTAATCTTCACTTCCAAACCTTGCATTGCATCCCAAGACCTTAGGAAACACTATAAATTATTCAAAACACTCAAAATTTGCATTTTAGGCACCCTGCAACTCTATTTTACCAACTCCAACCTTTTTTTATCAACTGCACACTTTGTTAGCTTAAAGAATAAATTTGAAAAATCATTGTCAATACACTTAACCACTTTTCCACTAAACAATGCCAAACAAAGAGTAGGTGCCGAGTAATATGAAGTGTCGAGCTATATCAAGTGCCGAGTAACAGTAGGTGTCGAGTGTAACAAGTGCTGAGTGTTAACAAGTGCCGAGTGTGAACAAGAGCTGAGTGTTAACAAGTGCCAAGTAATAGCAAGTGCCGAGTGATACAATTTTGTTTAGGTGCCAAGCTATCCAAGAAATAACATGTGCCAAGCATCAGCAATGCTTGAGGAGCCCAGTAACTCAGAATATCAGCATAAGAGTTTGTAATTGATGCAAATAGTTTTTGCAGCTGACATAAGGAAAATTTTGAAGGATTTAATGATGAGATCGAATCCTTTATCTTTCCTATGGAATCTACATGCAACCAATAAGAAAAATGATAAAGGCATGCAACCAATCAGTAAAAGACAAGTATTGAGCGGGAAATTGAGATTCAATGTGGATCGTAGATCCATATCTAACCCTAAGTCTTTGAAGTCTTTATAAGGAAGACAAAATTTCATTGTAAAGATATATGAGTGGACATACAAGGGTGCACGAGAAAATCTATTTTTAGAAGCGAGGGTTATCAGATCACAAAAGGATCAAGTTTAGAGAAAGCGGAAAAGGTGCCTACATTCAACAATCAAGGATTTTAATCTATCAGGTTCATTATACCTAATAATTTCTAGCAATTGTATTAGAATGAAAATCCTATGGTGATAGGTTAGCTTGACAGCTATTTTCTAGATCCTTTAATTAGGTGATTAAAATCCTTTAACAGGGTGACACTTCATGTTAAGTGTTTGTAAAGCCTTTAACTAGGTCACTATTGATACAGTGTAAAGCCTTTAACAGGGCAGGCCTTTAACAGGGCAGACCATCAGAAGTGGTTGAACAATATTGCTGCAGTAATTTTTGTGGGTACCATCCCCACCCCAGTTTTACCTTCTTATTCCTGGAGGGTTTCTGGGTTACCAAATTCCAGTGTTATGTGTTGTTGATGCATGTGTTTAGTTTCATATTTGTTTGATGTATTTACATGTATGCAATTTACTCGCAGTTAAAATTTTTATTGGCTAAAGTATAATACTTATGATTCACCACCCCCCCCCCCCCCCCACCTCATAAGTACTCTTTCCATATTTGAATATTCCAACAATTGGTATCAGAGCTCAATCTAAGTTCTCACAAGGAAAAGTCTAATAGCTTGGAGGAAAAAATCTAAAGATGGAAGCTTTCAAACTTGGAAAGATCATTGAAAATCAGGTGATAGATGTGCAACTTGCTCTACATAGCTTGGAGGAATTTAGAAACAAGTTGAAAAATTCATTAAAAAAAGGAAGGATCTAGCCATAGCCGAAAATGAGATAAACTACAAAGAGATTGATACCACTAACGTATTTTTCAACGGAGACACTAAAGAGTTTGATGCAACAATAGCAGAACTAATGGAGAAAAACAAAGCTCAAATAGAGGAGATAAGATCTCTCAAGATGGTGTTGGAAATATTCAGGTCTAACAATGTTACTGAGAGGGGAGGGGTGAATCAGTAACCTTTAAAATTTAAACCAATTCAGCATAATAAACAATTCACCATTCATTCATCTACTTTACTCAATGCATGAAAAGATTAACAAACTGATTTGGTGACCCAGAAACCTTTCAAATTGAAAGTAAAACTGGGGTGGGGATGATGCCCACAAAACTTCAATACTGCAGTCTAAAGTTGGCCGATTAAGGCTTACAATGATCACTTCTAGTGATCTTCCCTATTAGGAGCAAGTAGGACTGCTAGATCCACCTTGTTAGAGGATTTACAAACATACGATGAAGTATGCACTCTATTAGGAGATTTACAAAAGACTATTACATCTACCCTGTTAAAGGATTTACAAAACTGATTCACCTGTTAGGATGAAGCAGTGGATCTGCTTGCAACTGGTTTGCTGATTAGATCTTGTGTACTGATCACTTGATGTGATGGATATATCTTTGCTGCTCCTTGATAACCTTTTTGAATACTCCGCTACTGATTATCTTTCAATTCTCTCTTACTTCACTGTTACTTCTCTTCATCATTTCTGTTATATTGCAAATGGCACAATACATTACATATATACCATTCCAATATTTACAGCAACAAGGTCGGCCAAACACAAGTGGACAAAATATTACTAAGTCGGCCAGATAGTAGAAAACTCAGGTTCCTCAAACTCACTCGGTGACCTTCTGACACTCGACATCCACTACATTACACGACATCATCATGTACTCGGTAGAGGTAGGGGCTTGGTCCATACTAATCACTCTGAGTAGCTTGGAACTTGTTAACCACTGGTGACTCGGTAAACATTGTGTCACTCGGTAGAAACTAACTCCTTCGATTCACTTGGTAAGCACTGAATACTTCTTTGACCTTTCTATCTTGGTAATCACTGAAACCTTCATTTACCTTCTTGACTCAGTAAATACTAAATCCTTCGTTTACCTTCCTGACTCGGTAAACACTAAATCCTTCGTTTACCTTTCTGACTCGATAAACATTAAAACCTTCGTTTACCTTCTTGACTCGGTAAACACCAAAACCTTCATTTACCTTTCTGACTCGGTAAACACTAAAACTTTTGTTTACCTTTCTAACTCGGTAAACACTAAAACCTTTGTTTACCTTCCTGACTCGGTAAACACTGCTGAACATACTTGGTAACCAACGAATGCTCAGTATGAATTGTAAACTGAGTGATGAACTCGGTAAGCATTAAGAATCAAATAAGTGTTGTAACTAATGACAAATGTATCATTATTCCAACAATCTCCCCCTTTGGCATTAGTGACAAAAACACTTATGAGCCAAAATTTATATACAAGATCTGACAAAACTGATTTGATTCTGCTGTGTTGTGTGCTGAATATACATGGGCTACCTTACATATAACTCCCCCATACAATATACACAAGGTTTTTACATGAGTTATATGAATTTATTCTTTATTACTTTATTACCTTCTCCCCTTTTGTGTCTGATTTTCTGATTTTCCTCTATATATTGCTTTCTCCCCCTTTTTGACAATAATGCCAAAGAATAAAGAATGTATTTACATGGAGACACCAAAATGTGTGATAAACTTAGAATGTACCTGAAGAATTAGTTGCAGAGTTTTATCCCAATTGGCTTGCAGGATTTTACATGTAGAGAGAGCTACTTGAACTTCTGTAGAAAGTTCAATCACATGGTCTACAACAGAGAAATTATTGTCATGGATCAATGTTTTTGAATATGCAATGTGCTTCTGCATTGTGTTCATGACAGGAAGGATCATATTCTGGATGTCAATCAAAGTAGACCTGATCCTTGCTTCCTCTCTCAGCAATTCTGCCTGTTTCTCTGACAAAAATTTGATTCTCAGATGATGGGATGAACTTGCACTGTGGTCAGATTGCAGCATTTGGGCACTGACCTTCATATCTACATCAATTTTATTCAAATTTTCTTTTATTTCCTTTATATACTCGGTAACATCACAAAGTTTTGCAAAAAGTGAGGTTACATTATTAAAAGAATTTTCAATGTCAGACAAAATTGAGGTTAATTCAACCTGTTTTATTGCTAAGTGCTGAGCAATGTGCTCAAGCACCTTATATTCAAATTTCTTTTCTGCTTTCTCTACTAATTTTTCTTGTCCTGAGATATCCTCATTGAATTTATTTATTGCTTCTTCTAGCTGTAACAAAATGTGTTGAGATGAATCCACATCAACACTTATAGCCTTAGTTATTATGTTCTTAGCACTCTCAATGATGTTGAATTCTTTGTCCCTTTCATTCCTTAGCTAGATTTGCTATGCCTTTTGCTCGAGACGCTGACTAGCCAATCTCAGTTCATTAACTGTAGCAGTTTCTAGATTTATCTGTGGAATGACAATTTCTTCATACAAATCTATATCACTATCTGTAAGCAGCAGTCTTAAGGGTGTCTTTGGTTTATCTATAGTACTTACCTCCTTTCCTTTTGAAGTAGATACAAAATTGGAGTATCTTTCCTCCATACAACTGCACCCTCATATGGAAAGAATTTCTGTACATAGAAAAATAAACAAACTAGCAAAGAACCAAATTTACAAGGGTTTGTCTTTGCAGTCCTTATGCTATCCATATTTTTATTGAATTGTTTTAATAGCACATCAACTAGGTCAAACTCCATATTTTTCTTTAAAATTTTATATGCCAAATCTACAGCCTCACAAGGTACACTATTTAGCCTGCTGGAACTATACAGTTTGTATGCAATAACATAAATACCAAATTTCAGTTCTATATCTGAAACATTGTTGAGCTTTAAACTTCTGCCATCCCATTCAGCTTGGGTTAATTTCTGGATCTCATCTCGACCTAGGGTTTTGGTGGTTTTGGCTTTGGTCAACATTGGTAAACCCATGATTTTGTGGATCATCTTCTTTGTTATGAGGATGGGTTGTTCTAACCACAATTGTCCATTATGCACACGACTTAAGATATACCTCACCCATTTCACTTGGAAACTCCTTGGCAGATGCGGGTATGGGTTAAGCCTTTGGTTTCCAAATGTTTGAACTTAGGTTTTAGGGTTCCATCCACGCATAACTCGGGTAGGGTATTATCCATATCTAGTGTCCCTATTTCTTGCACAATACACTTGAAATGAGTACGAATATCATTATAAGAAGTACCTTTGGAGGGATCTGCGATTGAGCTACATGCGGGTCGAGTGATTCAGCGATGGCAGGAACAATTTTGAAATTGGGTGCCTCCCATTCGACTCCCTTCACAAGCATTTCAAAACCTCTCTTTTCCTTGCTGCCACTGGTGCTTGCGGATGCCATTGCTACTTGGTGAGAGAACAATTTTGTAACACAATTTCTTTGCTGGAAAATCACTTCAAATCACTTGAACTCGCTTGGATGCACTTGAAAATATATTTTCTCTGTGAGCTCTGAATTCGCGGTGAAAAATGAGATCAAATTTTGCCTTTTTGATTGAAATCTTGTCATTAATGCTCAGGTACGAAGGTAGCTGAGAATTAGGGTTTTATAAATAGTCACCGACTTACTTGGTAAACCTTGCAGCTCAGTGAACACACAAAACCTTTCTTATCTTCCCGAACAAGCTCGGTAAAGTCTGGAAACCAACCTTACTCGGTAGATGCAACACTGTGAATTATGACTTGTATCTGCAATACTAATTTTTCATTTCCACTTCTTCTTTCTGGAACTACCTAGGATATGGCTTGAAGATGCAGTCCCTTATCCTTCTTGATAAGTCTTAATTAGATATGGTGGAGTCACCCATTTCTAGAGTGACATTTCCATCATTTGAATTTTCTTGCTCAGTAGACTTAGGAATCCACTGTTGTTTCATTTGCTTTCGAATATTATCAGCTCTAGTTTTCTTTTCATCTTCAACCTTTCCTATATTCATGCAATTCTTGGCTATATGACCAAGTTTAGTACAAGTATAGCATCTTATGGTTGTATCTTTCTTCCTTAGGTGATGCCTTCTACAGTTTGTTCCTATGTGTCCATATTCTCCACAATAGTGACATCTACACCAAGTATTGTAATCCCAACCAAATATTGCTTTGACAATTTGTTCTGCTAGATTGAGTGATTTTGATCTACATTCAGATGCCTTATGTCCGTGTTTCTTGCATTTGTGACACTTGCCTTCAAACTTTGGTTTCTCCTTGCATTCATTGGCTTTGTGACCATGCTGATTGCAATTGAAATATTTGCCATTGAATTTACCTTTACCATTACTCCAAAATTTGTTAGATGTATGACCTATCTTGCCACAATGATTACAAGTGGGTCTTTGATTCCTTTGGGTACCTTGTTCAGAAGATTCACCTTCTTCCTTGTATCCAAGACCAGCTTTACCCTTTTGCTTATAAAAATTCTGCTCATTTTGCTGATTCAATTGACTCATGTCTGCTTGAGATTTCATCATCCTTTCATTGACTTGTTTTTCAATAGTTAGATCATTTTCCAAGCTTTCATTGATTTGTCTTTCAGTTCTTAAGTCATTTTGTAGATTTTCATTTTGTGCTCTGAGAATCCTGATTTCTTCATTTGCATTAGATAGTTGATCTACTAGATCTTCATGTTCAAGGGATTGATTTTGAGTTTCATGACTTCTATCTTCCAATTCTTCTTGTGCTTTGTTTCTTTGTTCCAAAACTTCACATAGCCTGATTGACTATATTTCCTGCTCTCTCTTAAGCTTTCTTACCTCTTCTTGCAGAGATCCATTCTTTTCTAGAAGTTCTTTGATTGCTTTGTCAGCTTCTTCTGTATTACTTGATGGTAACAAATCTTCAATCCTTTCTTCAACATAAAAATGGTCATTTATTTGTCTTGCAAGTTCCTTTCTTCTTTTTAGTGATTGAGAAAGATGTTCCTTTGCTTCTTTGAGTTGAACCATGGCCATCTCCAAATCTAGCTTCTCATTCTCAATAGTTTTGTCAAGTCTGAATATCTCCATTGTCCTTGATCTTTGCTGAAGCTGTCAAGCTTTGTCCTGAGAACCACAAAGCTTTGATAACAATTGTTGGAAATATTTAGGTCTAACAATGTTACTAAGAGGGGAGGGGTGAATCAGTAACCTTTAAAATTTAAACCAATTCAGCATAATAACAAATTCACCATTCATTCATCTACTTTACTCAACGCATGAAAAGATTAACACACTGATTTGGTGACCTAGAAACCTTTCAAATTGAAAGTAAAATTGGGGTGGGGATGATGCCCATGAAACTTCAATACTGCAGTATAAAGTTGGCCGGTTAAGGCTTACAATGATCACTTTTGGTGATCTGCCCTGTTAGGAGCAAGTAGGACTACTAGATCCACCTTGTTAGAGGATTTACAAACATAAAATGAAGTATGCACTCTGTTAGGAGATTTACGAAAGACTGTTAAGTCTACCCTGTTAAAGGATTTACAAAACTGATTCACCTGTTAGGATGAAGTAGTGGATCTGCTTGCAACTGGTTTCTTGATTAGATCTTGTGTACTGATCACTTGATGTGATGGATATATCTTTGCTGCTCCTTGATAACCTTGTTGAATACTCCGTTGCTGATTATCTTTCAATTCGCTCTTACTTCACTATTACTTCTCTTCATCATTTCTGTTATATTGCAAATGGCACAATACATTACATATATACCATTCCAATATTTACAGCAATAAGGTCGGCCAAACACAAGTGGACAAAATATTGCTGAGTCGGCCAGATAGTAGAAAACTCAGGTTCCTCAAACTCACTCGGTGACCTTCTGACACTCGGCATCCACTACATTACATGACATTGTCATGTACTCGGTAGAGGTAGGGGCTCGGTCCATACTAATCACTCTGAGTAACTTGGAACTTGGTAACCACTGGTGACTCGGTAAACATTGTGTCACTCGGTGGAAACTAACTCCTTTGATTCACTTGGTAAGCACTGAATACTTCTTTTAACTTTCTATCTTGGTAATCACTGAAACCTTCATTTACCTTCCTGACTCGGTAAATACTAAATCCTTCATTTACCTTCCTGACTCGATAAACACTAAATCCTTCATTTACCTTTCTGACTCGGTAAACATTAAAACCTTCGTTTACCTTCTTGACTCGGTAAACACCAAAACCTTCGTTTACCTTTCTGACTCAGTAAACACTAAAACCTTTGTTTACTTTTCTGACTCGGTAAGCACTAAAACCTTTTTTTACCTTCCTGACTCGGTAAACACTGCTGAACATACTTGGTAACCAACGAATGCTCGGTATGAACTGTAAACTGAGTGATGAACTCAGTAAGCATTTAGAATCAAATAAGTGTTGTAACTAATGACAAATGTATCATTATTCCAACAGATGGAACATGAATCATAGGCCATAATGATATGTGAAATTATTGAACAAAAGAAAAGAGCAGTTGATGATAAGGTCATGATGGAAAATGATAAAAGAAATCTTGCAAACAAACTTGAAGAAAAATGTATTGAATTGACAAGGGTCTCAAACATGCAGATGGATACACTTGCCCAAATGATGAACCTTCATCATTAACTCAATGTGAAAGATATTGAGATCTCTACTTTGAAGATGTAAAATGAACAAATGCAGAATGAATTGAACAGAGAAAGAGAGGTGGCAGAGAATCTCAACAAGTCAAGTGAAGCCATCAAATATTTTGAGCAATTACTGAAATCCTCAAGATCAACCCATGATACATCAGGACTTGGATACAACCGCACTGAAGTTGGAGAATCATCAAAGAGTGTAGAACAAAGAAGTGATAAAGGTAAAGATGTTAAAGCTACATGTCATTTCTATGGAAAGAAAAGGACATACATCTAATGTATGTAGAAGCAAGAATGCCCATCAGCATGATAAACCTAAAACTATAAACCACTGTCATAGATGCAAGAAGCAGGGTCATCAAGCATATGAATGCAGAACCAAAACTACTAAGACATCAAGATTTGATGGACATTGTTATAATTGCAAAAAGTATGGTCATAGAGCTTTTGAATGTAGATCAAAGTCTATGTGGACATTAAATCAACCAACAAAAACATCAAACCATGAATTTTTGGATTACAACACCAGTTACAGTTGTCACTATTGTCAAGAATATGGACATATACCACAAAACTACATAAGAACACATTTTAGAGGGAACTTCAAAAGATGGTTGAATCAAACTACATGTTTCAATTGCTTAAAAACTGGTCATGTCAGCAGGAATTGCCCAACAAGGTCAAAGGAATCAGGTTCTGAGTTCAGCAATGGAAAGGCAAAGATAGATGTTGGACATATCAGAAGTGAAATGAATAAGACATGGAAGAAGAAAGATGAGTATAGCACATCAAGTGCAGAGATCACTTCACCTAATAGGTCAAGTGATCACACTTCATCAAATTAAGAAAGAATAAGTGTGTGGGATTGATAAACCAACTTACATCATAAATCAGTCCCAAGACATAGAAGAACTGTAAAGAAGAAATCAGCATAAGCAAAGATGCTAAGTCAAAATTGAAAACTTTGCAAGATCTGTCAAAGTTGACTTCAGGTGCCGAGTTGCTAATAGCAATCGAGTTGATAGTTAATGTCGAGCTGTGAAATATCAATAGGAGCCGAGCAAAGTGAAACACAATGGGTGCCGAGTGATGTTGAAACCCTTCAGGTGCCGAGTAGACAGTTGGCAGTGCACTAAGTATTAATTACTCTATTTTGAAGGGTACATAAATTCAATTTTTGATCATTTTCCCACCATTCAAACGAGAAGCAAAGCCGAGAAGAGTGGAGAAGATCAAGATCAGATCAGAAGCCATTTGTGAAGATTTCAACAGCGATTCAAGACAAGTTTCATCAATTCGAGGTATTTTACTTAAGTGCCGAGCTCCGTAGAATTTATAAACTTGTTTAAATTATAAACCCTAGTTTGGCAAACAATGGCATCTGGGTTAGGAATCACTAAGGGTAGAGAGAGTCATGAGATACAACTGGTCAACAATGAAGTTAAACAACTTGAATTTAAGCCCATTCCAGAAGTAGCATACAAGAATGATCCTGCAGGTGCATTATTAGTTATTCTAGATAAAGTTGTTATGGTCCAAGATGTTCGTAGATGTTATAACTACAAAATTGGAGCCATAGGAGATTTAGAAATCTATAATGCATATGAAAAACTATGTGAGAACAAAATATTGAAAGATGAGTTCT
This sequence comes from Cupressus sempervirens, assembly GCA_028749045.1. Classification (NCBI taxonomy): domain Eukaryota; kingdom Viridiplantae; phylum Streptophyta; class Pinopsida; order Cupressales; family Cupressaceae; genus Cupressus; species Cupressus sempervirens. The sequence goes on along the minus strand of CM053790.1, from coordinate 222,330,831 downwards.
CAATAATAGAAAGAAAAGGATTAAGCAAAACCCTAGAATTTTCAATTGTTTTCAAAACTGAATGGGTACGGATAATTTTGAGTAGAATACACGATGGAGCTTTTTGGTTAGAGTCAGGGCCAGTAAAATTTACCAAGAAAACTATTCATAGGGTTACTTGTATTCCAACCCTAGATCGGCCAAAGACCCTGTGAAGTGACAAAAGGGAAGTAATAGAAAAAAACAAAGGTGCTAAATGGAACAATAGAGGAATGACTATCGACATAGTCACAAATCCCCTACTAGATTTTGTTGTGAGAATCATTTCACACAAATTTTATCAATCAAGCAGGTTAAACAGTGTACCTTGTATAGCAGTTGATGTTGCATACAAGATAATAAAAAAGGATCACACTTATGATCTAGAGGAGCTCATGTTTCAATAGATTAATGAAAATTTGGGAGCTATAAGGAAGAGAAAGAGAGCTCAGTGCAAATTTGGATCTATTTTGATGTGCATATTTTTCTATCTGATGAAAGAATTCCCTTCTATGGGTAAGCTAAGATGGAGTTCAGACGAAAAAATTGTTGAACAAATCAATGGATACATTGAACAAATGGGTGAAAATTTTGATGCCCAAATGACTAGTTACTTTGAGGACTTCAAAAAGTCCATGAAACAAAGAATGAGGATACCAGTCTCATTAATTGAGAAATATGAAAAGGGCATTTTTTTTTTTGTAGATACAGATTATACCTATATACAAGAAATTATACCTAGAGTAAGATGGCTTAGACCACTAGGTTATGAACTTGATATTGATCGAGCTTTTGCAGCGATAACAACCCTACTTGCAGAGGAAGCTGATAAAAATGAAAAAACTTTTGGAACCTATGATGTTGTTAAATCAAGGGTGATAACAGATTTGAAGACTTCTTCTGCAATAAAGAAGAAAGAAAAAATGGTGAGACAAATCAAGAGAAAATTTGGCATTGAAGAAGAAGAAACAACAGAAGAGGAAGGAGAAGACATTGAAGAAGAGGGAGATAAACCTCAAGGTATGACTCAAGGGTTAGGGGAAGATAAAGAGGAAAGTGTTAAGGAAGAAGAAGCCGAGGAAGCACCAGTTAAAAGAAAAACCACAACTCCTCCTGCTCCTCAATCCAAGGGGAAGAAAGTAGCTACTCCTGCACCAAAGAGACCTACCACAATGGCTGCAGCACAAAAAGCCCAAGAGGAGGCAAAAGGAAAGAAGAAAGACTCAAAGAAGACTACTGCTGAGTCTAAGAAAAGAAAATTTATTCCCCAGCCTGAAACAGATGAGGAGAAGATAGAGTCAGAGGACAACAATCAATTTCAAGTGGTAAGACACAAACCTCAGACTGTTGTTGACAAATTATGTTCAAAAATTAGGAATGATCATTTGAAAGGTTTAAAGAACCTGAATTTTTCTAAGCTCACCAAAGAAGAGAAAAATAAATTAGAGGAATTTGTGTATGCTACAATGGTTGAATATAAGCACACACCTCTAGAATTAGATGAATCTATGCCAAAAGAATTGTATAAAATTGTAGAGGATAAATGGCATTTGTGTTTACAAATGGAAAAGGAGATAAGGGAGTCAACATTAGCTAGATTGTTACCTAATTTGACTAAAGATCAAGTAAAAAATGCAGTAAAAAGGCATAATAATAGATTCACTCCCAAGCATAGAGCATTCAACATATTACAGAATAAAACTGAAGAGGTAGTTACAAAATTCACAAGATTGTGGAAAATAGTTTACAAGAAAACAGAAGATGTGTATAATGAAGAATACAAGGTAGAGGTAAGTACCAAGACAAGGGAAAAGAAGGTGTCAGGAACCAAAGAAAAAGAGAAGGAACAAGTGGAGAAGAAGAGTAAAGAAGAAAAGGAAGAAAAGGCACATACAAAGGAGAAAGAGGAAGAGAAAGATACAGCTGAGCCACAAGATCAAAGTATGCAAGACACACAAGTATCTCCTCCTAGTCCTCCTCATGCCACCATCACACCTGCAAATATTATAAAAATAAAAGATGTTACAGACACTTCAAATCCAAACATCAATCCATTAACTACAGAGGATTTAGAAATCCTTGACCAATCATCACTAGTAGAAAAATTAACTTCAAATCCTGTATTGGTCAGTGTTGATGAATTACAAAATCCAGAAGTTAAAACAGAGATAGTCAAGGTAAAAGTACAAGTGCCACCTTTGACCATACAAACTACTGGTATTCTATTTCTTCTACCACCACCTCCACCAAGTGTATTCACTTATACACTTCAAATGCCGAGTACAGCAGCAGGGGAAATAAAAGAAACATCTGAACAACCAACAAGTTCAACCCCACCTAGCGATCATAAAAGGGATACTCAAGCTGAAGAAAAAGATGAGACAAAGAAGAAGGAAGAGACTGCAATACAAACACTGGTTGCATTACCAAAATCTGGTACTCCAACACAAACTTTTCAACAGCCAAGCACAGATGGGTTACAGCTGCAAATCAGGACACCAGGCTCGAGCTCATCAAAGGTAGTCAGGAAACTTCACTATGGAGTTCCTAAGCTTGATGAAGAAATAAAAATCCCATATTATGAATCTAGCACTCTTACTGAAGAAAAGATCAATGAAATTCAGAGTGCATTGGACAAAAGAAGAAGACAAGAAGCACTAAGAAAAGAACACAAGCATAAGCTTACCTTGAATGAAATCAAAGACATATTCACAGAAGCTTTATTCTTATAGTCTCCAGATGAATCAAGACCAATTATAGAGCAACTATCTGATATAGTTGACCAGGTGACTAGTGAAGACCAGGAAACAAATGCCAGATTGCTCGAATGGTCAGAAAGGAAGTTCCAAGGCAAGGTAAATAGTAAAATATCTAGTGATATAGCACTATCACAAGAAGAACTAGCAAAGAAAATTAAAATAGTTAAAACTATACTAGGAAAAATCTTTTCCCTGTACAAAAAGTTGTGTGATTTTTCCACATTTACACAAAACACTAGCCAAAAAATACTGAGTTTGGAAAACAATCTAAAGATTTTCAGCATGCAACTCCCCACAAATCTAGCTCAGAGTGAGAAGCATTTTTCCCAATCGCTTCACACATAAAGAGAGTTAGCTATCATAGCAGCAGAGGAGGCAACCACAAAAGCTAAATTTATGCAAATTCAATCATCAATAACTCCTCATTTGGAACTACTTCACAAGGAGTAGATAAATGTAGAGATAGTCCTCAAGAAAGACCCCAATCTCTGATGGACTTGTACATCTAGCAGCAGAGATTGCCATCTAGCATAAGACATTGGATGTCGCACTAGCAAATTGGGATACAGCTCTAAAGGTACTCCTTGAAGTAAATAGTACATTTTTGGCCAAGTATGGCATTTCCTTGTAAGACCCTTGACATAAGTGTCAAAAAGGGGGAGAATAAGTATGGGGGAGTGATAAGAAGAGATTAAGTATGGGGGAGTTAAGTACAAGAATGAAATGATAAGTATGATAAAAGAGGGAGATAGCAAATTTTGATAGAAATTTTTGATTAGTCAGAATGCAGAAATAGGACAGAACTCACTAAGTGTACATATAGGATCAACTAATAAGGAGTCATAAGGATCTTAGTTAAGTGTTTTTGCCAGTCATGTCAAAAGGGGAGATTGTTAGCTTAAAGAATAAATTTGACAACTGAGTGTCAATACACTTAACCATTTTTCCACTAAACAATGCTGAACAAAGAGTAGGTGCTGAGTACTATGAAGTGTTGAGCTATATCAAGTGCTGAGTAATAGTAGGTGTCGAGTGTAACAAGTGCTGAGTGTTAACAAGTGCCGAGTGTTAACAAGTGCTGAGTGTTAATAAGTGTCGAGTGTTAACAAATGCTGAGTAACAGCAAGTGCTGAGTGATACAGTTTTGTTTAGGTGCCAAGCTATCTAGGAAACAACATGTGCCGAGCATCAGCAATGCTTCAGGAGTTGAGTAACTCAGAATATCAGCATAAGAGTTTGTAATTGATGCAAACAGTTTTTGCAGCCGACATAAGGAAAATCTTGAAGGATTTAATGATGGGATCAAATCTTTTATCTTTCCTATGCAATCTACATGCAGCCAATAAGAAAAATGATAAAGGCATGCAACCAATCAGTAAAAGACAAGTATTGAGCAGGAAATTGAGATTCAATGTGGATCGTAGATCCATATCTAACCCTAAGTCTTTGAAGTCTTTATAAGGAAGATGAAATTTCATTGTAAAGATATATGAGTGGACATACAAGGGTGCACGAGAAAATCTATTTTCAGAAGCGAGGGTTATCAGATCACAAAAGGATCAAGTTCAGAGAAAGCAGAAAAGGTGCCTACATTCAACAATCAAGGATTGTAATCTATCAGGTTCATTATACCTAATAATTTCTAGCAATTGTATTAGAATGAAAATCCTATGGTGATAGGTTAGCTTAACAACTATTTTGTAGATCCTTTAATTAGGTGATTAAAATCCTTTAACAGGGTGACACTTCATGTTAAGTGTTTGTAAATCCTTTAACTAGGTCACTATTGATACAGTGTAAAGCCTTTAACAGGGCAGACCATCAGAAGTGGTTGAACAATATTGCTGCAGTAATTTTTGTGGGTACCATCCCCACCCTAGTTTTACCTTCTTATTCCTAGAGGGTTTTTGGGATACCAAATTCCATTGTTATGTGTTGTTGATGCATGTGTTTAGTTTCATATTTGTTTGATGTATTTACATGTATGCAATTTACTCGCAGTTAAAAGTTTTATTGGCTAAAGTATGATAATTATGATTCACCCCCCCCCCCTCATAAGTACTCTTTCATATTTGAATATTTCAACACACTTCAAGTGTGCAGTTGGTAGTCTAGGTACGCACTTGAGAGGCATAAAGTTCATTTAAGTTTCCCTCCACTACATCTACATTCTGAGGTATCATGCCAGCACTCACTAGGATACAACCTTTGGAGTTATCAAATGCAATAATGACACCTATAAGGTCTCATCAAGAATCAACCATCGAAATCATCTAAGGTACATTTGAACACATCAATGTTAATCCCTTGTTTGACGAGATACCACCAATTCCTAAATATCCCAAAAGGATGTTAAGACTTGATTTTAGGACTCACATCATTTGGAGCTACATCATTTGGAGAAGAAAGAAGGACATGAGAGCTACGAATGAAAGAGGGGATTTCTAACATTATGTTTGCTTCTTTTGATAGCCGATGCCATTGTCTTTTATGTAGCAATTTATTCTTGAAGAATATTTATTATAATGTTTATTCTTGAAGAATTCTTGTGACTCATAGATTTTAGTCATATTATAATGAAGAATATTTATGCTTTGTTGCAGATGACTGCATTCTATTGATTTCTGTCAAACAATTTAAAAGTACCAACAGCGATAGGCAAATCTATACATTGGTTTTTTTATCTGGTTATTGCACAAAATTTATCTTGATGCAAGGGATAAATTATTTTTTTTTTAAATTTTATAATGGGAAACAAGAAAGGAAGAAAAAAAAAATATGCAAGAAAAAGATCTGATGAAGCAGAACAAAGAAATATTCAGAAGATTGTGGCATGTTATCATCGAATTAAACAAGGTGAAAGAAATGTTGAAGAAGGCTCAATAAAAGTAGAAGTAGTGTGTATGGGAGAGAGGTCAGGAACACTCCCTACGAAATCTTAAATAATGAATGTTGAAGAAGGTTCAAGATCAGTCCCTATAGAGGTTCAAATAACAGAATTCGGAGAAGGGTCAGAATCTTTCCCTGTTGAATCTCAAACAATGGATGTTGGAGAAGGCTCAAGATCGTTCCATGTAGAAATTCCAGTAACAAAAATTAGAGAAGGGTCGAGATTAGGTGTAGGAACTGGTATGGATGAACTCTTAAATATTGTCCAATCTATAAAGTATGATATTTCTCATAAGAATTTAGATCATTTACTTAAAATGGATGTAGATAAATTGAGAAAGCTTGCAGCTAGTGTTCAACCATTATTTTGTCTAAGAGAAGGTCAATGAAGAAGAAGATAAGAGAAATTATGACTCAATTTGATAATACTAAAACACTTGAACAAGCTCCGTTGCTTTCACTTTTGCTTACACAAAAAAAGTTGCAAGAGGCATTGAAATTGTTAGGTGTAAACACAACATCAAAGAAGAGAATATTTTCTAGCATGCAAACTAATTTGATTGAAAATGTTAAACAAGGTTTGAGAAACATAGAAAAACACTCTTGAACTAAAGATAAGTCTCTAGCAAGAAAAGTGATGTTGATGTCTGTTGTAAGTAAAAATATGTCTCAAAATAGACAAATATCTTCAATTTCGTCTGAAATGGGTTTTAGTAGGAAAAAAATGAGACAATATGCTAAGAGAAGATTAATTGTGGATGACAGTACTATGGAGGGCAACTGGCAATCATGTGTAGAGCACCTCGTTCTGATAGAATTGAAAAGTTATTAAAAAATTTAGTCATATCATTTTGGATTGATAACACTCATCCTTCATCAAATAGTAGAGATGTTATCAGGCATAAGATTGCACATGGTCAATATGAACATCATATAAAACATTGGTTGGACACAACACAACATGAGTTATATGTGTCGTTTTGTTTTGGTTCTACGAGTGTGATCTCTATCAAATTTTAATATAAGCTCTATCTCATGGAGCTCTAGAGGGATGAGGTCACCTGGCCCCACCCATACCAAATTCCACTCTTGACACTTTTGAAGTATATATTTTTGTGCACTATCTTGCAGTTGCCCTCGTGCATTCTGAATCACAACTCTCAATTGATCAATAAGGACAGTGCCACATCGTCTTGAGTCTATGGAATATTTTTTTGTCATCTGATCCCATGAGGGCCAATACTTTTTTATTTGTGGAAGTGCTTCCTAAATAGTCATGGGGGGAAAGGTTCTGCTTGAAATTGCTTTTCTATTGCAAGGTTATGCACATACCCTCTTGCTCTTCTGGAAGCTGAAAAGAACATTGAGTCCACCAACTCTGGTTCAACACTATTAAATTGTTCAGATATTGTCTTCCAAATATCCTTAGATGCAAAAGCATCATTCTCATAGTAGAAGAAATGTGGCCTTTGCATGACCACATTGATTTCCTTTGAACACTGGCCAATAGGTTTCCCAGGAACTCCAAAACCAATTAGTTCCTTGGGACACAAATTAGGGATTGCATCACATACTTCAAACATTGCTTGCTTGTCTTGCATACCCTCTATGTATTTTTCATACTTCAACACTTTCATTATCTATGTTACAATTTTGAACTTACACAATTTTATTATCTATGTTACAATTCTTAAATATCAATTTTTTTTCAAACTATTGAATTTCATCTTGAATTAAATGTATTTTTAATTGTACAATCATAAGTTCTTAATTATCAAATTTAGTTTATTAAAAAATTATATGATTTAATAATTTAAATTAATTGTACCATGGATGAATTTAATAATTTAAATTCATTTATCAACTTGCTTTCAAACTAGATTGAATTTCATAAGTGAAAATTAAAGTATGTATTTTTAAAATTGTAAGATTATAAGTTTATAGTTATCATTTAGGTCACTTTATTAAAAAACTATATATTTTAATGTTGCTTTATTACATCTATAGTCATGTATTCTTAAAGTTTAAATTAGTTTAAATTAATATATTTTTTTAATATTATATTTTGTAAAAGTTCTCTAAAATAATGTATTGGCTTACCTAATTAACATGTATTTTTATCCACATAAAACTAATATTTATCTTTAGCAGGTTAGTAATTGATTATCAAATTTAGTTTATTAAAAAATTATATAATTTAATAATTTAAATTAATTGTACCATGGATGAATTTAATAATTTAAATTCATTTATCAACTTGTTTTCAAACTAGATTGAATTTCATAAGTGAAAATTAAAATATGTGTTTTTAAAATTGTAAGATTATAAGTTCATAGTTATCATTTAGGTCAGTTTATTAAAAAATTATTTATTTTAATGTTACTTTATTACATCTACGGTCATGTACTCTTAAAGTTTAAATTAGTTTAAATTAATATATTTTTTTAATATTATATTTTGTAAAATTTCTCTAAAATAATGTATTGGCTTACCTAATTGACATATTTTTATCCACATAAAACTAATATTTATCTTTAGAAGGTTAGTAATTGATAATTTAAGAAATATGTATCTTTCTAACTTCTTACTAATTGATAATTGATATACATGTACACACGTGTCTCAAGATTATGTTCTATAGCTATAACACAAAAAATTACACATATGTACACATATACACGTCTCAAGAATAAACATCTATAGATTTAATATATCTCTATGTATCTGAAATGCAAACTGTAAATCTCAAATAAATATACATATGTAGCAAAATATAAAAAGTCATATATATGTACATGTGATGGTATCTAACACTGAAATACTCAATAATCAAATAAATAGTGAAAGTACATGCATGTCATCAAGGAACTGAAATACATGCATGTCATCAAGGAACTGAAATACACGTGTACATGTAAACTGGACCTCCAATATATATGCATAAAAAAATATATAAATCTTATCTACTACTAGAAGGACCCCTCAAGATGCATACGAATAGAATGACCCTCTGATTGAGTCTCCTATACATCCTCTCGCCGAGGCACATCAACCAAGCCCTGCAAATATATATATACATATATACATACATGTGTTATAGTTCTATCTTTAAAACATATATATATATATATATACATGTACGTGTATCATGTACATATACATTCAAATTAAATACAAATTTGCATATATATATAGATATATATCTAGTTTTCAAAATATATAAATAACTTTAAACAAACTATTTAAAACTCAAGTACCTGAGCACTACCAGGTGCCTCAATAGAATCATCTCTCTCATGTATATGATGCCCTGAACCAACAGTATGTGTAACCATGTGCTTAGTGACATGTGCTACATGATTTATTACGAGTTAAAGATTAAATTAAATATCTACATATATATCTGAACTAAATTTTTCAATAAATGAACATATTTTTTAATTTCATATATATTTAAAATTAAAAATAAATTATATATGTACCTGGGTCTCCGGAGGTGGAGGATGATCAATAGACTCCATCATATCATCTATTGATGCACCTGAGCCTGAAACTCCATGCCCATCTGCTAGTAAATCTGAGTGAAGTGGACTGTGTAACTGGCTGGGTACATTTGGTGTAGATTCAGTGCTGCCAGGTCCAAATAACAGGTCCATGTATGATGAAATACCTAGGGTTGAACTAGTATCAATCTCAGATAGGCCTTGCAACTACTCACCAAAATCATCAAGGCCCTCAACTGTGACATGGACATCTCCAACTCGTATGCTCGAGTCATCTATAGAGTGTCGTGAGTCTGGTGCCGAATGCTGTGAGCTACGCATAGGTGTATCATCTATCATTGGTGTGGCGACCTGTGTCTGTGGAACTATGTCAAGGCTCTGATGCTGTCTAACAATATCCATCACTGTGTGTACTGGAATCCTCTATGTATCAAAAATATAGCTAATAAAGTGCAACATATCCTCCAAAAAATACAATGCCATATCCATATGTGTCTGTTGTCCTAAAAGACCACGAATATCGCCTGGCAGTGGTAGCCCAGCAACTCTATATGCATCATTAGAGGAGGCACCTGAAGTGCTACTAGATGCCTGTGAAGATGGTCGACCAAGTGGACGAGGATGTTGACTATGAAGATAATGACCAATAGAATCTGATGTGATACTAGCTGCCGCAGATGCAATGTGCCCAATAGTGTCAATCGCTTCCCTCTAGGAAGCAATGATGACTCTATATGCAATAGGCGCATATGTAGGAATCATAGGAGGCATCCTCGGTCCAACAAACTGTCTAAGATCTATAGCTGGCAGACAATCTACACTGCGGTATTGGTCACGATCTGGGATTCAACCACGCCCCTGTCCTCAATAATCAAGAATATCCAAGTAGTTGACGTTGAGCCCTATACGAAACTCAACATACAACTACTGTTCAAAATAAAGGGGTATTTGGTTGTTATTAGGATAACGACCATATGTAGCTAAAAATCGTAGATAGACCATGCTAGCAATAATAGGGTCTCTGCATTGTGTGACTCGATAGCCTCTCACCCTACCCTGTGTCCCCTCATAGCTGGAAATAACTCTCTCTGGATGATGTCTTTGGGAGCTACCCTCTTGATGTCATTGAATGATGCATCTGCTGAAACCTCAGCCCTAAGCTCCCTAGATATGGAAGCTAATATGGCAGGAGTAAATGAATGGTGACCTCTAAACCTAGCTGTCAAATCCTGTAAACTCCTACATATTGTAGTACATATGTCTCTATAAAGACCATCATCAGAGGTTAATATAGACTGCTGCAGTCTAGAAACCTCATGCTTTGAAAATGCAAATAATGCATCAATATCGATGTGTGGAGGTGGTGCAACAAGACCTCCAACAGGAGCTGCAGGTGTAGCTTGACCTGGAAGATGAACCGCACCAGGAGCTGGAACATGAGCTGCACAACGAGCCCTACATCAAGGTACACAAGGAGCCCCACCAGAAGCTGCAGCACGAGCTGCATGAGGAGCAATATTGAGAACTACATCAGGTGCTGCAATAGGAACTGCGTCAACTTGTGCCACAGTAGGAGCCGCAGTAGGAGCCGCAATAGGAACTACATTAGGTGTCACACCAGAAGCCGCACAAGCATATCGTGTGAAGCCATATCTGTAGAAATGTATGAAGAGCTAAATTGCCTGTTGTACATAATTTTTTATTTTTAACATTAAAAATTATACACATATAATTAAACATACATCACACATCATGGACCTAGATAATTTGTAACACATCTAGACCTAGATTAATTTGCATATAAGTATAATATGACTTTAAAGTTGAGATTTTGGTTATGGTTAGAGTTAATTTGTTGTTCTAAGATTTTATTATACTTTGGGGGGTATTATTAGAGAATTCAATCAAAGGGTACCTAATAAATTATTTATATTACTCTTAAATGATAATATTTCGAAGGCTAGGTTTCAAGTTGGGTTACATATATATCATTTAAAACAATGGTCATACTTCATGTATGCAGATGTGTTTGAATGTATGTGCATGTATCTCAAATGTAATTTTTAACAATTTAGGATTAGGGTCAACTTGTTTTAATTTTATGTAAGTTAGGCTTCAATTAGGTTTTCAAATAGGGTTTTAGTGTAATTAGGCTCAATCTTAGGGTAAGATTTAAGACCTTATGACACTGTCAGGGTTTACACGAACTTAAATAATTTCTAGCATTAAATTTAGGGGTCAATATTAAAGTCCATGGTTAAGAATTTAGGATAAGGGAACTTAGCATATGAAGTTTATGATTTGGTTCAAGATTATGATTTAGGGTATTTATTATCATTTATAATATTGGGTTTACAAATTAAATTTTAAGATCAAGGTTAGGGTTAGGGTTTGGATAATGGTTAGGGTTTGGATGTACATGTATGTTATATTTATACCTAGTTATGCAAATTAATCTACATTCTTATATATGTATAATTTAGGATCTCCCCTTAAGACATGTCATTGAATTATATAGTGAATTATATACTTCTAATTATTAAGACATTAAAAATAATAACATATGTACATTTAAACATGAATATTGAAAATATATGTATGTACATCTATATCTACCACATAAACATATTTACATGTACATTTATGAAATAAAATATACATTTTAATCTACATTCTTATGTATAATTTAGGATCTCCCCTTAAGACGTGTTATTAAATATAGTTAATTACAGTTAGTTATAAGATAAATTAAGATCAATAGTTAACATATACACAAATTATACATATAAAAATGTGAATTTATTAAAAATATGTACATACATCTACTTTTAACCATAAACAAATATACATGTACATCTATGTTCAAAATAAAAAATTATACATTTTAATCTATATTTTTTCATGTACAATTCAAGATCTAGACCCTTAAGATATGTCATTTAATTAAACTTCTAAGATTAAGACATTAAATTGACATATATACATTTAACATTAACACACACACACGCACGCACGCACACACCCACACACACACACACACACACATACACACACACACAGATATATACTTTAATGTTTTTTAAAATTTGTTTGCTAATACTTTGTAATATTTTTCTAATTTTAAAAAAAAATATTTTCTCTAATGTTTTTCTAAATTTATTTTCTAAATTTTATATTACTATAAATTTTCTAATATTTTTCTAATATGTTTTTAAATTTGTTTTCTAAACACGTTTTTCTAATATTTTTTCTAAATTTGTTTTTTAAAATTTATATTAAATTATAATTTTTCTAATGTTTTGGTAATATTTTTTCTAAATTTATTTTCTAAATTTTATATTAAATTCTAAATTTTCTAATGTTTTTGTAACTTTTAAAAAAAAATTGTTTTCTAAATTTTATATTAAATTATAAATTTTCTAATTTTATATTAAATTATAAATTCTCTAATATTTTTGTAATGTTTTTTTCTAAATTTGTTTTCTAAATTTTGTAATGTTTTTGCAATGTTTTTTTCTAAATTTCTGAATTTATTTTAATGTTTTTTTAAAATTTTCTAATTTTTAAAACTATATTTTATAAATTTGTTTTCTAAATTTTATATTAAATTATAAATTTTCTAATGTTTTTGTAATGTTTTTTATAAATTTTTTCTAAATTTTATATTAAATTATAAATTCTCTAATGTTTTTGTAATGTTTTTTCTAAATTTGTTTTCTAATGTTTTTCCTAAATTTTATATTATATGTTTTTTACTATTTTTTCTAATGTTTTCTAATGTTTTCTATATAATATTTTTCTGTTTTCTAAATTAATATAAATAAACAATAAAAATATTAAATTAACATTTAGATATGTTTTCAAAACTATTAAAAATGTAAATAATATTCAAATATGTTTTCAAAATTATTAAAAACGTAAATAACATTCAAATATGTTTTAAAAACACAAAAAAAACTCATTCAAAACATTAAAATATACTTTGATAATATAAAAAAATACTTTTAAAATGTTGAAAACATTAAATTAATATTATTTTGACATACCCGATAATGAAAAGGAGAACGAAAACAAGAAGATGACATTGACGGAAGTTGCTCAAGCCACATGTTCGCCCGAACACTCAATTAATAGTACTCGCCATAAAAATGAGGTTGGAAAAGTGGAAAAAATGTTTTTAAGTGCCAAAAATCAGCTCACTACATGTTTACGCGAACATGTACCTAGCACATGTTCACGCAAACATACCTTGACATGTTCGCACGAACATGTGCTAGGTACATGTTCGCACGAACATGTCTAATGTGTTCACGTGAACGTGTGGCGAATAGGGATGCAAAAGTTTGTCAACTTTTTCAAGTTTTTTCGTCCCACTAAAGTGGAACCCATTATTGTGGGTTCACCCATAGATGTTAAAATTTTTCTACTCACAAAGTCATAGAAAGTGCACATGTGAAAGTTGATGAGTTTGCAGAAAGGACTAAAGAAAAAACAAAAAGGAACCAGAAGTCTACAAAATATTTGTTTTCATTGAACTTGATATAGTGCTAAATACACCTGTCAATTAGGAATCTTCTACTCCCAAGTCTTTAGTAACCAAGTTGCAGGAAGTTCTAATCGAGCTACAGGAACCCGAGTCACATTCTGATGCTACCAAGCTAATGCCTACTGAGTTTAAAGGACCTGAGCAACAGACAGAATAGCCAAAATCTGAAATTGAAGTGCAAGAGGATGACAGTTCAATGCATTCAAAAGGCACGGAATTTGTATTAGCCAAATATGTCAGGAGACATCATACATAGATTATTGGAGACAGATTTGAAGGAACTATGACAAGGAGTAAGTTGAAAGGTACTTGTTTACTTGTTGATTTTGAACCTAGAAGTGTCAAAGATGCATTAGGAAATGAAAGTTAGATTGAGGCTATGAATGAAGAGATAGAGAAGATGGAGAAAAAAAAATTGGACTCTTGTACCCAGGCCTAAAGATAAAAATGCGATTGGAACTAAGTGGGTATTCAGAAATAAGTTGAATGAAGATGGTAAGGTGTCAAGGAACAAAGCTAGACTAGTATGCAAAGGATACTCTCAAGAAGAAGGAATAGACTATGGGGAGACTTTTTCTCCTATTGCAAGATTGGAAGGTGTTAGGACCCTACTTGCATATGTTGCATACAAAGTGTTAGGAATAAGGTGTCTCAACCTTGTATAATTCCTATTCTTATTATTATTTATTTTGTAAAATGTATTTTTGCAAATAATATGTAATGTGAGTGTACATGTCTAGTTGGCATGTTGATCACTTACATGTGTCAGCATCTTGAAGTATGTGAAGGAGATCATGGCTGAAATAGTTATGATGGATTCCTATGACGCGTAAGAGCTATTTAAAGAATATGCTATGACAGGTGTAAGAGCATCTTATGACATGAGGCCTATTTGGGTGCCCAAGAAAGAGTGGTTGGTGTGTGTAAGAGAATATGCCAAAAATAGGTTGGTATGATAGATTCTCTTACACTTCTCTTGTGACCGCTATTTTTGGCGGATTATATGACAAGCTATCATTGCCTATTCAAGGGATGGACACCCTTTTCTTGGTATGGGATGTACATGTGGCAGTGTGCATGTTTCTTGGTGGTTGAGCCATGAAAAATGCCCAATTTCTTTGTGGGTATTTTATTGGGTCTTAAGATGTTCATTGCATGTTGCAATGTAGTAGAGTGATAGATGGAAGTTTGCAGGTACTAAGGTTCTGGAGGGGTGGGTTTGTTTTACCGAAAGGTTTTTCTCCACTAGCAAATCTTTGTGTTATGTGTTTCTTTCTCTATCTATTTTTTGTATGCATGGCTGGTTGCTATAATGTTGTTTACATGTTATTGAATCTGTAAGTGTAGAAGATTTTAAACAAAGGATTTGCACCATACTTTCCTTATGAGATTAGTGTAGGAAGCTGTTTCCACACCTGAGTTTCCTTACAAGTGGTATCAGAGCTTGATCAACTTTTGATCCTAGTTGTTGGGTAGGGGCTTTTGAGCTAATCTCAAGTTGAGTGGGAGTCTTGTGCAGAGCATCCTGAATCTTATTTGCAGATTGAGATGGCGAGTTCATCATATGGAAGAATGGAGGTGGAGAAATTTAATGGCACTAATTTTGAGTTGTGGAAACTCAAGATGGAAGACATGTTGGAAGATCTTGACCTATGGGAAGTGACTACAAGTGCTACAAGAACAGCAACTATAACTCAAGCAGATTGGGATATCAAAGATCGTAAAGCTAAGGGTCTCATAAGACTTTGTTTAACCGATGCAGTCCTTCTGAATGTTATAGATGAGAAAATTGCATATAGTTTGTGGGAGAGACTTGGGGCCGTGTATCAGGCCAAATCTCTGGTGAACAAGTTGTTCCTGAGGAAGAAGTTGTATTCTCTGCGAATGGAGGAAGGTGGATCCTTAACGGATCATTTAAATGCATTTAATCTACTGGCTGCATAGTTGACATCTACTGGTGTCAAGTTAGAGGAGGAGGATCATTGCTACACACTTTTGTGTTCTTTACCAGATTCATGGGACCATCTTGTGATGGCTCTCGGAAGCACATTAGTCACCTTCAAAATGGATGATGTGGTTTCTTCGCTGCTATCAGAAGAGATGCGGAGAAAGGCTTCCGTTTCAGAAAAAGAAGCCCTTGTTGTTCGTGGGAGATCCACGGAAAGAGGAAAGAAAAATGACAATAACTCTGACAATAAGGGTAGATCCAAATCCCATGGGAAGTCAAAGACTTCCAGTAAGTCCAAGGCAAAATGCTAGGACTGTGAAAAGACTGGGCACTTCCATAAAGACTGTAAAGAGCCTAAGAAGAAGAAGAAAGCCTCAGATTCTGGTTCTGAAAAATCTCAAGAAGATGGCGATGCATTCATCGTAGCTTTGGCAGCCCATGCATCTGATGATGTGTGGTTGGTTGACTTGGGTGCATCTTTTCACATGACCTCTCATCAAAACTGGTTCTCAAGATATGAAGAGTTTGATGGTGGAAAGGTGTACTTGGGTGATGATTCTCACCTGAAGATAGTTGGATGCGGAAGGGTCACTATCAAATTTCCTGATGGACGAGTAAAGGGAATCAATGGAGTTATGCAAATTCTAGGTCTAGCACGAAACCTATTATATGTAAGTATGCTGAACGATGTAGGTGTGCAAGTTGTTTTTTCGAAAGAAGGATGTAAGATGATTAGAGGATCGATGGTGCTTGCTAAGGGTACTAGGAGAGGTACTTTATTTCAGCTAGATGCATGTATTCCTCTATGTAACAGTTCTTCATCCTCACCATCTGAATGAGCAGTGAAGAATTCTGTGGTTATCGGTTCTGATGGCAATGCAAATACTTTGGAAGGAAAGCTTCCTACAGAAAAGACAATGTTGTGGCATATGAGACTTGGCCACATTGGTGAGAAGGGTCTCAGAACCCTGAAAAACAAAAATCTTGTTGAGGGGTTAAATGATTGCAATCTCAAGTTTGACTTCTGTGAACACTATGTATATGGTAAACAAAATTGTGTTTAGTTTTACTCGAGTTCTCACAAATCTTCTGATGTTTTGGATCTTATTCATTCTGAGGTATTTGGTCCTATAAAAGTTCCTTCGATCTCCAAGTCTATATTTTTTGTATCTTTCATAGATGATTATAGTAGAAGGACATGGATTTATTTCCTTAAAAGTAAGACACAAGTCTTTAGTCAATTCAAGGAATTTAAAGCCCTTGTAGAGAATCAGACTAGTAAGAAGATTAAGTGTGTGAGAACTGACAATGGTGGTGAGTTTTGCTCAGCAGAATTTGAACAGTTTTGTAAAGAACAAGGTATCAAGAGGCATAAGACAACTCCTTATACCCCAGAATAGAATGGAGTTGCAGAGAGAATGAACAGGACACTGATGGAGAAGGCTAGGAGTATGCTTAGTGAATCTGGTTTAGAACAAAGGTTTTGGGCCGAAGCTATGGCCACTACTTGCTATCTGGTTAATAGATCTCCTACATCAGCTCTTGTTGGTAAGACACCCATGGAGGTGTGGTCTGGTAAGAAGCCTTCAATTAGACATCTTTTTGTTTTTGGTTGTGAAGCTTATGCATATGTTCCAAAGGAGAAAAGATCTAAGTTGGAAAACAAAGCTATTAAATGTATTTTCATTGGGTACAGTACTGGTGTGAAAGGATACAAGCTTTGGGATCCTATGACTAGTAAGGTGTTGTATAGCAGAAATGTTATTTTTAGAGAGCTAACATCTTCTCCTATTGTTCTACAACCAGATGAAAAAGAAAAGAAAAAAGATGTTGTTCATTTGCCTCCTACCCCTGAGAAGACTAAACAGAGAGACCATCTTGGGTCTAATGATGAGGAGAGCTCTAGTAGCTCTAACAGTTCAGAAGAAGAGGAAGAAGAACCTCAACCTCAGCCCTTGAGGAGATCCATGAGAGAAAGAAAGAAACCAGAAAGGTTTGGTTATTCTATGTTAGATTCCAGTTGTGCTTTTGCTTTGATTACTAACACTGATGAGCCTAGATCTATGAAAGAGGCTTTGGGCATGGAAGATGTAGGTTCCTGGATTGAGGCTATGGATGATGAGATGGCTTCATTAGAGAAAAACAAAACATGGGACCTTGTACCTTTTCCTAAAGGGAGAAAACCTGTTGGCTATAAATGGGTGTTCAAGAAGAAATTTTGTGCAGATGGTAGTGTTGAAAGGTACAAAGCTAGATTGGTTGCAAAGGGGTATTCACAGGTAGAGGGAATAGATTATGGTGAAATATTCTCTCCTGTTGTAAAGTTGACATCCATTAGATTTATGTTATCTCTTGCTGCATCATATGATTTAGAGATAGAACAGATGGATGTGAAGACAACTTTCCTTCATGGTGATTTGGAGGAAGAGATTTATATGTCACAGCCTGAGCACTACATTGTTAAAGGTAAAGAATCCTTTGTTTGCAGATTGAAGAAATCTCTATATGGTTTGAAGCAATCTCCTAGGATGTGGTACCTTAAGTTTGATGCCTTTGTGTTGTCAATTGGATTTGTAAGATCGAAATTAGATCATTGTGTTTATTTCAGAGTTGAAAATGATCGCCTTCTTATTGTTGCATTATATGTTGATGATATGTTGCTGTTTGGGAAGGTTAAGGGTATGATTTCTGATTTTAAATCTCAGTTGTTAGCACAATTTGAGATGAAAGATCTTGGGGAAGTGAGGTATATCTTGGGTATGGAAATCAGTAGAGACAGGTCTAACAGAAAACTTTGGTTGAGTCAGAATAAGTATGTGAAGTCTGTGTTGGACAGGTTCAGCATGGCAGATTGTAGACCACTATGTGTTCCTATTTCTATGGGAACAAAGCTATTTGTAGATGATTGTCCAAAATCTCCTAGTGAGGTGGAGGACATGAGTAGAGTACCTTATGCTAGTGCACTTGGCAGTCTTATGTATGCTATGGTCTGTACTAGACCAGACATTGCCCAAGCAGTGGGAGTCCTGAGTTGATTTATGGCTAATCTTGGATGGATACATTGGGATGCAGTTAAGCGAGTATTCAAATATTTGAGGGGTACATCATATTACTCCATATGTTATCATGGTAACTCTTCTGGATCTCCACATTCAGTTTGTATTCATGGGTTTGTGGATTCAGATTGGGTAGGTGATATTGATCGCAGGAGATCCACCAGTGGCTATGTGTTCACTATGTTTGGTGGTGCCATCAGTTGGATGAGTAAGCGACAACCTGTGGTTGCTTTGTCCACTATAGAAGTTGAGTACATGGCTGCTACTCATGCTTATAAGGAAGCCATTTGGCTTAAGAGATTGTGTTTTGATGTTGGTGTTGATGCAGAACATATTACTATTTGGTGTGACAGTCAGAGTGCTATTTGCCTTGCGAAGAATCCAACTTTCCATGCTAGAACGAAGCACATTGATGTGCAGTTTCACTTTGTGAGAGATATGGTGGAAGATGGAAAGGTAAATTTGGAGAAGGTAGATACTGCGAAGAATGTTGCAGATGCATTAATGAAACCAATGGGCACTGAGAAGTTCAGATGGTGTTCGGAGTCTATGGGCCTTTCAGCCTATAGCGATTAGTTCCTGTTATGTTCTTGTTGCTCTTACAAGGTGTTCGAAAAGTGGGAGAATGTTAGGAATAAGGTGTCTCAACCTTGTATAATTCCTATTCTTATTATTATTTGTTTTGTAAAATGTATTTTTGCAAATAATATGTAATGTGAGTGTACATGTCTAGTTGGCATGTTGATCACTTACATGTGTCGGCATCTTGAAGTATGTGAAGGAGATCATGGCTGAAATGGTTATGACGGATTCCTATGACGCGTAAGAGCTATTTAAGGAATATGCTATGACAAGTGTAAGAGCATCTTATGACATGAGGCCTATTTGGGTGCCCAAGAAAGAGTGGTTGGTGTGTGTAAGAGAATATGCCAAAAATAGGTTGGTATGACAGATTCTCTTACACTTCTCTTGTGACCACTATTTTTGGTGGATTCTATGACAAGCTGTAATTTCCTATTCAAGGGATGGATGCCCTTTTCATGGTATGGGATGTACATGTGGCAGTGTGCATGTTTCTTGGTGATTGAGCCATGAAAAATGCCCAATTTCTTTGTGGATATTTTATTGGGTCTTAAGATGTTCATTGCATGTTGTAATGCAGTAGAGTGATAGATGGAAGTTTGCAGGTACTAAGGTTCTAGAGGGGTGGGGTTGTTTTACCAAAAGGTTTTTCCCCACCAGCAAATCTTTGTGTTATGTGTTTCTTTCTCTATCTATTTTCTGTATGCATGGCTGGTTACTATAA
This sequence comes from Cupressus sempervirens, assembly GCA_028749045.1. NCBI lineage: Eukaryota > Viridiplantae > Streptophyta > Pinopsida > Cupressales > Cupressaceae > Cupressus > Cupressus sempervirens. Next base: position 222,310,806 of record CM053790.1, on the reverse strand, counting down.
TGTTGTTTACATGTTATTGCATCTGTAAGTGTAGAATATTTTAAACAAAGGATTTGCACCATACTTTCCTTATGAGATTAGTGTAGGAAGATATTTCCGCACTTGAGTTTCCTTACACAAAGGATTTAAGGTTTAAAAGATGAATGTTAAATCTACATTTCTCAATGGTATACTAGATGAAGAAGTCTAAATTGAGTAGCCTGAAGGTTTTGTGTGTTGCCTTTGATGTTACACAAATTTCATATCAGTTATCAAATAGAGTCTACCAAGCTCAGTTGGTGAGAAAAGAAAAAGATAGAGTCTATCGAGCTCAGATGGTTAGCAAAGTGAATTATAGAGTCCAATGAACATTTTTGGAAGTCGCACTATGAAGATAGTTTCTACGGAGCTCACTCGAGTGCTGAGGGATTTTGTGATAGAAGTTAGTTTCTACCAATCTCACAAGGTTAGCGAAGGAAAATTAGTTCTTACTGAGTTCACTCAGTCTCCAAAGGATTTTATAGAGTTTACAGTGTTTACTGAGCTTTGCTTGGTTAACACTGGAAATCAGTTCTAGAGCAGTGTTTACTGAGCAGGGTCAACCAATGAAGGATTTCATTATTTTGGAAAATAAAGTTTAATTTTTTCATGTAATGTTTATAGCTGACTGATGTATTGTTTATTAGTAAATATAACTTTTAAATGAGCCAACTTGAAAATTTGTAAGGTATAAATAAAAGGTCAAGTTGTGAATTCTAAAGTATGAATGAGCGAGCATGCAAGTGAGTTGATCGTGTCAAGAGGAAGTGTGAGAAAATTTTGAAGAAGGATCAAATATCCTTAAGGAGCAGCAAAGGTGTATTTGATCAGTAAGGATCTAGTGAAGTAGAATAGAGATCTATATCAGCAAAGTTTAGTTGCATCTCATTCAGGTCACTCATTGTTAATTTCTCACAATTGTAGTAGTGGATTTTAAATATCTTAATAGAGTTGGTTTAGCAGCCATTTTTGTAAATCCTCTAATAAGGTGGATAGTTCTTCTGAATTGTTCTAAATTCCTTTAGCAAGGCCACTCCTAGTAGGGTGTTTAAATCCTCTAACAAGGTCACATCTAATAGTTTGTTTTGTAACCTTTAACAGGGTTTGCTCCTAACAGGGCTCACTTCAGAAGTGTGAAAATTGGTAGATAGTTACTTGGTGGTTTTTCTCATATTGGGTTTCCACGTTAAATTTGGTGTCTCTTGTGTTGATGTTATTTCTTTTATGCATCCATGTTAAATTTATGAGATCAGTAAATAATTAACATCTACCGAGTTACAACATTTTTCTGTGTGGCTACCGAGTGACTATAGTAATTAGTTATTTAAGACATCTAAGGGATCTATGGATTTATTTTTGTGGCAAATGATTCACACCCCCCGCCCCCCCTCCTCAGTTAATCCATCTATAATTCCAATAGATAAGATGACAATACACCTTGTTAAAAGGACAAGAACCTCTAATGTGAATTGAATATCTCAGACCTATTTTTCAATATGGTTTTGCCCATCCAAGTCACCAACAAAATGGCGACTCTATTGGGGAGTTGCATTCAAAAGGAGCCAAAATCTTTGGCATGAAAAGGATAGGATATAAAAAATCTATAGTAAGATGAGTTTCTTATTTTCATTGCTGAAGTTTCATGTTCCCCAGTATCCTTGTTCATTGACAACAATAATTGGACTGAATTGAAGAAATTGTAGTATCAAAGTCACTTGGCATTTTACCAAGTTGCTGTTAGACTATAGAGTTATATTCTTTGCTTCAACTTGTCAAGTATTTGGCATTCCATCTTGCTGATTAGTATTTTCACAAACTTGTTATAAATTTTGGATTGGCTTGTATTGTTGTGCAAGCTAATATATTCTTTCTCACTAAGTGATTGGCGACTCGAAGTCAAATCTCTAAACCAGTGCAATTTGAGATTCATGGTATGATTGAAAGATGTAGTAGTGGGAAAGAATTTTGAAATATTTGATCTATAGTTCTTGGCAATGGTTGAAGAAATTGTGTGGTGTTTAGTTGCAAAGAGATACTAAATTGCAGAATAAAACTAAATCTATTGTTGTTTCTAGCATTGAAGTTATTTGCAGCCACCACAGATTAGGTATTTCTATTTTCATGAGATTTTCCTTTCATGAAAATAAGATTGTTTAGAAGTATTCTCCATTTGGTGATCAACACTATATATAGGAGAATTTGTTTTGTAAGTTTTCATATTCTCGAAATCAGATTTTGAAACGAATATGGTTGGGTATGAAAACTAGTAGAGAGAGCAAATATTGTTGTAGTTTGTTATAAAATAGTTGAGATGTGTATGTAAATTTTGTGATGATAAAAAATTTGAGAGATTAGGATTTCAGAATCTCAAAAATTACAGTACTTGTTTGATTGTTTTCTTTCTATGAGATAAAAAATTAGAGCCTCTATATAGTGATTTCAGCACTAGGATAAAGAGGTAGAAAGTTTATTTTCAAATGGATTCAGATTGTAGATCTAATAATGTTTTGTCAAGCTATGAAGTGGTACATGAATTTTTTTTCATATTATATGGAAAGATTCATAGTCAAGTCATTCTTTCTATCCAAAGGAATGTGGGAACTATAGCTGATTTAGATGCAATCCATCTTTACATGAAATTCAAGTTGGAAATCTAAGAGCTTCCCATTTTAGAAAGACCCAATGAATCATCACAGACTTTTGTGTTTTTATTAGTTTTCATGCTTGATTCAGTACATTGGACAACAAATGAAAGATTTGAAAAGATCCAATATTTTGGAAGAGTATTTAGAGAATGTGAATGTTATTTAGAAAAGAATGGTTATCGTATTGTTGAAATTGGAAATGTTGATAGTCATAGTGAAAGTAATGAGTCCTATGATAGTATGTTTGAGAATGAAAAGGGTTCTGACAATAGTCTTGAAATATCTCCTTGCAATGAAATTGAGTATAAGGAGTCATCTAATGTTGAGATGTGGTGTAGGGAAGAGGAAACATATTGTGAGAGTACTACTAATTTTTAAGATTGTATAACTAATGATGACGATGTTATAAGTTCTTCAGATTATTTAGGATATGATTGCATTCAAGGTGAAGAAATTTGTGCAAAGGATCTGTTGAACACCAATGAGGTTTCAACCTTGTTACAACATGAGTTTGAAACATATGCATCAATGTGTGATTGAACTTCACCTTTATTATTGTGTGCATCTCTTAAGGATGTCATAAGACGTATTTATTGTTGTCATAAGTGATATTAAATCAGATTTATGTTATACAAATGATAATGAGAGGTTTTTGATATCTCTTGATTCTGATTTAACAATTAATGAAGAGACTCCTATGATTGATGTTATTAATAATGTTGAGAGATTAGTTGATTTTTTATTTGATCCGTATGGAGTATATGATAGTAATCTGTAGTTACATGAGATGCGGTTTGATGATTCATGTAGTGAAGTAAGTATTGAAAAAAGTTCACATGAATCTAAAATTCAATCTTCTCTACAGGTTGGTGAGTCTTATGCTAATGAGTTTGATGCATTCATAAGTGTCTAACAATTTATTTGATGAGAATATTGATATCAGTAAACTTCCTACTGATGGAAATTTGAGGATTCTTTTCATATGTTTGCTAAAACTTTTCTTGAAGATTGTGATGATAAATTTTTAGTGAGTTTTAGATCTAATTCAGTATGTAATGACATTATACATGAAGTTGATTTAGATCCATTGTACACTTTGCTGTCAGAGGCACGAGGTGAGTTACAAGTTTTTGGTACATGCAACTTGGTGAATGGTGTAGAATATGAAGTTTTTGTGTTTCCAATCAGCATGCATGAATCATTGTTGGATTTTGATTCTCAGTTCAGCTTGTATAATCATGAGCATGCTGATGTTTTTTCTCATAGTGAGCATGATGATGAGATAATCTTTGAGTTTTATATACATTATGAAAATGATGGTAGTATTTTTTTTTTTGCCTAATAAAATGATTAATAATGTTGATGTGTTGGATGAAACAATGGAGAATGAGAATTTTAGTTTACCTTAGCAAAGTACAAATGAAAATTAGGTATTTGATAGAGGTAAAAGTTTGAGTAAGTTTTGGTGGCCTCAGGATACCCCTTGTATAGTTAGTGTAGTTTCCTTGTTTTCAATAAAGTTGTTCAAGAGAAAAGTTTTGGGATTGGTCTACTTCTTCCAGAGATCTAAATCCTTTCCATGTCCATAAGGGTCATCTGTCCCTTGATAGAGCCACTATTGGGACTCAAAATTGAAGTCTCGATTTTGAGTACCATTGAAAAATCAAGTCCTATAAATAATTTTTGATGCACGTGTACCCGATTGTCTATTTGAAGCCTAAGAGGTGTTTAATGTTTCTAACACCTTGCATTCAGTGCATCTATGTGTTCCATGATGATAAATTGCCATTCTGAGCTATTTCGTGAAGTCTCATTTTGAGTAATGTCCAAATCTACATTTTTGCTTGTGTCAAATAGTGATAGGAAGCATAGTTTACAATTGAATATCTTGTAGCTGGTAATGTTTCATGGCTCATTAGTTTGGAGTGTTTAGTGTCCATACCAAAGAGCCTATGTTTCAGATTTTGAGTCATTTTGAATCCATTTGAATAGGTTTTGAATCCCTAAGAGTTGGTCATTTATTGATGTCATGTTGATGTGAATTGTTCTGAAGTCTAGGAGGCCCTATTTGACTTGTTACAACTTTGACCCAATTGACCAAAATGAGAAAATTCCTTTTTCATTGCATTTTAGAGGTTAGATACTTTTTATGTTTCAATTTTGAGCTTGTGAAAAATCTATTTGATTAGTTTTCAAACGTGATTCCAAATGCAATTTCTAACTTTTCACTAGTGTCATAAAGTGCAGATTGGTCAGTACCCCTATTTGAGATGTTGTAACTTGAGATCCATGCTGGTGAGATTGAATGGATTGTACCATTGTGTTGTACTTTGAAAATACTTTAAGTGTGCCAATTTTCAAGTCTTGATGAATCCATTTGCACACATTCAAAAAGGAAAAAAAAAATTCATGATAGATATTTACATCATCCTACAAAGAACAATGAATACATGGAAGGATAGAAACATGTTTTTTGAGGATGAGTGTAGAAAGTTAGCAATTAGTTTGATGGAAAATAAACTTTTTGGTATTTAAATAAAAGAGGAGATAAATGAAATAGCTCCTATATTCTATGATTTTGTCAAAGGAATCATATCATTTCCAATAAAAATGCTAGGATTTGCATTTTTCAAAGCAATGAAGGCAAAAAGAGCTTTGATAAGAAATATATGTGAAATAATTGATAAAAGAAAATACAACCCTGATGGAATAAAGCATAATGGTTTGTTGGCAAGAATTATTGATGAAGACAATCTCTCACAAGAAATTGTGGCAGATTTAATTATTTCCACTACTTTTCACTGGTCATAAAACTACAGCCAAGACCATGTCTTTTGACATATACTTTCTCACTCAATGTCTTAAAGCTCTACAACAACTGCATGATGAAAATGATTCAGTGAGAAGAAAAAGTGTTGAGATAATGGGTGTTGCACACATTGCATAATATTGTTATTTTATTATGTAATGTTGCATCTAGATGGACGTGCAACATGTAAAGATTCCCATGGAATATTCTTGATGAGTTGTATTGTAACATTGTGATAATATTTCATGTAATTATTTAATATTGGGGAAAAGAATTAAATGCCCAATATTAAATGTGGGGTCAGTGGGTTAGGTAGCACATGGTTTTAGCACATGGTTTATGTAATACCACTCGGTGGTTTTGTGGGACTTGCTACTATATAAGCAACCACAAGGGTAGTTGTTTAATAGAGAGTGACAAGGAGAAGACAAAAGGAAAGAGTTGAGTGGGACAAGGTTTGACAGGTTAGCCAAGGGAGCATTTGTGAAGGTTGGAAGCATGGCATGGGATGTGTGGATTCATGCTTGTTCACATAGTTTGCTCGGTTGTGGCTATGGCCATGAAGGATTCCATGGTTGTATGGAAATGGTATTTTTGCTGAATAATACATGGTGATGGATGCTTTTGGAGGCTGGGTTTTTCCCTCAATGAGGGTTTCCCAAGGTATATCTTGTGTCACAATTTTGTGGGTATGTTGTCTATTCTCTTGCATGTGGATTTTAATTCCGTATTTATTTTAGATCTATTATGGGTTATGTGGAAATGGCTATATTCTTTGTTGCCAAGTTTCCTTACAAGTGGTATCAGAGCTATGGTTGTGTTGTTGTAACCCTAGATTGAATTCATGGGAATGCATGAGAGGATAAAAGAAAGGGCAAGATATATGAATAATTATTACAGATCTGAGGGTTTTGGGTTTGTTGTTATGATGGGATGTTAAAAGATTTGGGCATGTGAAATTGTTGGACAAAAGGATTTTTTCGGATGTTTCATTTAAATGAGGGTTTTTTGGGGGGTAGCTTGCATAAAATGACCTCCTAGGTAAAAACAGACCTCACCATTGGATCCGGTTTGACATTTCCAAAAATTTTGATATATAATATGCCCTAGTTTGGCCATGTTCAGAGGAAATGAAAGAGTTTTTTGGTTTTAGCCCATGATGGCCGTTAAATTTAATCCCGTTGGAATTTTTGTCACTGAAAAAAAATAAAAAATGAAAAATTGTACTGAAAATGGTAAAAAGACTGTCTTAGTAAAACAACCATAACTTTCTCTCAGAATATCGGATTTTAGAGTTCTTATAGGCGTTGGTAAGCTAATTCATAGCACTACAAGATAGTGTCAGGTTTTCAGATCCCTAAAGTCAGATGTTGTTTATTTTGAGCACGGATTAGGGCATAACTTGGGCATATGGAGTCAGATTTTGGACTTCGAGTAGTCAACGGAAAGCTCTTGGAGAGCTCTACACATTGGTTTAGATTTGGTGCAAGTTTGGCATGATTTATTTGTTGATATATTGATCTAAATAGTTTATAAGTATATTTTGACTATGGTAACATTGTGAGTTTATGGCATTGGAGATTTAAGATTTGATGTCATTGTATACTCAGTTCATATTTCAGATTGGTCTCATGATGATATGGTTATCAATGTTTGTTTTGGATATGCATGATGACTTGTTGGGTCTACAAGTTGTGCAGTGTTGTAAGTGGTCTATACTTACAAGTTGCATTTATAGCTTGGTTATGGGTTGTCTTTGCCCATTGATCTTTCATTATTGATGCATATTCAGATTGGTGGCTTGGATTTGGGTTTTCTATGCCCTAAGTCACATGATTTACTATTTTCTTCATGTAGAAGGGATGAGATGTTGTTACCAGGGACAGTCATGGTGGAGGATTGTGGTTGACTATTTTATACTGACAGGTTGGACACTTTGAGAGCCAGATGCTCGATTCATGGATGTGATCATGGTGTCATAGATTTTGGCATGACATGATTGGTTATACAAGTACATCCTTGATGTTCATTAGCTTGGATTTCTGATTCAGTTATGGTGGTATATCTTCTTGGTTTAGGATGATGGTTATTTGGTTTTCTTTTGAGGAGCTCATGATGTGCACTTTGAGTTCTTTGATGGTTTGACACCTTGGTTGATTCTCATGGTTAGAGGATGGATTTTTTTCATCATTATGTCATGGATAGCTTGGATACATGGTTTAGTGGGAGCTTGTGACAATGATGAGGTGACAGTGCATGATTAGTTCCTAGTTTGGTTTATATCTTCTTGGTTTGGAGAGGATGGATTTTATGATTCCATAGGTGACTTGGTATCATGGTTGAGTGGGAGTTGTTGGCATTGATATATTTATTGAGTGTTTGCAGATGTTGGAGGTTTGTCTTAGATCTTGTTGTTGCAGAAGCGTCTTTGACATTTGCATGGCACACTCGGTTATCTTCATGGTGTGTTAAGATGATTAAATCTTGAGGACTCATAGAGTTCTTAGTTATCTTCATGGTGTGTGGAGATGGTTCTTCCTAGTATGTGGAGATGGTTTTCTTCATAGTGTATGGAGATGGTTGCATCTTGAGGACTCACAGGGTTCTTGGCAAAGGTGTGGTTTATGCTTTTATTTGGCATGTTATCCTTGGTATGAGGATGGTTTCATTATTATGCCATGGTATACTCTTGATACACGTTTAGATTTATGACATGTTATAGTATGTTCATGTGGAGCATGTTATCTCTTTGGTTGAGATGGTTAGATCATGTTGCCATGTTTATGTTCCTGAGGCCATGGTTGGAACTTTGACATTGATTTTGGTTTAGTTTCTTGGTATTGAGTACACTGATCATAAGCTGGATACTTCATGATATTGTTATGTTGCATTTTTAGTTTGCATGGATTGATTGGTTACAGGTGCTCATGGATACTTAGAGATGGTGGTGACACTGATTTCTCTTGGATTAGAGAAGTATTTGTTGGGATGGTTGATGGTTTCAGCAGGAAGTTCGAGGGGCAATCACCTAATATGGACTTGAGAGGAGATTGTTCTTAGATGAGTCTTGGTTGGAGACTTGGGTATCTTGATGAGCATTCTCATTCCCCACTCTTGGTCTACTCGGCGGTTTGCTACTTGAGAGGTATAGCCCATTGTTTTTTTTCTCAATTGCATTATATTTATGCTTATCTTTCATGGATATGGATCTTGAGCTATGGTACATGAGTTAGTTCTGGAGGGTTCATTTGAGAGATGATTTAGCATTGGTTATCTCCATGTGCATATGTTGTTATGCTGGTTGAGTTTGGGAGATGGTTTTATATTGGGCATTTTCCTTGGATTAGGAATGGTTATTCCTTGGTTTAGGAATGGTTTTATTGAGTTTGATCTTCTTGTGAGAGGCTTACATCCATGATTAGTTATATGGTATGGTTTGGGTGTTGTTGAGGCTTCTTGTTGGGGTTTTATGGAGGAGATTATACTTGCACAGTTTACATCTAGAGGTGTGTGTAGAAGGACATGATACAGGTTATGATTTGCATGGTTTCTCTGGTCTTGATTATCTTCCTGGATGTTCAGTTTTTCTTACATTGGATTTGAGATTGGTTAGAGATTGTCATCACTGGTTTGTGCTCATGTATGTCATGTGAGAGATGACATGGTTATTTCTTTATCTCTTTCCTTTGTTGGTTCTGGAGAACTTGGAGACTATTGGAGACTTGTTATGAGAATTTTTCTTGTAGGATATCAGTTTATGTATTGTGGATGTCCTTGATACTACATGGATTCACTTCTTTGAGATGTTGTGAATGGAATGGTTATAGATTTGACATTATCTTTTACAGTGGGAGCTTCTTGGTATATATGTGGCAGGTATTGCTCTTGAGGCTTGTGATTGCAGGTTATAGATTGGATATGTCAGTGATATGAGATTCACTTGGCATACCTTTGAGGTATGGATAGTTGGATGGGTTTGGCACTTTGCTGTGGGTGCTATTTCAGCTATGGATATTTTGACAACTACGGATACATATGATTACCTTTGGATCAGGTTATTTGTGCTTGGAATTTTAGTTGGTACAGGATTTTATGATCTTCTAATGTGACAGGTTGGGTGTTTTTCTCTTTGGATGGCTTCTACGTATGTCCTGTGGGAGTGGCATAATAGGAGGTCAAATCATTCATGTTTGAGATGCTGGATACTTCGATTTTGTTGCGGGTACCAGGATGGAGCACTTGGTGTATTTTTGATCCATGATGGTGGATGTGCTGGGAGGGATTGTTCCCTTGTTCATTTATGTGGCTATGGATTGACCCTATGCAATGTATACAACAAGTGGGAGATTGTTGAGATAATGGGTGTTGCACACATTGCATAATATTGTTATTTTATTATTTTATTTTATTATGTAATGTTGCATCTAGATGGATGTGCAACATGTAAAGATTCCCATGGAATATTCTTGATGAGTTGTATTGTAACATTGTGATAATATTTCATGTAATTATTTTATATTAGGGAAAAGAATTAAATGTCCAATATTAAATGTGGGGTCAGTGGGTTAGGTAGCAAATGGTTTTAGCACATGGTTTATGTAATACCACTTGGTGGTTTTGTGGGACTTGCTACTATATAAGCAGCCACAAGGGTAGTTGTTATATAGAGAGTGACAAGGAGAAGACAAAAGGCAAGAGTCGAGTGGGACAAGGCTTGACAGGTTAGCCAAGGGAGCATTTGTGAAGGTTGGAAGCATGGCATGGGATGTGTGGATTCATGTTTGTTCACATAGTTTGCTCGGTTGTGGCTATGGCCATGAAGGCTTCCATGGTTGTATGGCAATGGTATTTTTTCTGAATAATACATGGTGATGGATGCTTTTGGAGGCTGGGTTTTTTCCTCAATGAGGGTTTCCCAGGGTATATCTTGTGTCACAATTTTGTGGGTATGTTGTCTATTATCTTGCATGTGGATTTTAATTTGATATTTATTTTAGATCTATGATGGGTTATGTGGAAATGGTTATATTCTTTTTTGCGAAGTTTCTTTACAAAAAGAAATAATGAAATTCTAATAGTGGGGAACAAATGCTAGAAAACTTATAACTATGCTACTACACAAGATTTAAAAAAAGCTAGTTTACAAGCATTAAACAGGGGACAAATATCTTCTTGGTGTTTCAATTTTTTGAAAATTTGAGTGTCTTTAGTTTTTCTAGAACATACTTTTGTAGTAACTTGGGAGAACTGTCATGGCATTCTCAAATTTAAGTTGGATTAGAATCAGAATTTGTGTGCACTATAACCAATTGGCAAGAGTAGAGTGTAGCCATGCTTTAAGTTTTGGTGTCCCCTATTTCTACCATGGGCCACTCAAGGCCATTCAATGTATTCATTCCTACCCTTCCAATTCTTCCATGCCCAATAAATAGGAACTAAATTGAAGCTGCACACTGAAAGAGTTGAAATAGAAGTCGATACAAGACAAAGCTGGATGAGCAAAAAGAATCTACACACAAATTGGAATTCAAAAAATCCACTTTGTGCACATCCTACAATCATCAAATTCCATGAAGCTACATCTCTTTGAGTCATCTCATCAAACTAATTACGTGCCTTGCAAATTCTTTTGCATTTTGCATACATGTTTATAATTACACAACTAAGGACGATCCCCTTCAATTATGTTAAAGAAGAGTTATCATAGTTGACCAAAGGAGAAGGCCACATTTTAGAAGGCAGTCCATGTAGAAAGAAGACCATGTGAGGATAGGAGTAGAGGTTAAACTTGAAACCCAAAGTTAAAGAAGAAGTAGTGGCAAGGAGATTAAGGAATAGGAAGGCAACTAGTCAGTGATGAAGGAACATGTGGAAGTTGGTGCATTTAAAATGGATTCCCACATTGAAAATGAAGAGGAGGCTGCATTTCATCAAGAGAAATCCATTCAAAGGGAATAAATCATGCCATATTTCCCTTGCCACAACTTCTAGAATGTGCAGGTCCATGACTATCATGCAAAAAGCGAGGATATTTTATAATCTTTAAATAGTATCCTACACATATCACTTAATGTCTATAAGACAATGCCTTTTAAAAGGAAAGGCTCATGCTCTGTGGGTCCCATGGTTTGCCAAACAAAGAAGACAAATAAATTTTGACCAAGTGTCCCGAGGAGGAAAGTCACTAGAAAAGTTGAAGAATCTAGCGGTTGCCATGTCACCACCAAAAAATGGGAGATTTTCTAGCAGGTGCCACAATAGCCTCCCAAAAAAATCAAAAAATTGGTAGGAAGTGTGATGCTAGGTGGCACAATGATGTGACAACCAAAAGCTATGGTAGTGATATGTGTTGGCGCTCAAAATTGTAGCTCGAATTTTGAGCAATTTTGAGAAATTGAGTCCTATAAATGCTTTCAAATGCCAATGTACTCAGCTATCAAGTTGAGGCCTAAGAGGTGTTCAATGCTTCTAGCACCTTCCATTCAGCTTGTCTAAGTGTTCCATGAAGTTAAATTACCGTTCTGAGCCATTTTGTAAAGTCTTGTTTTGAGCTAGTTCCAAATTTGCATTTTCACCTGTGTCAAACAGTGATAGGAGGCTATGTTTGCACTTGAATATCTCCCACCTAGAAATGTTTTGTGACTTGTCACTTTGGGATTATCTAGTGTCTATACTCAAGAACCTATGTTTCAGATTTTGAGTCATTTTGAGTTCATTTGACTAGGTTTTGAATCCCTCAAATTTGGTCATTTGCTATTTTCATGCTGATGCACATTAATTCATAATTCTGGGAAGCCCTGTTTGACGAGTTATATCTTTGATCCAGTTGACCAAAATGCCAAATTTCCTTTTATGTTGCATTGTAGATGTCAAAAACCTGTTATGTTTTAAGTTTCAGCTTATGACGAATTTGTTTGATCAGTTTTCAAATGCGATTTCAAACACAATTTTTATCTTTTTAATGGTGTCAGTAGGTGCAGATTTGTTACAACCCCTGTTCGGGACATCATAACTTGAGATCCATGATTGGTAAGATCAAATAGATTCTAACCCTATGTTTTCCTCTGAAAATAATCCAAGTGTGTCAGTTTTTAAGTCATGGCGAATCCATATACACACTTTTCTAGGTTAATTCCATTTGAAAAAATTGTTGTCAATGTTTTCAGTCAGCAAATCCAAGTAGCCCACTTTGATTGGTTGCCATTTGCATCTTGTTAATCATCATGAACCCAGATCATAGATCCATAATATCCTCATGACAAAGAGCCATTGTCCTAGTTTTCGTTTCCTCATGTGCTCATTTGCCTAGTTTTCCAAGCCAAATCCGAACCCTGTTTACTATTTTCTAACATGTTTCCTTGTAGGTAAATCTAAGAAGGCAACCTTGACAGTCAATATCTTTTGACTAGGAATTCATCATGAGACAAAATTTGATAGGGTAGAAGAGTACAAAACAGAGATTCAGTGTGCCAATTTTCAGAGCTTTGTCAGATGTTTGGGCTAGTTTTCAAAGGCAGTCAAGGGACCCTCTGGCATTAAATTCACAGATTGCAAGAAAGTGAATAAATGGGTTTTTAATGATAGATGATTAATCAAACTTGTTTCAAATCAGCATCAAATAGTGAATAGATCAATTTGTAAGTTCAGTCATTTGAAAATAAATTTTTTTTAGTCAAACCCACCTTGGGGTTCGACTGATTTCATTAGATCAAATAACGCCATGGATGTCAAGGTTATGTTACTAATCCTAATGTTTGCATTCGTTAAACATCTTGATATGCTTATATCTAAATAAACATGAGTAATGGAGAACATTAGATAAATCCTTTGCCTCAAAAAAGACCATAGGAATTTTGCCACCATCAAGCCAACATATATCTTATTGCACTACGAGATAACAAATGTGTCTCTTGAGATTTTTGCTAGGAAGTAGAATGTAAGTTGAGACAATTAAATTCTTAATGATGTTGAGGCTACTTTGGAGATTGTGAAAGTATTAATACAAGAAGTAAAGCCATGGCTTAGAACTAGCGGCAATAAAAAGAACAAAGAACAACCTATAGCAAAAGGAGATCAGACATTGTTCAATGAAAGTCGAACCATGCATAACATAATCTATCACATGAAAAGAGGCCACGACTTATACATGGGGTGATGCTAAAGAAGCCACAAATTAATGTAGAAACCCGCGCATTATAATGAGGAATGCCACAATTGGAACACACCAATAAAAAGAAAGAGCATCCATGTCCTAGAACAATAGCTCGCACTAATTAAAGGAAATCATGCTAGCTATGTCAAGGGACATATTCCTATGCAAATGAAAGGGGATGCCTATGTTCAGTCAAAGCAATAGTTAATGCAAGGCAAATAAAGAAGAAGAAGCTACAAAAAATTTCAAAGAGTGAAACCAAACAAAGGGGTCACGTCATGGAAGTCAAAGTCACCCCATAATGGTAGCTATAGCAAGTTAAAGAGAGGGGAGAAGCTTTTTCTTAGCTCCATGGCATCAAAAGAAACACCCATGGCTTAGCAAAGCCCCACACATAATACATTGAAAGACAACCCAATGTGCAGTAGAAGGAAAACACAAACTTGTTACAAGACCCTGCACAAGGAAAGGAAGTCATTTCAAAGGTGACAAAACATGGAAAGGGAGCCATGTTTTATAAAGATATAAGTAGCTCATACCCATAGAGAAACCCATGAGCAAACGAGGGAGCAACATGAGTTTGAAAGAAATGCCAACAGCATGAAGAAAACTAGCAGTCATTTGAAGGAGTCGACATGTAGAAAGAAAGCAAACCAGGCATGAAGAACAAAAAAAAAAGCATCCCATGCCAAGTTTGATAGCAGTTGCATCTTGTAATAGCCATGTAACATGTAGTCAATCAAACAAAGAGAAGTTAGCAATGTAAAAACAGAGCTCATGCAAATCACAAAGAAGAGCTCCTGTTGCTGAAGTTGCATAGAACTAATAGGTTGGGCTTTTATCCCACATGGGCTATGGGTGGAAATAATAAGTGTTTAAATACCATTCATTGCAAGAGAGTAGTGTTCCAAAAAGAATGCCTTTTAAAGATAGTGCATTGAGTAGGTGGGCCCGTGCTTGGTTGTCAAGGCATAAATTTTGAACCGGAGCATGCAGGAGCTAATGTGGTAGGAAGTTAATGAGATTGTGCCAGGTGTCCAAATCGGACGATTGGTGCAAACCCACAAAATTAAGTTGCTCGCCTATTAAGAAATGCAAAATTATGGGATTTTGGCACGTGGCTGCGGGTCCCAGTTGGTCATGAGGTGGCGTCGAAGGAACAACTCAGGATGGATTCACCAGATGCTGCCACGTGTCTAGATTGATGGTTAGTGCATGCCCGCTTCCCAGAGTTGCAACGAAGATAAATAATGTGGGATAGCGGGTGAGTGACACTTGGCACTAGGTGAGGGTAGATGGTGACATGGCCAAGGTTGATCAATCATGGAGCACCATGTGGCACTAGTCAAACAGAGGGTTGACCAAAGATTGGAAATAAAGGGAAAAATGAAATAATTAAAATGATTAAAATTTTTAATCATTTTCTTGGGTTAAAAATGCATGTTCATATTTTAAATTGAAAAGGCATTTAATCTAAAGTTTGAACTTTATATTATTTAGAAATTTTCAAATTTCAAAATTTCAAAGCATGCAGACCTGTGTTTCATACCAAAGGAGTCATTTTCAAATTGACTTTTGAGGGGTTTCTGGTTGGCCAACATGGCAATGTTATATATCATCGGAACTAGGAAGATTTGAATTTTTTGAATCTGAGGTTAGTTTTAGCATAGGTGTTCACCAGTTCCTACTATAGGTCAGTTTATGATTTTTGAGGCATTGGCAGTAGAATAGGCAAATTTGATGATTGAGCATCAAAGTTTGTTAGAAGGCAGATTAGAAAACCTTTTAAAGCTTGAATATGGAGAAAAAAAAATCTAAAAAGGTTGTATTGGCTTCTTGAAGTGACTTTGTAACTGGTTTTTCACCTTTTACCATGAACTCATCTTTTAAATCATAAATCAGTTACGATGGTGAATCAAATATCCAAATATTTTTGCCTTGTAGAGCCATAATGATGAAGATTTTATTCACCAGTTGAGGGAGAAGATGAAAAGGATGTTTTAACCTATTCAGAAGGTTTTCCAAGGGGACACTTGTCAGTTGCAGATTCAATCCGAGAATTTCCCTCTTGATATTTATTTCTTTCTTCTTCTCTTTTGTAAGGGTTGGAAAATTTGGAAAGTTTCTCTGGTATGAAGGCATTTAGTAGAATTGGCCCTGGAATTGATGAACCCTGAATGGAAGACCTGGGATGCGTTGGTTCCAGACCATGAAGCTATGCTTTGGCTATGATACCCCCTTACCATCCCATCAATTTCTCATTCCTGCCATTTTCTCTCTTGTATGACAGCATATGTTATTGTACAATCTGGTTTATTAGGTGATTTGTGAGTCATTTCATGTATTTTCATGTGTTATTTCAAGGAAATTAATACAGTGAGCAGCAGGTGTTTAGCTTTAGTCTAAATCTTGTCTCCTTTCTTAGTTGAGCTGTGATGTTTTATGGTCTTTGAACAAAGACCCTAGATCATAAGTGCAGTCCCTTAAGGTTGTATGCTGCTTCATTATTGCTTGTAATTCAAGGAATTATGTAAATGCTTCATATATTTAACAAGGTTGTAGTTTTATTGAGGGGGATATCACGTAAGAATGAGATTTAGATCGAACATTGATGTCTATGTGCAAGGTGAATGGATAAATCATATATTTGAATATATAAATAAGTATCATATACCCAAAATACGCAAGGGAGATTCATAAATTTTCCCAATGGACTAGGCACTGATCAGCTACAAGGTCATTAAGTTGTTGTCTATACATGGTTTTCATCCACTTTCCCCACCCACATAAAATCAAATCAAATTCTAATCATCTTTACAATTTTATGTTGAAGAGCTAGAATGGTTTAACCCTCACTCATCTTATGAGATTCATGGTTTTGTATTTAGCTACTATAGATATGTGTCATTTCATGAGTAATTAGGAGATATAAGGGGTTTCATCTACAATAAATAGATTTGGGGATATGTTTTTGCACTGGTACGATATCATTTGAATCTGAGGTCTACCCACCTAGGTTTAGCAGAGCCTAAAGTAGAAGTAGGGTGAAGCCTTATAGTTGGCCCTATGTCTGAAGTGATGTTGAGAATGGGAGTTAGTTACCCCTAGATATGTCATATTCTCATGAGGATAATTGAAAACCCTCCAGTGTTTTCAAACACCAACAATGTGTTAGGCTAAAGATGACAAACTAGAATCAACCAAGTGGCACCGCGTGAGTGGTCAGAGGTAATGATACTAGAAAAGAGGTCTAGATTATGGTGGTTGCCATTTCGCCACTAGAAAATGGGAATGTTTTCAGCAAGCACCCTGACAACCTCATAGAAAATATTTAAATCCAGCAAGAGTTGGTAAATTTTGTGGAGCCCACCCAAGATTGTTGGCCTATCGTTGATTGACATGTGGCACTACTTGGTGTAATGTCCCGTTTCAGGACATTAGTTATTTTCCTATTATTTGTATGAATTTGATATTATTTTCTTTGATATCCTTCTGAATATTTCATATTCTATATATATGTGTGCATCTCATAGAGTCACATCTTTTCATTAATATAAATATAATTAATTATATATTTATATCAATAAGATTAGTTAAATTAATTAATATAATAACATATATTATATTATATTATGCTATATCATATATTATTTTAATAATATATCAATTATATATATTATTATATTATAATACTTTATTAATATAATGTTCCTATATTAAATCATATCTTAATTATAATATCATTATTTATTTATAGTTATATTAGATTATCATTTAATTCATTTCATACTTCCATATTGCTATAATGTGATGATATTATTATATGAATATATATAATATTAATTATAAAATATTATTATTTTAATATAATATTACTTATGAACATTATTATTTTAATATTAATATTAATATATAATACTCATTTATTATTAATATTAATATATAATACTTATTTATTATTTAAACTATATATCAAAGTGGGGACATCTCACTTGGGTGGTGATGGGACTTATAAGGGAAATTTTTTACAATGATATCTTTTCAGTTTGAATGATTAAATTTTGAATTTAAAATTTTTGCTTCAAAAATGATTTTCTATAGTGCAGACTATAGAAACTTTTAAATTTTTTAAATTCAAATCCTTTAACTACTCTCTTTATAAGTTGGGGATCTAATTTTTCAATGGCTACTAGAGGGACATTTTTTGTTCAAAATATGCACTCCAATATACTGTTAGAATCGAGACGAGATGAATTTTCCAAATATAAGGTCAAATTTTGCACAGATATTCACCAGTTTGCTCTATAAGAAAATTTGTACTTTTCAAGGCATTCTCAACAGAACGGGAAAATTTCATCATTGAGTATCAAAATTAGTTGGAGGGAAAATATTGAAGTTTGTTGACGCTTAAATGAATTCTAAAAAGTTTTCTTGTATTCTAGAGGTCATTTTAAATTGATTTTCTACCTTTGCCTTGATTCCAAATCTGGCATCAAAGGCAGTTATTGTTCCATCAAGTATCAGAGATATCTTTATGCTTTTGGGAGGCCAAATGACAGAGGATTAGATTTCCTAGTTGTAAAGAGAGATTAGAGACATGCTTTGTCACTTCTAGGAGATGTTTTCCAAGTGGACACATGTTAGATGCACAATAGATCTGGGAATTCACTCTCCTCTATATCATTCTCTTTCTCATTCTTTGTACAAGTTCCACTTTTTCACTATGAGACCATTGTAGGTTGGAAAATGTAGGGAAAAGTCAAGAATTGGAAATTGAATCAGAATTGGCTCTAGAATTGATGAAGTTTGAATGGAAAGATTTGGGATGTGCTTGTTCCAGACCATGAAGCTTTGCTTTGGCTATGATACCCCCTTCCCATCCCATCAATTTCTCATTTCAACCATTTTCTCTCTTGTATGATAGCATATGTTCATTGTACAATCTGGTTTATTAGGTACTTTGTGAGTCAATTTCATGCATTTTCATGTATTATTTCAAGGAAATCAATACAAAGAACAGTAGATGTTGAGTTTCATTTTAGATCTTGTCTCCTTTATCAGTGATTTGCAATATTTTATGATCTTTGAACAAAGAGTTTAGGTCATAGTTGCAGTCCCTTAAGGTTGTATGTTGTTTCATTGTTGCTTATAATTCAATGGGTTATGTAAATGCTTTAGGGAAACCAATAGGGTTGCAGGTTTATTGAGGAGGGTATCAAATAAGAACAAGATTTAGATTGAGCATTAATATCCAATTTACAAGGTAAATGAATAGATCTGGAATCTTGGCATAGGGTACGTGCCTTAGATGTCCAAAAATGCATGAGAGAGATTTATGAATTTGCCCAATGGATGAGACACTGATCAGCTATAGGGTCATTAGCTTATTTTTATACTTGGTTTGCATCCACTTTCCCCACCCACATAAAATCAAATCAAATTCAAATCATCTTTATATTTTATGTTGAAGAACTAAGGTAGAAAGCCCTCATTCAGCTTATGAATTGCATTGTCTTGCATTTAGCTATTGTAGATTTATGTTATTGCATGAGTCAATAGGAGAAAATAATGGCTAAATTTTCTATTAATAGATTCAGGAACATTTTAGCACTAGTACCATATCAATTAAATCTGAGGTTCACCCACCTAGGTTTGGAAAATCCTGAAGCAGAAGAAGGGTTTAACCTTATAGTTGGCCTAATGTCTGAAATGGTATGTCGAAGATGGGAGTTAGCTGCCCCTAGATGTACCTTATTCTCATCGGGGTAATTTGAAATTGTCTTCATGTCAAAACACCAACACATCCTTTGATAAATGGGGGATTGACTCTGTAGGTCCTATTGAACCCTCTTCACAAAGAAAATCCTATATTATATTTTGTACTAATTATGTAACTAAGTAGGCAGAGGCCAAAACCATGAAGCATCCAATGGATAAAATATTGCCAAGTTCTTGTATCAATCCATCTTTACATGGTTTGGAGTCCCTAGGTTTTTTCAATATAATCAAGGAGCTCAATTTGCATATAATATGATAGCTTCTCTCATGGAGGAATGTACTATTTGGCATGGTAAATCATTACCTTACCATCCACAAGCTAATAGCCAAGTAGAAGTTACCAACTGGGAGCTGGAAGCCATTTTTAGCAAAATAGTAGCACTCCATAGGAAGGATTGGGCCACATGCCTTCTTGAAGCTCTTTGGGCCTATAAAACAACCTAGAAATCAACAACATGTTTTACTCCTTTTGAGCTCATCAATGGTAGGTTAGTTGTAATGCCTGCAAAATTTGAGTATAAAACATTGAGGACTACTCTCGAGCTTGGTATGGAACTTACTATTACAAAAAAAGACTGAATTATAAGCTCAAATGACCTTAATAAATGGTGCAAATATGCATCAAATAACACAAAATTCATCTTGCATCACTGGAAATAGTGGCATGATGAGTTCATTAAAGATAAAATGTTTTTTGTGGGAGATTGGGCACTTCTTTATGATTCCAAGTATCAACACAATCTAGGGAAGTTTCAAACTCATTGGTTAGGACCATATGAAAATTTTGTTGTATTTCCAAATGGAGAGGTGCAGTTGTCTATAATTGATCATGTTTGATTCAAGATACTTGTCAATGGGCATCACCTCAAACTCTACAACAAACCAATCAATTACAAGGAGTTACTATAATAGTTCTAGCACATTGAAGATATACTCATTCTTGCAGTCGAATAGTCTGGGTCTTCTACCTTGACTTCTGCTAAATCTTGATTCAATTCAACACTTCCATAATAAATTTCTTCTTCTTGAAATTTATTTCTCTACCATACACTCCACCTCACCCTCTCTCTTCACTATCTTTCCATCCCATCCAATCACTCCTTCAATTAAGGTGATCTTTTTTTAGAACACTTTTCCTACAAAACTTACCAGGTACGTGCCACATAACCTTGCATATATTTTATTTTATTTATTCTTTATTAGGAATTCGTATTGTTTGAGTTTATTAATCATGCATATCCTAGCTTGAGGGGACCCATGCCCATACTTAGTTGGGGGGAAGGGAAATATTCATTTTAAAAATTTTGAAGTTGCATGCAAACTTTAAATTTATTGTCTTATGAGATAACTCTCGTCACATGTTTGATGACCTATCCTTCTGTGATTGCCTCATTAAGGAAACTAAGGACATTAAAAGTAAAGATTAACTTTTAATGATATATTAGCAACATGTTGGGGTTGGTAGGCCTATACATGAGTAAGAAATTATGAAACTTGATGCAAGAAAAGATATCATGAGATTTTGTGCATTAAAAGCCTTTAAAAAGCACGTAGTAATTGTACATTATTTTCTCTATTTGTAACATTTGGTGTCGTAACACTAAAAATTTTGTTAATTCACTATTTTTTGATCTTTCAGAACACCATAATTCCACAAAAATATTATATTCATAACAATGGGTGGAGGTCTTCAGAAATATGAGCCCGTTGATCAAAGCATTTTACTGGGTGACATGCCAGTTGTGAGATGTTTAGGAGAAGAGGATGGTTAGACTATTGCCTTAGTCTCAAGGGATTTGATGAAGAGATTGCTCTTCAATTTTTTAGCACCTTGAAGGATGGATTTAGAATGGTTAAGGGGCTAAAATTTGAGTTTTTAGAAGATGTCATGTCCGAAGTCATTGGGTTACCCTAGGTTGGAGAACATTTCGTAAAGGATTTTGATTTACATATGGCTAGAGCATAGTTCAGTTTGCATCTTGACCCTCCACTAGACATAGACAAGAAGTAGGGCACATCTAGATTATCTTTTCCCTTAGAGTTTATCCAGCTAGCTACATTTATCATTCAATACCTCACTTGTGAAGGTTGTTACAAGTACCTACATACCCTACATTTCAAGATTTTGGTGCATCTATGACATGACTATAGATAGGTAAATCTTCCCAATTTCCAATTTAATATTGTAAAGAAGCAAGCTTATTTAGTACAATTAGGAAAAGATCAATTTGTCTCCCATCATTGTTAGATAAAATTAATTGTGGAAAAGAAATTGAACAAACAATCCATTGGGACATGAGAAGAGTTTTTGCAATTAAATGAAGTAGAACCTAAATTAATTGGCCCTAGAGGTGAGGGTGTTGGATGAAGGGAAAGAACATCCACTTGTTTTTGCAAGGTTATTCCTAGGACAAAAAATGTTCTTGAAGCCTCTCCCTCCAGTTCTAGACCAACTAGGAAGAGGATTTATAAAGCCAATGGCTTCATTTCTTGTAAAAAGAAAAGTAAAAATAGAGAAGTTGCTAGTGCCCCCAAGACCCCATCATCTCTAAAGACCAGCTCTACCATTAGGGAAGGAAAAGGTAAAGCTATAGAATTGGAAGAGGAAAAATTATAACAATAACTTGATAGTGAAAGTAATATTAATGAAACCTTGCACTTGCAAGAGGAGGAAGCTTCAGAAAAACCTTTTGAAGTAGCTATAGTAGAAATGACTATGAGCAAGTGGAAATAAAAGAATCCTTCATGCTTGTCTACACCTCCTATGAGGCAAAGTGCAAGGCTTTCTAAAGGAAATAGGGTTATTGAAACCTCTATTCCAATAGTTAACTTATAGTCTTCTGAGTTATTGAAGGAGTCCTCCTTGGAGGAAAAATTTAAACAAAACATAACCAGTGATAATGAGTGCAATAACTAGAGTCCACAACCTAAAGTTGACCTTAGTGTTAAGTATCTACTTGTTGATAGTGATAAGGATTCTAAAGAACCTGAAGTGTCTAAGGAGTTTGAAGAAAATATTGTTATGCCAAACACTTGTGAGAATTTAGAAATCCTTCCTTCTGAGGACTACCCAGAATTCAAAGAATAAATTGTTTAAGTGATAGAAAAGCTTAATCATGATGGACTAGAAACACTAGCTAAAGCATAAACTAAGTCTAGTAAGGAAGAAAATATGGTGAAAATGCTTATTATTAGGAAAGGTGAATGCTCCATGCTACAAAGTGCCAAAAAAATTCCTCATCCAACATCTAATTGGTTAAAAAATTTCAACCAAGAACCATTGCCACCACCCAATCTATCTACACCCTTGTCTATAGGGATCAATTTGTTCCAACAATTGTTATGGGAAAGAAAAAAATGGAAGCTAGAAAAAGAAAAATTGATACTTTTTATTAATGAACAAAGTCATCAATTGAAGCAAAGCTTAGATCAAAACTAAATTTTAAAGAGGAGGATTGAAAAAATCACAAGATTGATTCTTGAACTCATGGAATGCAGATCAACATCACCAATGTATGCATTAGTTCAGAAAGAACAACTTATAAATTTTAAATTGACAAGAATTGTGGAAGGACTTAATCCCTCCATTTCAACTCCACATGAGTTTTATGATGCATTCCATTCTATTCCAATTCCTTTAAAGAATTTATTATGTCAATTACATCTATAGAATCTGGTAGTGCCTAATGATAAAGAGTGGAACTCAATCTTTTATGTAAGAAATGTGTGCTTGAGAGTAGTAATGTCTAGGATGCAAAATGAGATAAACGTGGAATACCAAGTTGCACCATAAATAGAAAATGAATGACAGTTCCTCTACTCATGAGACCATAAATTTAAAACTATTGGAAAACATTTCTAGATTGGATTTCTATTCTAGGAAACCCTAGTGGAGCTAATATAGTATACCCGGTTAGAGAATAAGCCTTTTCAAATTGGTAGCAACATTCATCTCGTGATGTTAAAACAAAAATTGTTGCTTCAAGAAAAAGGTGGACATGGATGCCACGTTATTTGAAGATAAGGGAACCCCACTCTTCTCAAAATTTTACTCTTGGTAGTGTTAGAATTACATGGTATATTGATTTGGGAAGGAGTCTGCATCAATGTTGACATCCATTAAAGTATTAGCCTCCTATTCTCTTGTAGCAACTACTAGTAGTGAACGACAATATAGAGGATCATGATATGTTAGTAGAAGTTAGGATATGGAGGAGGCTCAAGAAAAATTGTGAATAATTTGGGAGAGAAAAACTAGTGATTAGAGAGTTTGGGCTAGAATTAGAAATTTCATGCTTGCTATAGACCAACAATAGCTTAGTTGGGGGGAATGATTGGCCTCAAAAAGGCCATCATTCTAAGTTTTTTTAATCTTATTCTCAAATAGTTATCTTTAAAAATAGTCATGACTTTATGGTTTTAAGAAGATGAACTTATGTTTTTATGTATATGTATGTTAAGACATGAAGTAGAAGTATGGATAGTTTAAATATGTTATATCTACTTGAATCAATGGACATAGATGGTATAATGAAGTAGTGTTACATGTTGATAAAATTTTTCCCATCTATGCTAAAATTACACCTTTTATCTAATATTGATGATAAAAATAAATATATGTATATGGAGGTTGTGTGCACATTGATTTTTTTATAGGTATTTGCCATAGATATTCAAAGATCAAAATTTTAGTGGTAAAGAAGTCAAAGGTGACAAAATTGCTAGACCTTTGCAAGTAGAGTAAATCATTTATTTCTTTCTGTTGTTGCAGCACACAAATTTAGTTTACACAATTTTCTATATTCCTAAAGGATTTATTCATGGCTAATTTTGTTTCTATTTCAAACTTTATGAGTTTGTAATTAATCTTGATTAATGGAGTGATCTTAAATTTATGAAGTATTTGTAGTTTCCTTTAAATAATGACAATTGTATCTTTGAGTGTAGTTGGAAGAAGAATAGAATAACTTGATTTTCATAGTAGTAGAGTGAGATTATATTTTGAATCAAACATAATATTTTACCATGAATGAAGAGAATGCCCAATTCAAGATTATATTTCTTATCTTGATTGTCTTTTTTGTTCACTCATCCAAGGGGGACCACTTGGTGAGTGAACTATTCCATTAGAATAGATCTCATTTCCTTGTTGTTTCTAAGTAAGGTAGAATTTTGTTGCTCTTGTAGCCATTGATAATAGAATTAGTGAATTGTTCCTAAAGCATAGGTGCATAGATAGGTTTATCATTTGCAGGATTATCTTGAACTTTAAGTTAAGTTTTCATTTTAGTTTCTATCATAGGTTTCCTTCAGCATTGCCTTTGCTTTTTTTGTAATGACTTAAAGAAGAAATAGAGAATATATTATGCAATCACCATTTCAAGTTTATGCTCCCAGGCTGATAAATTAAATCAAGTCAGTGTACTATTTTCAGTAAAACACACAATGTTGCCTAACCACAAAATTATTGTTGAAGGATCTCCAATCCTTCATTATATGGTATTAAGTTGACCTACCAAGTACCAAAGATACTTGATCCATCTCATACATATTGATCATATAGATATACTTATTTCCATACTAAATTTATCATATATCATCTGTGTATGTCTAATACAACATTTTGTCCCCCATTCTCTACTACTTTAGGCAACTCCTGAAGAAAGATTATCTACATTAACTTGTATGATATTTTGATCAACACATTTAATGCAAAGTTCCATCTAAGCTTAAGTAGCCTTTTCTAGGGGAATCATCCCTAATTTACCTCTTACATATTCATGTGCGTCGTTAGTAAAAATATCACCTATTTTTTTCTTAGTGATTACATACTCCAATCTCACTTTTTTGTCTTGAACTAATGCTCTTAAGTAATGATACTTGATAGAAATATATTTTTTCTTTGTGTGCATCACAATATTCTTTGAGATGTTTATAGAACTAGTGTTGTCACAATAGTCAACAACACAATTAGTGATATCTTCCTTCATCCCTTTCATCAATTTCTTGATCCACACAATATTTGAACAATTTACTACTACTACCACATATTCAACTTCATATGTTGATTTAGAAATACAATTTTTCTTTTTTGTGTCCATGAAACTAGTCTCTTACCTAGAAAGAAAGCTCCTCCACTTATACTCTTTATGTCATTAATATTTTAATCCCAATCAAAATCAATGAACACTTTTAGTTTAAACTTGTCATTATTCTTGTAATACAATCCATAATTTCTTATTCCTTTTAGATATCTTAGTATCCTTTTCATTTTCATCATGTGATTCTCCCTTGGACTTGTAGAGAATCATGCAACAATCCTAACTACCAATGCAATATTAGGTCTGTTGTGAACAATCTATTGTAGTTTCCCAATCATTTATCTATATAATATTTTATTCACATTAGTAGAATAATCATTCTTAAATATATATTATGTCCTATAGGCATGGGTTTACTAACTGGTCTTCAATCTTGCATTCAAAAAAATCTCAGTATCTCCTTGATATATTTTGATTAAGTAATGAAGATACCTTTCTTGATTCGATATACATATAAACCAACAAAGAATTTTATCTCACCAAACATATACATTTCAAATTATTTCATCATCTCAGCTGCAAATGATTTTCATAATGCTTCCTTTCCTCAAGATATGGTATCATCAACAAATATTTTAGATAAAAATATCTCATTGTTAATACCATTCTTCAAGTATAGATTGATCTTATAATTTTTTCTTGTAAATAAAATCTTCACTAAATAATTATAAAATCTCTCATACCATACTCTCGAGGCTTGTTCCAAACCATATAGAGCCTTGTGTATGTTACATACCATGCTCTTCTTGCCAGGGTCAAAAAGTCCTTTAGGATGGTCAATGTCAACTTCTTCTTCTAATATTCCATTCTAAAATGTAGATTTGACATCCATTTGGTACACTTTAAATCATTTATAAGAAGAATAGGAAAGTAGTGTTCTATCTCCTTCTAATCTTGAAATTGGGGAAAATGTTTCCCCATAGTCAATTCCTTCTTCTTGTGCATATGCTTTGCATACTAGTCTATCCTTTTTCCTTATGACTTCACACTTTTCATTTAGCTTGTTTTAGAATATCCACTTTGTTCCTATAACATTTTTTTCTTTAGGTCTAAGTACCAGATTTTGGGTTTTGTTCTTCTCTATCTACTCAATTTCTTCATTAATTGCAAGAATCCAATCCCCATTCCCCAAGGCATCGTTTACTAATTTAGGTTCAAATTAACAAAGTAAACATGTATCACTTTTGAGTATTTTTCTTGTCATAAGTCTAGATTATTTTTTACCACTAATTTTCTTAGGTGCATGGTGACTTCTCACATAGTTTGCTAGTATCAATTCTTTCCTTCTTTCTTCTTCTACAAGTTCATCTTGAAAAAATATTTTAAGGTCATTTGGTATTTCTAATTCTGGTTTAGGCCAATTTTCTTCCTAATTTAGAACTTCTTATGTATGTACCTTAGCATTATTTTGTTGTTGCTTGACACCTATAGTTTGTTGTTCAAAAAATTTCTATTGTAACTCAACATTCACATTTTGTTGTTGATTAACATCTTTTTTCTCTTGCTTAGGTAGGGTGTAGAGAGAACCTTCATTCACATATATGAATGTGTCATAATCTTTAGAATTTGTCTTACATTCAACTTCATTCACATATTCATCAACATTCACATTTGCATTTTACACAACTTTTTTAGTGTGAGAGTTCAAACACTTATAAGCTTTGTTCTTAGTGGAATATTCTAGGAATATGCCTTTATTACATTTAGCATCAAATTTACCATTTCTATTATCCTTTAGTGTAGAACATTTTCTTCCAAAAACTAAAACATACTTCACATTAGGTGCATATCCATGCCACAATTCAAAGTGTGTAACATTTTTACCTTTCTTGACTTGCACTCTATTCAAAGTATAATTTTTTGCACTTATAGCTTCTCTCCATTATTTATATGACACTTTCTTCTCCATCATCAATGTTCTAGCATAGTCCATGATTGCTTTATTACTTCATTTAGCTATTCCATTTTGAGGAGGGGTCCTAGGTGCTAACATATACCTTTTGATTCCTTTATCATTGCATAATATATTAAATTCATTAGAGATGAATTCTACATCTCTATCATATCTCAAGCACTTTAGACTCATGCCTGTTTATTTTTCCACTTTGGCTAAATACCACTTAAACAACTATAAAGTGTTAGATTTTTCTTTAAGAAACATCACAATCATCATTCTAGAAAAGTCATCAAGAAATAGAATGAAAGATTTGTCTCCAAAATATCTCTGCACTCTAATAGATCCAAAAAGGTTAGTATGAAACTATTTCAAAATATCATTAGATGAGTATGTCTTTCTCTTGAAACTAGACTTTGTCATTTTTCCCAACTAACATTGTTTACACATAACATTATCATGTTTCTTTAGTTTTGGAAAACCTCTTACTCTTTTCATCTTACTAATGCTTACCAGGTTGTCAAAGTTCACATGACATAACCTCTTATGCCATAACCATTTATCTTCATTTTGTGCAAAAAAACATGTCTCATTGGATGAATTCAGATAGAACAAGTTACCTTTGTTTGATAACCACTTCCAATCGATTCACCTATAACATCAAATATCATCACCTTATTGTAATATAGTTCAACCTTGTATCCTAATTTGTTTAACTATGAAACACTCAACAAGTTATAGTTAACTCTTCAACCCAATAAATATTGTCACACTTGATCTTATTAGTCAATTGTATTGATCCTTTACCTATCACAAGACATGGTCCACCATTACCAAAATTTACACAACTACTCTTGTATGGTTTCATGGTTTGAAATTTAATTTTATCACTAGTCATGTGATGTGAACAACCATTATCAATCATCCATGTATCACCTTTTCTCACATATGAGATTAATGTAGTTTTCTCATCTTCATCAAAATATTTTTTCATTGCAACATAGAAAACTTCTTCATCATTACTTTTAAATTCATTATCAATTTCTTCTTCAACAATGTAACAAGATTTCTTACCTTTGTCTTTGAAGTTTTTGTTTCTTCTATTGTCTCTATCATCTCTTCTACCTTTTTATTTTCCACTAAATCTTGGAAGTCTTCTAGCCATCAATACTTCAAGCTCATCAAGTTCAGCATCAGAAACATCACTGTCACTTTTTTGACATTTTTCTTTTCTCTTCTTCCTAAGAGATAATTGTGATTTAAAAGCATATTCAACTTTGGTATGGGCATGAGAAATGAAAATGAGGAGGAAGATCATGGAATATGATTTAGAGATTTTGATATAGAAGAGAGAATTGAGTGGGAAAGGAGGAGTTCAAAATTCAAATGCCAAGGGAAGTGGGAAGGTATAGGATGGAGTTGGATCATCTAGAAATGGAGTTCAGTAAGGAATGATTGATGGGGATTTTCAAAAGGGGTTTGATCCCAATGGTGTTGATGTGCCTAGGGACCCAAGGAGGAAACATTCATGTAGTCTCTAATTTATTTCCAATGATCCATGCAAAAAAATGGTTAAGTATTTTTGGCATCAAACTAGTTGGTAAGTCCACTCTACCCCTCATGAAAAACATTTCAAATGCTGAGATATGCTCTTTTGCATTAGATATCCTAGACGAAATCATTGACTTGAATATCTCACAAAAAAAGATATCCTCATTGGGTAGTTCTTTAGAGCCAGACCAAATATTGGAATTGTTAGAGCCTTTGTAAAGAGAAAATGGGTTCTAAAGTGGAAAGTTGATGTGGCTGCGATGTCCGAAAGAAGTTTATCTTTATGTTCCTCATGTGATGAAGATTGTTTAAATATTTTATGCAGTGGACCTTGGCTAATTATAAAGAGCACCATGATCCTACATAAATTGTGACCCACTCTAAGCATTTGGGATGAAATGACAGTTCAAGCACTTATTTGGATGAGACTACTAGGTATCCCCTTGGAATTTGGGTGGAAGATATTTTTCAAGATATCAGAAATACTTTTGGAGAGCTTCTTTCTATGGACCCAATTATGGTGTTAAGGAAATTACTTACATATGCAAGAATTTATATTGGTGTTTTTCAAGGTGTGAATATGCATGATGCATTAAGCTATATTAAAAACTAGGGATATGGGTATGGAAGATTGAATGTGCATCTATCTTGTTTGCATGTTTCCATTGCAAAAAAGTTGGACATAGGGAAAAGAAATGCCCCAACAGAGCTAGTACACCTAAGAAGTTCAGGAAAGAATGGGTCAAAAAGGACATCAAGGATTTTGATCCCAAGGGCCAAAGCCTAACAAATAATGAGAAGAGTAGTGATACTAATAGCAATGATTTGAAGTTGGAGGATAGAAAGAGTGATTCTAGCAGTAATGACCAAAAGTTGGAAGAGTTTAAGAAAAATGATAATGAAAATGGAGACTCATCCTTGATATATAAAGATCTAGGTTCAGATACCGAGTCTTTTATGACAATCTCTCAAATTGTAAAGGATACCTATGATGATGAAGCCCAAAGAAGAATAGAAGATACATTAGTTGATAAAGAGATCTATGGTATGAGCATTATTAAGAGAGAAATGTCAAGTGATAGCTATGAAAGTCTTGTCACTAGTAATTGTTAGAATATATAGTCCACCAATATAAATGAGAGGAGGGGAGGGTGAATCAGTTATCAAACTAATATCACAATTATCAACCTTATTAAAATTTAAACATATGAGAAATATAATAAAAAACTATTACAAGATACTTATACATAATAACACTAGATATGTAACTAGGGAAACCCTTGATCAGAGGGAAAACCCCCATGGGGAGGGTACCCATAAGATGATGTACTAATATAAATATTCCTTGTTAGAAGATGGACCCTGTTAGGAGTCTATAACAATATTTAGTATATATAAGTCCTTGTTATGAGACTTTGAATCCATATTAGGAGATTCCTACCTTGTTAGGAGTTGTGGAAGATAGCTAGACCCATTGCCCAAATAACTTCTAGGTTAAGATCAATGAACTCAGTATCCAAATGATCTCTATATTATTCCTTGTAGAATAATAGAAATGAATAGTAATTCCTTTCTATATCCTATCAACTGGACCTCTCCTCCTTCTAATCTTGTAACCAGATCACAAAAATTGTATCCAATAATGCCTTGGATCACTTACTCACATTTACTAAATAGTAATCTCCTTTTTGCACTTTGCACTTCATATAATGCTTGATACACTTTACAAACAAGGAAAAAATATTTCCTTTATACCATATCTTCAAAATAATTTCTTGAGTCAGCCTTGAGGCTTTTCCAATTAATTATAATAAGATAATTAATTAATTACAAGCATAATAACATTATTGGCTCACAATCTATACAAAAATTCACATGTGTGATACTAGGGCTTGCACATCTACTAACATCACCATTTGAATATCCTCTATCAGTAGCTAACCACACTTCTTATTATGTATCAGATGAAAGATATAATAGAAACATCATAAACTTCTTTCCAAGCACTTTGTCTCTCTACTACTCTTAGTATATCAAGTATAACTTTTGTAGGTATTTGAATAATGTGTTTCACATTGAACCAAATGATCAAGAAACTATACTAAACATGTCCATAATGGTGCATCACCGTATGAGAAAAACCTTGTCCATATAACTAAGATCTCTCTCTTCTACTCTACTAGTCGTCATAGACTTACTGCAATATTGACATCAATGGAAAATGTGATCATGAATGCAACATTTCAGTACTCTTTAATGATTATGATACTCCCCCAATGTAGTATCATTAGCATTCATGTTAATAATCTCATTCATATAGGGAGCCTTCTATAAAATTCTCTCAAATTGTGAAGGATACCTATGATTATGAAGCTCAAAGAAGAATAGAAGATAGATTAGTTGATAAAGAGATCTATGGTATGAGCATTATTTAGAGAGAAATGTTAGGTGATAGCTATGAAAATCGTATCACTAGTAATTGTTAGAATATATAGTCGACTAATATAACTGAGAGGGGGGGAAGGTGAATTAGTTATCAAACTAATATCACAACTATCAACCATATTAAAATTTAAATATATGATAAATATAATCAAAGACTATTACTAGACACTCATACATAATAACACTAGATATGTTAACTAACGAAACCCTTGATTAGATGAAAAAACCCCATGGGGAAGGTACCCATAAGAAGAAGTACTAATATAAATATTCCTTGTTAGAAGATGGACCCTATTAGGAGTCTATAACAAGATTTAGTATATATCAGTCCCTATTAGGAGACTTTGAATCCATGAACTAGGAGATTCCAACCTTGTTAGGAGTTGTGCCAACCTTGTTAGGAGTTTTGGAAGATAGTTGGATCTACTGCCCAAATAACTTCCAGGTTAGGATCAATGAACCCACTATCCAAATGATCTCTATATTATTCCTTGTAGAATAATAGAAATGAATAGTACTTCCTTTCTATATCCTATCAACCAGACCTCTCCTCCTTCTAATCTTGTGACTAGATCACAAAAATTGCATCCAATAATGCCTTGGATCACTTACTCACATTTACTAAATAGTAATCTCCTTTTTGCACTTTGCAATTCATACAATGCTTGATACACTTTACAAACAAGGAAAAAAACCTTCCTTTATACCATATCTTCAAAATGAGTTCTTGAGTTGGCCTTGAGGCTTTTCCAATTAATTATAATAAGATAATTAATTAATTACAAGCATAATAACATTATCAGCTCACAATCTATACACAATTTTACATGTGTGATATTAGGACTTGCACATCTACTGACATCACCATCTGAATATCCTCTGTTAGTAGCTAACCACACATCTTCTTATTACATATCAGATGAAAGATATAATAAAAACATCAAAAACTTCTTTCCAAGCACTTTGTCTCTCTACTACTCTCGATAAATCAAGTATAACTTTTGTAGGTATTTGACTTATGTGTTGCACATTGAACCACATGATCAAGACACTATACTAAACATGTCCATGATGATGCCTCACAAAATGAGAAAAAACTTGTCCATATAACTAAGATCTCTCTCTTCTACTCTACTAGTCTTCATAGAATTATTGCTATATTGACATCAATGGAAAACACAATCATGAATACGACATGTCAATACTCTCCAATGCTTATGATACTCCCCCAATGTAGTATCATTAGCATTCATGTTAATAATCTCCCCCTTTGGAATTGATGGCAGCATAGATGAAAAATATCTAAGTTCCATAGATACCAAAATAGTACTCTATTGTTGTTCTTATCTTCTCAAATCATCTTCATCAATTAAATCTAAAATCCTTTGGAACACTACTCAGTTCTTCTTCTTCTTTAGGATTGGCAACAATTTTTTACTGTAAAAAAAGTCACCATCAGACTAACTCATTTTGCATATCTCACCCATAGAGATATTCCTCTTTGTTCTTTACATGAATCTTACTAAATCTCCCTAATAAAGTAGAGATTTCCATGCACTCTCCCCATCCATACTTAGGATATATTTTTCATGCATATTATCCCCCATTGACATTAATGAAAATAGTCTCATTATGTAAATTAATGCTCCAATTCTTCAACTATCTCAAGTGTCCAAAGACACTACTCAAGACCAAATACCAAGAGTCCTCAATGAATTAGATCATCACAGATACTCCCCCATACGAGAAGCATCACCATTTAGTCCAGTCTAAAAATAGTGTTCTTTACCACTAGACTAATGCACTTACTACATCATCTACTTAGAAGTAGGCAAGAGAATAACCACAAGCATACCTCTCAACTACTCAAATGTTTCTTTAGGTAAAGGCTTCATAAAGATATCTGCAATTTGATCTTTAGTACTCACATATTCTAGTCTAATCTCCTTTTCTATAACTTTGTCTCTCAACATATGATATTTAATACATATATTCTTAGTCTTAGAATGAAATACAATATTCTTAGACATACTCATTGTACTTGTGTTATCACAATAAATGCTAACATGTTCTTCAAACTCAATTCTAATATCATTCAACATTTGTTTCATCCACATTAATTGATTGCAATTATTTGTTGTTACAACATACTATGCCTCAGCCATACTCTAATAAATACAATCTTGTTTCTTTCTTAGCCAAGAAACCAATCTTCCTCCAAGAAAGAATGATCCACCATTGGTGCTCTTTCTATCATCCATACTGCCTTCCTAATCTACATTAGTATATGGACATAGAGTGGGGATGGTAGCCACAAGGTGATGTACTAATATAAATATTCCTTATTAGAGGATGGACCCTATTAGGAGTCTATAACAACATTTAGTACATATCAGCCCCTATGAGGAGACTTTAAATCCTTGTTAGGAGATTTTGACCCTATTATGTGTTGTGCCAACCTTGTTAAGAGTTGTGGAAGACAATTGGACCCAATATCCAAACAACTTCAAGGTTAAGATCAGTTAACCCACTATCCAAATGATCTCTATATTATTCCTTTTAGAATAATAGAAATGAATAATACTTTCTTCTTGTTTCTTGTCAAATAGACCTCTTCTCCTTTTGATCTTGTAACTAGATCACAAAACTCATATCCAATAATCTCTTGGATTGCTTGCTCACATTCAGTAAACACTCAGCTCCTACTTGTACTTTTCACTTCAAACAATGCTTGATACATTTTAAAAATAAGAAAAATATCTTTCCTTTATACCATATCTTAAAAATAATACCTTGAATCATCCTTGAGGCTTTCCTAATTAATTATTATTAGATAATTAATTAATTACAATTACAATAGCACTGTTGGCTCATAGTCTATAAAAAGCATCAGACCTATGATAGTAGGGATTGTGCATCTACTAACATCACCATTTGACTATCCTCTATCACTAGCTAATTGAGCATCTTCTTATTACATCTTAGATAAAAGATATAATACAAACATTAGAAACTATGTAACTTTCATAGGTCTTTGACTTACATGTTGCACATTGAACCACATCATTAGGACACTATACTAAACATGTCTATGTCCACACATCTCCCAACAAGAAAAACCATGACTATTAAACTAAGATCTATCTCTTCTACTCTACTAGTTTCTATAGACTTACTACTATGTTGACATCAATGACAAACACAATCATGAATACAACATGTCAATGCTCTCCAATGCTTAGGATAATCCCCCAATGTAGTATCTATTGACATTATGGTCAAGTTTGTTTATTAGTGACTCAAACTTAGTCAAATGGTTATTAGTTTTTCAGCTTATCTTGTAGTTTACAATGTTAGCTAAGTAACTCAGGTTCTACTAAATTCTATAGTTTCTACTAAGTTCCAAAATTAATATTTTGTTCACATCGAGCAATATCTATTGAGTTGATAATTAACGATTCAAACCAAGCTTCATAGTATTAACTAGGTTGCATAATGTCAACCATGGTCTCTAGTGTTTACTGAGTTCATAGTATCAATGATGTGAATCTAGTGTTGACTAAGCCAAGAAGTATCAACCAAGTGATTTAATTTATAATGGTCTCATAGTGTTATTGTTGACTGAGCCATGTAGTGTTAACCAAGTGATTTAGTTTATATGTTGAGTTTTACAGTATTCACCTAGTCACCAGTGCTAATTGTATTCAGACTACTTAGAAGTGATTAGTATTAATTGAGCTTCTATGTTTGTCAAGAGCATGATGACATTGAGTATTGAAAATAGTTGCCGAGTATTAGAACCTCATTGAGTTTGTCTTTAGAACTCGAGTGCCAACAATTGAGTCAACTTTGTGTATTTTGGTGAAACTTGTATTGTAGCTGACTTTGATGAATTGTAATTTGGATTGGTATATATGAAATGTATTGTATCACATTCAAAATATATAGAAATATATGTGTGAGATATAATAATAGAATAGGTTTGAAGTGAGAAGGCTACAAGTAGTATAAGGAGCAACAAAGATTTATCTATCACATCAAGGTGATCATTACACTTCAAAGGAATCTCAACCAAAAAATTAGAGTTGTAGATCAAAGATCAACCATTGGTTCATCCTAACATGTAGAACAGTTAAATCCTTTCACAAGGTAGACTTGACAGTCTTATGCAAATCTCTTTACCAAGTGCATACTTCATTATATTTTTTGCTAATCCTTTACCAAGGTGGACCTAGCAGTCCTTATTTCTCCTAATAGGGAAGATCATCAGAAGTGATCAATTGTAAGCCTTAACCAGCCAAATTTATACTATAGTACTAAATCTTGTGGGTATCATCCCCATCCCATTATTACTCTCTATTTGGAAGTTTTATGGTTCACCATATCTTTTGTCAAAGTGTTATGAATATTTTAATGCTTTCATTTTTTCATGCATGCAATTAGATCAAGGATTAATTAGCGATATAAGAATAAGTTTTATTGGTTCCTAATTCACCCCTCCCCTCTTAGTAACCTAGCCTATCCTATATTTCAAACAATTGGTATCATAGCTTTGTGGTTCTTAGAAAATAAGTTTTAAATAACTTGAGAAAATATCAGAGGAAATGGAGGTATACAAGGTAGATAAGGCTATTAACAATAAAATATGGATTTGGAATTGGCAATTGGGCAACTAAGGAAAGCAAAGGAGAAACTCTCTCAATCCTTGAAAAGAAGAAAATATCTTGCAATACAAATAAATGACAATCTCTACACTGAAGAAAGAATTAAAGATATCTACCTAGAAAGAAGCTCAAATGAAGTTGATGAGGTAATCAAAGACCTTTTGGAAAAGAATTGAAATCTTTAAGAAGAAGTTAGAAAGCTAAAAAGGGAATAAGAAATTTAGTCAGTAAGACTATGTAAATTCATGGAAGAGAAAGAGAAAGCCAAAGAAGAGATAGAAGGAAAGAACAATAAAATTCTATTTCTATCCCTTCAATAGGTACACTTCATTAATTAGCTTACTAATACAAATGAATAAATCATGAATCTAAGATCAGAAAATGAAAGATTGCAAAATGATCACTAAAAACAAAACCAATGAGAGGATGATGAAAACTCAAGCAGACATGAATTAGTTGAATGAGAAAAGTCAATACAGACAAAAAGGAAAAGTAGGAATATGATACAGTGATGAAGGTGAATCATCCAAGAAAGGAGCTCAAAAGAATCAAAGGCCTACTTGCAATCACTATGGTAAGTTAGGTCATACATCAAAAAAATGTTGGAGTAATGGTAAAGAAAAATTTAATGGAAAGTGTTAAAATTGCAACAAACATGGTCATAGAGCAAGTGAATGCAAAGAGAAACCTAAATTTGAAGGTAAATGTCACAAGTGAAATAAGCATGGGCACAAATCTTCTAAATGTAAAACCAAGATATTGAACCCAACATAACAAATTGTGAAAGATATATATGGTTGGGACTACAAAACATGGTTTAGATGCCACTACTATGGAGAATTTGAGCACATTGGAGAAAATTGTGTGAAACATCACATGAGGACAAGAGACACCACTAGAAGATGTTTTATTTGTATAGAACTTAGTCATCTTACCAAGAATTGCATGAAAGTTAGAAGGATTGAAGATGAAAAGAAAGCCAAAGATGACAATATTAGAAAGCAGATGATGTAGCAATGGATTCCAAAATCTTATGAGAATGCAAGTCCAAGCCATGAAGTACATCTCACTCAAGAATTGGGTGACTCAAGAATTTCAACTTGATCTCTCAAAGTGATGACTAGAACTAAGACTCTAAAGGAGACATCTTATATAAGTTTTAGTTAGCTAGAAGGAAAGATCCATGTTAGTGTTAAAGAGTCAAAGGGGTTATCGAGTGACTAAGGAAACTCTAGACCTTACTGAGCTAGGTTGGGTTGCAAGACTCTATTGAACAAGGTTGGGATAAACTAAGATATTGTATGAATAATGAGCTATGAATGTCTCTACCTAGCATTACTATTGAACCAAGTGGAAGATAGTCTATCACCAAATGCACAATTGTACTAAGCATTTATGGCAATTGAAAAATGAAAATTTGTTAAAAGGAAGGAAGTCAAATTCATTTTTCACTGTGAATTTTTGAAGAGATATTTGTAAGAGCGACTTCTATGCTTCCAAGAAATTTGGTGTGTTTCTTTTTGAAGATTTTTGTGCTTTAATAAACCTTATTGAGCATTGCATCTTGCAATAGCAAGAACAAGAAAGGATCTAAGATGTTAGTTCAAGGAGTTGATTCAAAGGCACAAGACTTCAAGTTGAGTCTAGCAATTGCAAAAGAACTTGATCCAATAAGAACTCAGTCATAGATTCCACCAAAGGCATTAATTGTTAATGATATCCATTAACATTTTTATTGTTTGATACAAGATATTGTAACCTTAAAGATAGATGAGACTTTGAAAGAGTTATGTGTGAATGGTGTGTTGAAACTTGAGCATCAACATTTGGAGACCAGGGGTTTAACACGCATTCCACATATGCCTCAAGACTTCTAGATAAAATGGATAAGGTTTACCCTTAGCTATGTACATAATGGGAATCTATGGTTGTAGCAGTCTATTCAAATAACAAAGAAAATGATTCATCAAATCATAGGACTCCCAATGCTAAACAAAGAAAAGACTACCAAAACCCTAAGTTGGGTAGAACTGGAAAACAAAACTCTTTTTGAATGGGATGCAAGATGTATGAAGATCAGTAGTATGACTAACATGGAGCTAAAATTTGGAATTCATGTGATAGCTCATAAGATCTATAGCACCATTCATCTTAACAATGTGTCATCTGAGGTAGTTGATCTAGCTCTCAAGGTGGTGAAGAACAACATGTCCTTCGATGTTGCCGAGATGATGTTGAATCAATTCAAAAGGAACATGGAGAGCATTATAACTTTGAAGAATAACCTGTGTAAGTTTGGTTCACTCCTAAATTTTTTATCTTTCTTTGTGCAAAAAAAATTTCATTCAAAAGGTATAGTAGTATAGAGAAAATATGTGCCAGTACTATATTAGATTAATGAATATATAGCAAAGATGGGTGAGAAATTTGTCAGTATAATGGACAATCACTTTGATTAATTTAAGGAAAAGGTAAATAGAAAATATAGAATTCCAAAGAAACTTGTAGAATATTACAAGGATGATGTTTGTTTCATGGTAGACTATGACAAAATGTACATTCAAGTAGTCAAACCTAGAGTGGTGTGGGTTAAGCCTCTAAGATATGGGGTTAGCATTGATGACATCGAGGATATCATTGAAGCATTTTTGGATGAAGCTATAGATCTGAAGGCCACATATTTTGATGCTTTTGATGAAGCTAAAGCTAGAATAGAACTTCAAATTAAGCTTCCTTAAAGAGTCAGTAAATATAAGAAGAGGATAGAAAAAATAAGGCAAGAAAGTTCTACTCTCCTATTGAAAGAATGAAAAGGACATGATATGGAAGAAGATGAAGCAGAGGATGAAGCAAAAGAAACAAAATTTGAGGATGAAGAGCCTATAAGAAAGAAAGGTAAGG
Organism: Cupressus sempervirens; assembly: GCA_028749045.1. Lineage (NCBI taxonomy): Eukaryota > Viridiplantae > Streptophyta > Pinopsida > Cupressales > Cupressaceae > Cupressus > Cupressus sempervirens. The sequence goes on along the minus strand of CM053790.1, from coordinate 222,271,848 downwards.
TTATCATAACCAAACCTACCAAGTCATCCCTAGTTGTGTTTACAAGAAGGTTACTTAAGACTAAAAGGAAGTTGAAATTAGGTGAAGAAGATATCGAGGAAATTATTTTCAAAAAGTCTCCTCCTACACTTCAAGAAAATTTGATGAAACTAGAAGAAAGAACTAGTATGGCATGCTTTAGATTTCTCAAATATGAGTCAAGGAATATAGATGAGAAAAGGAAAATTGAGGATGTTGTTATGAATAAACTAGGAAGATGGAAATAATCTCTTGATGAACTTTCAAAAAAATTCCCAATGAGCTTATGCAACCAATCAAGCCAAGATGGGAAAATTCTAAGAAAACTACATAAGATACATTTGAATAGACTCTGAGGCAACTCATGCAGAGTCCTAGTGACAAAGAGGTGAAATATTCCATGAAGAAGGATGAACATAAGTTCATGTTGGAAATATTATGACAAGCTAAGTTACTGAGAGGCGAGGGGTGAATCAATAACTTCTAAAACTTTTATCTCAATTAGTAATTAATCATATATATGGATTTTGATCTAACTTCATGCATGATAAACTGAGAAAACATGAAAGCATACATAACACTTTGACACAATATTTGGTGACCCAGAAACCTTCCAAATAGAAAGTAAAACTAGGGTGGGGATGATACACACAAGCTTTAGTGTTGTAGTATAAAGTTGGCATGTTAAGGTTTACATTGATGAATTTTGATGATCTACCCAATTAGGAGCAATAAGGACTGCTAGGTCCACCTTGTGAAAGGATTTACAAACACACAATAAAGTATGCACTTGGTAAAGAGATTTACATAAGACTATTAGGTCTACCTTGTTAGACAATTTGACTAATCCACCTATTAGGATGAAACAATAGCTAATCTTTGATCTAGAACTTGGTTTACTAAATGAGATTCCTTTGACTGTAAAAATCACCTTGCTATGATAGATGAATCTTTGTTTCTCCTTATACTATTGTAGCCTTTGTAATTCACTCTTTTGCTCTTTTTTGATGATTGTATTCCTTCTATTTGATTCCATACATAATTTGGATGTGATACAATACATTATATATATATATATATATATATATATATATATATATATATATATATATATATATATATATATATATATATATATATATATATATATATATATATATATATATATATATATATATATATATATATATATATATATATATATATATAAATTCATTAAAACATGTAATGCCTTTCAAATCCATGATGTGTGGAATTCAAATGCAGAAGGAATGTGTTCTACCTCAATAATAATAACATTAATCATTACAAAATATAATAATAATAACAAATTTTTTTTACTAAGCTTAATGAAGATTAAAAAAAATCAAAATTTTTTATGCTTGAGTAGTTCAAGAATCTTTTCATTAAAAAAAAAGATCTTACATTACATTTGATGGAATGACATTGAGTTTCTTGCGAATGGGCTCATTCATTACGCTAAAAAAACTTGAATAACTTGCTTGTTTAATCTAAGAATTTCCTTTCTTAGAGATAAGATATTGTATGTAGTGATGAGGAGTACTACTTGATAGTCTTTTCACTGAGACTTGATGAGGGTACAGTTCTAGTAGAACTATATGAATTGTTGTGTAGAAAATTGTAAAAGTTCTATAGAAAAAAAGAGATAGTTTCTAGTCATTGATGGAGTTTCATGATTATTTTAGCCATTTATTAAAAAATACTTGGCATATTTTAAAGAGTCACCCTTAAGCATTATATACTAATGGGAAAATTAAGCTTGGAAAAAATAGTAAATTTTGATTATTTAACACTTTTAGCATAGGAATCAAGCCTTAGCGTGTGATGTATATAAACTGTCCTATTTTAAACATACCACTCCATTGCTATTTACCAATATTTGAGACTCCAAAGCACCCCATGTGTCCATGGCACTAGAATACTATTCCATTTCTACCTATTGCTTTATTTCCAAAGCAAGTCTATGGCAAACAAAGAATGGAATGCATAAGTGCCCACATATGACTGATTAGGTCAATACTAGTGAAATGTACAGAAATGCTTAGCATGATATTAGATGATCTGAAAGGAAAACTATTAAACACATTCTTGTATGAAGTAAAAAATAACAGAATTGATAGTTAACTCTTGTGATATTGCCACTGAGACTTATCTATCTAGTTTTCAAGTCAAATTCGTTGATCCATGTTTTATGAGAAGTGATTTACATAAATCCATCTTGGATGAGAATAAATGGAACACTTGACAATAATTGGATCTAGGTGATTCTCATAGAGGTGAAGCAACAAGGCTTTTTGGGAGGTCACCCATCCTAGTGCTACTCCAGCTTGGGCATTCTTAACCATGCTTAACCACAAAGTTTCCTCCATAGTTAAGCCCACTCTGCTTGCAACTCCATTTGAAAAACATTTAGCAAGTTTGTGTCTTATCATTTGATGAGATTAAGGGGCTTTCTAATGAATGGTTCATAAGACACAACAATTGGTGAAGATTTTACAACTAGTCTTTCAAGAAGAGTGGGTTTAACCATGGAGGAAACTCCATAGGTAAGTGCAATCGAGTTGGAGTAGTACTAGAATGAGTGAGTACTAGAATGGGTGACTTTTATAGGAAGTCCATGTGCTTAACCTGTGTGAGCATAACCTAAATCTAGTGATGCCAAGTGTTCCATTTATTCTCATGAGAGATGGATTCATGTAAATCACTACTCATGAAACATAGATTAATGAGTTTGACACAAAAACCACACAGTTAAATCATGATAGAAATATTACAATTTTTGTGCAAAAATATCTCCTACTTGTCCATTTTGAAGGCCAAATGTTTGAAATACATTTATAAAATGGTTTGAAGTGGGTACAACTGTGTCTTTGTTGAAAAAATAATAATTTTAAGAAGGTAATGTTTGTAATAAATAGTAGTGTATAATCATGGCTATAAGAGAATAAGTCTTGCAAAATGTAAGGTTCTACAATGTATGAAATAAGATTGGTTAACCAAAGAAATGTACTCTAATAAATTAAAAAACTAAAAGTAATTTTGTTGATAAACAAAATCTTAAAAAAATTATGATCTTAACTTATGGGAATCTTCTATAGCACCACCATCCAATCTTGATACAAACTTATCTAGAGGTTACCATGCAAGCTTCTATTTTACATTTCTTAGTGTGGTCCAATCACTAAAAGGTACAAAAATGATCTAAACAATCATGATGCACTTCATGTGTTGAATATAGTAAAAGCTTACCACGTAATCTACTAGTGAAATCCAACTGTCACCCAAAAGAACACCTATGAAAAGAAAGATAAGTTGGATCTAAGATTAAAATAAGATTTGGAAGTAGATAAGATGGAGATTATAAAACTCCATTTTAGTGGAACATTGATAATTTTATAAACCTTTTAAGTATTTTATAGCTACAATGAAACACAATGTTTGTTCTTCATATTTATAGCTATCATTTTCATAAAAAGGACATTACATATTGGAATACATGAAGATTGGCTTCTTTTACATGAAAAGGAAGGGATTTTAAAGCAATAAATTTTCATTTGGCAAAATCACAAATCACACAAATATTATTTTGATTCATTTTCACTGTGGGCTCCTTTGATACAACTTAGTTTAGCTATTAAGGTATATAAGCTTACCTCCAAGGTTTACTTTTATGTCTCTAGTAGCAATTGCTTTGCTTAAAGCAAAGCCTATCGTAGAAGCATGTTTTCCTTCATATGAATCACCAACAATATAGAGAGGATTCTTTTGTAGAGAATTGCTTCCATTATAGCATTCTTTCATAAAACTAAATAGGTCAGTGGTTACTTCTTCATCTGATTTAGCTAGCAATGAGCTATTTTCTACATAACTAAAACCTATAGCAAGGGATGAAAAAACCATCAATAATAAACTAGTTATTACAACCATTGAGTAGTATTATGTTTCTTGATGAAATATGAATATGGTTTGAATGAGAAGTTTCATAATACCTGTACCAATAGGGCTATCCTAGAGAATCTTGAATTCATCACAGTTGTGTACCAAAATCCAAGACTAAGTACACATTATTACTTTAAAATGATGTATATAGATTTCTCAAAAATTAATAATGTGATGTATATAGATATCACAAGAAAATAGCCAAGAAATACCACAAATATATGGCATAATTACCACAAATAATAGATGAGCCTTTTGCAACCAAGTTAAATTTCTAGGCTTTAGTTCATTATCTAAAGGATCAACTTCTAAAAGCTTTCCAATTCCAACTCCATAAGCTCCCTGCAAAATAAATATATAAGTAATCATATTATAAAGTTCTTATAGTTCATAATGGAAAATATATTAACTAATAAATTATACTATATAGATTTTTGTTAATAGTATTTGAAATCAAATTCTACGATCCATCATTAGAAAACATAAAAAGATACAAATTACCATTCACTCTTTTGGCCTGCCGATGAATCATAATATTTGATCAGAAACATTAGCAAAAAAAATCTAAAAAGACTAATTGAAATGCATTGAGAATTGTAATCATCTACATTAAAGTTCAATTCAATTATTTTATTTAAAAAAAAAAAAAAAGAAATATGACAACAAACTGACCCTCCTTGCAACCACCAAAGAAGAGGCCAATTGCTATCTGATTTCTTTTGAGGACTATAATAGAGCCACTAAAATAGGTGGGTCTCTGATATATATAGTCACATAAGTGTGTTGTATATCAGTTTATGAAAATAAATGATCAAATTTGTAAAGGGTGTATTAAAAATTTGAAATATTTCTCACTTGATCTAACTTCGATATAACCGCATTCTTCAGAACCATCTGGGGTGCTTGCCATGAAATTATTCCCTCCATAACCTCCACTAACACTATTTATTTCCAAAACACAAAAACTCAAAACAATTAAATCCAAGTTAAAAACATTAAACCTAATATAACTTCTATATTACTAAATATATACAAGTGAATCTAATTAAAGGTGCTCCCATTTTTACTAACTATAAATAAGTGAATGTGCATAAAAATATTTCATATTCGTGAAATAGAGTTCAAAAGTGGTGAATGTGCATAAAAAAATTCTATATTCTTGAAATGAAGGTGAAAAGTTTGAATCATCATAAGAGATGAAGCATGTATGATTTTTGATAGCATAGTTGAGTCTTTTCTACAAGAAATACAATACAATCTTATATTACTATTAGGCTTCTTTATACTGTAGACCCACTTACACCCCCTTATAGATTGACCAATAGAAAAAAAAAATCTTTCTTTCTTTCTTTCCTATTTATCATTGTTAATCATCTATTTAAGAGGTCAAATTTTTAAGAGAAAAATCTTGATCACATACCTCTCCTTTTTCGAGCTGGAATCAACGACTATATCAAGTGTATTCAAACCTACACATGGTTGATCCACTGGTGCTTGTTCACATACATATAAATATGGAATGTCCCACTTCAAAAAATAAAAGGAAAAATAATTGAGCTCTAGTTTATATACTCTTAGTCTGTAAACCAATTGAAATGCTAAAATATACCATGTGCCCTAGATGTGAGTTAAGGATTGAATAAGATTGCATAGAACTGATATCTACTATCCAAATTGATAATCTATTGGAATAATTCTTTTATGCCAAATATTCTACAAAGTGGGACCTTAATTTTGGATTTCACAAAGTGTGGGTCAAAGGAAGAGGATATGTGAAAGAGTGCTTAAAGATACGTCAGGCATTGATGAGTCACTCCTACATTTTGTGCAATGCACCAGGCATTTTAAGCATCTTATGAAAGAAGTATTGAGACAATTAATTGGCATGTATATCATTTATTTACATGACATATTTGTGGTTAGTACACTCTATGAAGTGAATTTGTTTCATTTTGAGAAGGTATTTGAAATTTTAAGGGAACACAAATTGTTGTTGACTGATAAGAAGTGCTAGTATGCTAAAAATACTTGTTGTATATTGGTCATGTGTTGGGTGATGAGGAGAAAAAGGTTAGATCCTTCCAAGGGTGAGGCCATTGTTAATGACCAAAATTCACAATCATGAGTTGGACTTGAAGCTTTCTAGGTGCAACACAATACCTCAACAAGTTTGTGAAGAACTCTTATTCTTTTACCATTGAATGAAGTCATAGGTAAAGGAAGAATATTTCCATTGTTACTTGAAGACCCATCTTTGAAACTTGAGAATGCAAAAAACAACAACAACCAAACTGATAATTATTCCTTTGCTTGTGGGTTTCCTTCTATAATAATCATGGCCTTCGTAATAGAGATGCACATTTCCTAAAAGACTACAAAACAAATTAGTTTTAAATTAGATAATTACAAACTTTTGGGTTTCAAGCAGAAATAAAAGTTTTGATAGAGGGGAAAATGATCCACAAAACGATAATAAAATGTCCTTATTCATAATGGATTTTTGTTGACTTCACCTGAAATTCAGGTTCTTATTACTTTTCAAAGCTATGGGCATTGTTCCTCTAAGGTCATTATTTTCCAAGTCATTGAAATCAATGTTGTATTCACAAGACATTCAAATTGAAGAAACACTATCATCTACCTGAGTTTTGTAGTGTGTAAAATAATTCCCTCAACATAAAAATTTGTAGAAAAACTAGGAAAACAAAGAGTACATAATTTTAAAAATTGAAGGAGGTACTCAGTTTCTTCAAGTTTGTTAGACTAGCGAGCAATTTAGGTATTGTTCCATTTAAACTATTATTAGATAGATCATTGGAAAAAAATAGGTAGAATTTTCTTACTTTGAGCCTTAAGAAACATGTAATCCCCATTTGAAAATAACTATAATGATTTATAACTTTCAACCTTTGTCATCAAACTCTGTAAAAAAATATTGAGAAGAAGAAGAAGAATATAAGGGTAATGATGAAACTTCAGACATTATGCCATAGGACCTTGGGGAACCAAAATAATGTTTGTTGTTGGCATAGTCCCACAACACAATGAAGCCTGTGCCTATTCTCCTATACTTTTCTTTAAAACCCTACAAAGTTTATTCCACCCTAGAGAAATAGATCTTGTAATCAACTAATAAAATGAAGTACAATAAGAATTGGGAAAAATCAAGTACTAGGATTTCTCTAAAATAGTTTAACTAAATACTTTCACAAATATAAGAGGAATCTTGAAGGTAATTACCACTAAACTACAGCCTAATGGGATGCCAGTTCTTCTAAGAAGAAAAGCCAACTATTTCTTGATAAAAAGAAAAGAGAAAGAATTGTATGAGAAAGAATTCATTAATCTTATTTTCAAAAGAATAAATAAGATAATGCAACAATCCGTTTTCTTTCCATGCCATGTATGTACCTAAATTTGATGAGAATGGTAATGAATGAGAAGAAAAGAGTTTAGTGGTTATTTATAAGTTGCAAAGTGTGTGCGGAGAAGATAATCAATATCCTCTACCTAATAAGGCATAGATGATTATATATAGTTGGCCTTCAAAATTTGATTTCTATTTAGTTTAGTTTAAACTTCACTTGGTTTTGAGAATAGTTTAATATTCTCTACTTAACAAGGCCAACAACAACATGAAGGTGGAAGCTCATTTGGCCCCTTCCTCCCCCCCATCCTCCCCCAACATCACTCTAAATTCTTGATTAACATCTAATAGCATTCATTCAACCATTTTTGAAATATAACATTCAATCATTATAATCACATGATAACATTCATTAACACATGAAAATAATCGCAAATGAGGAGTGGCTTGGAAATGGTCGAGGCTCAAATCATGGTACAATTATCAGAGAACAACTTCCATCACAAGAAAGAAAATTCCATTAGTATTGTTGAGATCAGGGGATAGTTATTCAAAACAAATAGGGTTATCAGTGTTCACTACAACCTTAGAATATTCAAGATCAAGAGGAAAAGGAAAATGTGAAGGCAAACACAAACACATCTACATTGGGAATTTGTGGATTATCATTTCAACGATGCCCTTTTGTTTCAAGAAACTCACCCAAGGATGCATCATGATATAAAGACTTCAAATCTATATTCTGGGGTAAAGCTATAGTTCAACTAGCTAAACCTTTTTTTCTAAACCCCCAATTTCAAGATCTTCGATCTTCATCAAAACCCACAGTAGAGGTTAATGGAAACATTAATAGGGTACCATGGATTGGCATATCTATATTTGAAAAAGGCAAATCATCTCATCAAAATCCTCAGCCTTTTCAAAAAAATGTTGGGTAGGATAAATTTTTTTCAAAAATCTGGTTTAGGGTTCAAAAAATGAAGGCAGATTTGGATTTCACTTTAAAGGAATGGAAAATTTTAGAATGCAAGGCAGATATTCATATAGGGTTAATAAAAAGTAGCCCATTTTTTATATATGTCAGGGAACCCCCCATGCATTTCAATCAAAAAACCAAGATCATTTGTTGATTAATCATAAGGAGAAGATTATCAATGATTTGAAGGCATTTCCTTCCAAAACCCCCTTCAATCCAACAAAGACTGCTCAAGTCTGGTGAAAGAAAGTTTTAGGCCCAAAAGATGCTTCCATCAATACAATGAATTCTACAAGAATCACTCTCCCAAGCCATATGTTGTAGAATTTGATTGGCTTGCTTCATCAATCAGTACTCATAGGTAAGTTTTCAAATCCTTCTATGTCATTCTCAGATATTAAGGATTGGGCATTGTCTTCTTGGTTTGGTCTTAAGGATATTTTCCTTATTGATATGGATTATGTTGGCTCTTGATTTAATAGTTTTGAAATTAACCAAGAAACTATACCAATGCATCTAAGGCTAGAAAATTCCTATGATGGATACACTAGACTACAATCTTGGGCCAACTATAAGACATAACTCCTTCTTCACTTCAGGCTCTTCCAAACCTAGGCGGGTCAACCTTCAGTTTCTAATATATGGTACCAATGAAATTAAACATAAATCTAAACCTATTAGTAGCAGATGAAACCCCATTTTATCTTCTAATACTTATGCAATGAAATAGAAATGAGATAGCTACAAATCACATCTTATGAATCCATAAGCTAAGTGAGGGTTACTTCCTTTCAACCCACTACAAAACATGAAAAACTGAATTGATTTTGATTAAAAGATTTTTGTAAATGAACTTCATATCAGCTTGCATCTGATTTAGTGATCAATACCTTATCCATTGAAACACAGAGTCATTATCAATAGGATGACCTAACTTGATTGCCTAACAATTAAGTTTTTCAACTAGAATCCCCAAATCCCATTCTTACAAAATATCCCCTTTATACACCTAGAAACCCTATGAGAACACTGGAGCATTTAGGTAAGTCCTTGAGTCAAAAGCAAAAATAGATTTGACATACAACTCATCCAAGCTTCCTTAAATTGAATAAACCTTATTCATTCAATCACAAAGTCAACAACATATGAAGAATCAAGAGACAGAATAAGAAAACTCAGATAATTCCTTGTAAATCCCCTTTGTATTCATCTTTGCAAAGATCGAATACACAAATTGGTAACACTAAATGAAACTAAATAATTCACATGATCTAGCATCAAATTCCATTTATCTCAGAATAACAAGACATGGAAATGAAAAGAAATCTACATAGGTACAGGTGTGTGGCCTTCACTGCTAGAGATTAGCTCCATAGACAGGAAGTCAAACCATCAACAACCATGATTTCACAGTAGAACACTAGAACCCTACTGGTATCATAGAGAAAATTGCTAACCCTTACAATGAAAGAGAGAAAGAATGATATAGGAGAGAAGGAATTCTTGGATCTGATCTTAGAATGACATGTGTCCACTTGAAATTCCCTCCTTTGCAATGAAAAAAATCTCTCTAATCTCTCTTCCCTTTGATCTGATTTGGTTTTCATTAATCTTATGTTATTAATTTAAAAATATCTCCTACTGAATGATGAAAACCTTTTGAGTCACCAAAATTAGAAAGCCTACTAAAATGCTGGTAAAATTTGAGTTTAAACTGATTGAATGTTGACCAAAATTGACCGCAACTGTATTCTTACCATGTTTTACTCATTACCATGCCAGAAATCAGTTTTGAACTTCAAAACTAGAATACAATTGCAAGTTAAGAATCTAAGAGAAAACCTTGAATTACTTGAATAGACTACTTCCTGTGTAAAAACTAACCTCAGAATTAGAAAGTTCATCTTCTCTCAATTCTGGCGATATATAATATCACTATATTTGCCTCTCAGGAACCCCTTTAATCTCAGTTTGAAAAATACCCCCTGCTATGAAACACTAACTTGCAACTGAATTTTTCAAAAATTTAAAATATTCTAAAGTTTTAACTTCAAAAAATGATTCTTTGCAATTTAAAAAACTTGTACGTACATCCATTTTTTGAAAAAATATTTAAAATTTATTTTCTATCACTTCTAAATTTTCCCTTATAGTTTGGTCTTGGGGCAAACCTAGTTTGACCGACTACCACATGGTAGTCTCCAATTGGCCAGCCTACATAGTCACCTGCATGTCATTGCGACATCATCACTAAGTGGGCCCACTGCCACTTGTCACCTTCCCACATACTTGCATTCCTTATTTGGTGAGCACTTTTATAATGTAGAATTGCACTGACTATAGGATCTAAACACGAGTCACGATCTAGTGCATCGATCTCGATCTGCTCTTGTGACACCACCTCACCACCAACCATGACTCGCCCCATGTGTCAATCACTCGCTTACCTACATTCATTAACCTCAGAGCACATTAGTTTTGCGAGCATCTGCCAGCACATGTTGATCACCTTCTTACCTGCATTCATTAACCTCTAAGCACCTTAGTTTTGCAGGCATGTGGTAGCCCTCCGATGCAGACACATGTCACGATCTCATGAGTCTAGATCCACATTAGCACATTCACACTTTGCTTCAAAATTTTACCTTGTCTCAAAACTTGAGAGCCTTCAATCAGCCAACTACAGGCCTCACCTTGCATCACGCAACTTCTAAAAGATCATGTCTTTAAGATATCATACTTTGTGTTTGTTGGAGTATAAAAACATACTAAAATACCCCCATACAATGCATGTGGGATAATTGCATTTTTACAAACTTCAATGAACAACATGCATCTCTCTTTCAAAAGTGAATCTCTTTCTAACATGTTCTCCATTTTTGCCTTCACCACTACCTTATGGATTGAATGCCCCTTTTGGTTTTGGGTAAGCAGTAGCATATCAAAATATTTTCCTCCTCCCTTTTGGCACTTTCCTATTCTATGCTTAATGTGTGCAGGGTCTTCTTTTGTTCATGCATGGATGGTGGTCTTCTTGGCAGATGCCTTTTTTTAGTAGTATGGTGTTCTGTCTTTTCACATGCATGTGGCTTCTTTTGTTTTAGCTAGGGCTTCTTAACTTTGTATCTTCAAATGTTTTTTTTTTTTAAACATCAAGCCCCTATTGTCAATGCATGATTCCTCTACTCAAACACATGAACCAACTAGTTGCTTGGGAGCTGAATGTGGACCATCTCCATTTACTATGTCATGGTTTTTTAGTCTTAATTCACTGCCTCATCCTTTCTTTGGCGTGGATTTATTTTTTATGCATGAAGGTTTCCTTTTAACTCCCTACCTTTGTTTCCATGCCACAGATCACCTTTTGCAATTAAAATTAATTTGATTTGAGCTTTCAAAGACCTGGACTTACTCTGTTGAACTTGCTACTTCCCCTTGTTACTAACATGGGGTCCTTTTTATGCTGTGTTATTTCTTGGACTACGGCTTTGTTCCTTGGATGTCTCTAGGATATTTGTTGCACCTTACCCTACGAATTCCTCTTTAATTTGAAAGCATGGGTCTTTTGCGTTCAACAAAAAAAAAACTCCCTCCTTTTAAAGCCTGACACTGTAGACTAATCCTTGCATAGACTACTCTGCTAGTTTGAGCGGTTTCTTTTTTGTGATCCTCTTCCTTTGATTGTTGGTTGTGGAAATCTCTATTTCTTGCTGTGTGAGCTCCTTTGTAAATGTGTCTACCCCTCCACATGGGCTACCCTACTGATCTCCTCTATTCTTCTTTTCCAACCTTTTGTTTTTTGGCATGGGTTCCCTTTATACTTGCTAGGAGTGTCTTATCTATTACGTGTGGCTACTTTTATTGCTCTGAGCTCCTTGCTTGGCAGATTCTTCTACTTCTCTCACATGGAGCTCCCTACTTCAAAATGTCAGAGTCTCTACTTTATGCTGTTGCTTCTTTCCTTTTCACATGGACTTTGACCACTGCTCTATTCTCTTCCTACAATGAAACATAGGCATTCTTTGCTTGGAAACTTTTTTAACTTTTTTTCTTCGTTCCTCGCCATCATGATCTAACATGGCTTCCTCTTATCTTGAAACAATGGCTTCCTTCTTCAAACATAGACCTCCTCTGCCCATGTGTGTTAAAGATTTATAGAATCAAGGTTATTTCCCCTTACAACAAATACAATCTAATCAGAGCCATGTCTTTGTATATTTTGATGCCCATCCTTGTGTTGAATCTATTTTTTGAAGCACAAGCCTACACGAACTTCCTCTTCAATAGTTTCAATTCCTCCACACTTCATGAGGTTGATCATTCCATGATCTGATCTAATGCCATCTGCCTCACAAATAAATCACAATGCATCTTTGGCAGAGTTTTATATCCTCACCCAACCTAGATGAAACAATCCACTTTAAAAAATGTTTGTTTATCATTTAGCACCACATTCATATTTGGCATACTTCCTTTCAAGTATATTTTAATGGATTCGCATAGGCCTCTGTTTGACTTTAGTTGGCACTTGATTTTTTCAATTGCATTGTTTTCCACATAAAACGATGTGGATTGTTAATGTTATTATCACACATTTCACCTTTTTTGTGAATGAGTTGAAACTCACTTGTGAGATTTACTTGCCTATGGAAACCATTTTAATCACCTCTACAAAAATTCCATACCCTACAAATGAATTATCATTCACCAATTGCTTAACTCTGAGTTTAAACTTCTTTCACGATGATGATAATCTGTATGCATAGATGTTTGTGTTGTCTCTAATCTAGGTTGGCCTAACCACTCGTTGTATAAACCTTTTACCAAGGTTTTTTCAAAGGAATCAATTTCTAAGATCTCTTGTAAATATGAACTTTCTAATGACTGAATTGAATCCTTCATAGATTGTCCCATCTTGGCCTTGATATGATTTCCACCATAAATTGGTTACTTACTCTCAAATGGAGTTACAATGCTTTATGTATGATGAGTTAAAATATTGTAGCATTACCATTTTAAAAAATCCTCTAACCTTGAGTCCATATCTATGCAATCAGATGAAATTAGTCGGGCCCCAAAGCGGGTCCGACTAAATTTTTTTTTTGTTTCCAAACAACTAATCTGTCAAGTTGGCCTACTAATCATCTAGCACCGACTGAAATCAATTTGCATCATTGATTCAACTTTCAAAACTCATTTTCACCTCTTTATGCAAACTATCAATTTCATGCTAGAAGGTCCTTTGTCTGGCCTTAAAAAATGACCCAAACCTCTGACTGGGCTCTGAAATCAAACATATTGATTCTCTGTTCTGCATAATTTACCCTATCAAATCTCATATCATGACAAATTTTGGGTCAAAAGATATTAATCGTCAAACTTGACCTCTCAAAACTGCCTACAAGGAAACACATTAGAAAACAATAAATCACGTTCGGATTTGGCTTTGAAAATTGGGTAAATTAAAACTTGCGAGAATGAAAACTAGGGTGCTGGTTCATTGTCACAAGGAGAGTATAAATCTTTGTTTTGGGGTCATGATGAATAACTAGCCACAAATGGCGAGCGGTCAAAGTGGGCTACTCAAATTTGCTGACTGGAAACACTGATAGAAAAACATTTTTTGCAAATGGAATATACTTGGGAATGTGTGCAAATGAATTTGTCATGACTTGCAAATTGGCATATTTAAAATATTTTTGGAGTAAAACACAGTGGTACAATCCATTTGATCTCACATATCACATATTTTGAGATATGATGTCACAAATAGGGGTTCTAACAAATCTGCATTTCTTTACACTAGTAAAAAGTTAGAAATTGCATTTGGAATCACATTTGAAAAATGATCAAATGGATTCGTCATAATTTCAAACTTGAAAAATAACAAGTCTCTAACCTTTAAAATGCAATGCAATAGGAATTTCATCATTTTGGTTAACTAGTCAAAAGTTATAACTCATCAAACAAGGCTTCCCAGAATTCAAAACTAATTGCATCAGCATGACAAAAATAAACTACCAACTTTGAGGGGTTTGAAACCTAGTTAAATGGATTCAAAATGACTCAAAATATGAAACATAGGTTCTTTATTATGGAGACTAGACACTCCCAAAGTGGTGAGTCATGAAACATTTCTAGGTTAAAGATATTCAAGTGCAAACATGGCCTCATGTCATTGTTTGACACAGGTGAAAATGTAGATTTGGAATTTGCTCAAAACAAGACTTCACGAAATAGCACGAAATGACAATTTAACTTCATGAAACAAGTGGACACACTAAATGAAAGGTGTTAGAAGCATTAAACACCTCTTAGGCCTCAAACTAACAGTTGGGTACAAACTTATCAAAAAGCATTTATAGGGCTTTATTTTCTTAATGGTACTCAAAATTGGGGCTACAATTTTGAGTGCCAACAGTTTCCAAGTTTTTCATAGCCATTTTTGAATTAAAGGAACATAGAGATATTGTGCACAAAAAAAAAGGTTGGTTATGTAAGGGTTCAGGTTTACACACTATGATCTAGATATATGTCATGTCCCCTTTTCAAATAATTAAAAATAATAATCTTTTCTTAGGCAGGCAGGCCCAAAAAGGTGAAGTTTCGGAAAAATGGGATAATCTTTGGAAGCTAATGGACTAATAAATGAAAATTATTATTAAAATATGTTTTATTAACCCTTCTTGGACGTGAGTTAGGGTTATGCCCTCTTTTGAGGGGTTTGGAGGCATTTTGGGCTGATTCCAGAACTTGATTTTTGCGCATTGCTTTGTTGTTCTTCAGAGGCTGCCAAACCTATGAAGAAGGAGACCCAAGAACAGGAGTTTTCAGATTTCCATGAAGGCTAAGGATGGGATTTTGAAGCCATTCCATGTGCATGCTCATGCAGAGCTTTCCTTTGTGCTGAATAGTGCAGATTTGTGAGTTTTCGGGTGTAATTTTTGTAAGAGTTTGGTGTTTCCTGTTGAGTATTTCATATCAGTTTGGGTTGCTGCTTTATTTCAGAATTTTAAATGTTAAAATAGAGATGAATATATTTATTTTGATATGATTATACTTCTGTGATAGACTATTATTTTTTTGTGGTGATTTCGAGCTATTTTGTGCTATTTTCGGGAGCCTAATGAACATTGTTTTTGTCCTCTGTTTGGGAGCTATTGTGTACATGTTATACAGATATGGAAATTTCATTTTATAGGCTGTTATGCTGCTCAAATTTCTGAAAAAAATTCCACTTTCAAATTTATTAATAATAGGTGAAGCTGTGAAGCTTTTGGCACTATTTCTGGCACACTCGATTTGGGGTTTATTGAGAAATTGGTGGATCTTTGAAATATTGGTTGTTTGATTTTAAAGATCTGATTTGAGGCTTGAAATATCATACAAAATCAGTAAAGGGAAATTTCAATGTCAAACTTCAATCCACAAGAAATAGTTATTCCATTTTTCCCATTTTGGATCTCTTTTCCTTTATTGCCACTTGAATATAGAGAACCAGAGATCATTGAAATATTAGCAAATAATTTTTTTATATTTTTAAGACATTATCTCATCCCTTTTGACTCTTCACATTTGGAAGTTAGAGTGTGTTTTTTGGTGGACCAGAGTAATTTTTTTTCCCACATCTATAACCATCACTTCACAATGGGGAAATTGGTGCCAGCCAGTTAAGGTCCAAGATGAAGCCACAGTTTCTAAGTTTTAGCATAAAATTGGCCATTTCAACACCCAATGCCAAATAGGGAATCAAGATGCTATGGTTATATACCCAAACCACTGTTCTGACCCAATCAACTGCTCTTGTAAATCTTGATTGGAAGATTTTGGTGCACAAACCCCTTATATGTCATGTGAAAATCAAATCACCACAACTCCGCATTCATCCAAGAAAATAAAAAAGTTACATTTTGTGCATATTTTGAGATGGATTATGTTTTTCTTCCAATAGTTGTCTTTCCAACCAACCCTACCCCTACTTTCATCTTCTTATTATCCAACTGCTAGGGTTCCCATCTCAAATTCTCTAATTAGTCAGTTCAGAAATATTCTGCAACTCCTAATTCATATTTCAAGTCAGTAGACTATTGTTATATATCTGGCAGAAAGGAAGGTTCATCAATTAGGAGATCATATCATTTGAGAGATTACAACTTCCATTATTTTTGGAATTTCAAAGGAAGAGGGTATTATTGATCATGATTACAATTCTCCTATTATTGCTAATCTGATGAAAGAATTCCAGTTTTGGAATAGTCAAAATTGTGTTCAGGGACATAAGACCAATAAAGTTTTACTTGTGGAGGATAGTCTTTTAGCTGTTGTGAAAAAGTGTGACGATCAAAGGTGTGAAAACCAGTGGCAACAGTTTGATCAACCATATTCACTTCCTCCTCTACCCCTTGAGGATGCTTTGGGTATGGAAAATTGCATTTATCAACAAGTACAGAAGTCAACAGATAGCGCGTTGCCATACATCTCTCATGCTTAATTAGATTCTCAACTAGAGTTTGATTCCACATTAGGTACTAAAGAGTAGGTCTATGAAGAAAAATAGATCTTATCCATACTATGAACTCCTTCACAAATCACTCCCCTTATCAAAACACCCAAATCAAGGGGTCAACCAAAGAAAACTTAGACTAAGATCAAAATAGTAGCTAGAATTCAAACTACTCTGGATGATACTTTTGTTGTAACTAAAAGATCAACAAGGATAACTAGGAGTTCTCCTTGTCCACAATGATTATTAACTCATGGAATGTTAGGGGCATGAAAGCCCCTGACAAAAGGCATAGGATCAAACAAGTTGTTGATTCTATGTAGGCAGACATAGTCATGTTACAAGAGACTAAACTTTCTCAGTTGATGTTTGATAACACTATTGCCAAATGGTACAAGTGGAAGTCAGTTCATGTTTTGGGAGTAGGAGCTTCTCATGGGCTACTAGTATTATGGAATCCAAAGAAAATTAATGGACAACTCATCCATCAAGAAAATAATTGGTAGATGATGAAGATAACTACTTTTGACATTTCTTTTATTTTGGTTAATGTATATGGTCCTACTACAACACAAGATAAATTCAGATTATGGACTAACATTACTCAGTTCATCCAAGATCAAGATTCTCTTCATGTTATTCTCAAGGGTGACTTTAATTCTCTTTTGTCGCAGGGGGGAAAAATTGGAGGTGTATTCCTTCCACCAAAAACACTGCAAGATTTCAATTGCTTTGTGGATAATTATAATCTCATGGATATCCATCCGTCTATTAGATCTTTTACTTGGACAAATAAAAGATTAGGATTTGCACATGTTGCTGCCCATTTGGATGGGTTTCTCTTATCTCAATATTGGAAACTTATTAACATGGTTATATCATTAGATATTCTCTCATTGCCTGGTTCTGATCATTTCCCAGTCTCATTGAATATCAAGCCCTTAGATAAATCTTTAGAGACTCAATTTCACTCTTCTTTCAAATTTGAAAGGATGTGGCTTCACCACCCACAATTTCTCTCTAATATATATAAATGGTGGCAAGAACCACCGTATGTGGTAGGAACAACAATGCATCAATTTGCCATGAAATTAAAACATGTTAAGTCTCAAATCAGAAGGTGGAACCAGCAAGTATTAAAAAATGTTTTCACTGAAAAATCAAAAGTTAAGCAACAATTAGAAGATTTATTGACCAACATAATTTAGAATGGTATGAATGAAGATACCTATGCAAGGTAGAAAATGTTGCAATAGGAATGGGATGAGTTATGTAGTAGAGAGGAAGTTTATTGGAGACAAAATTCAAGAGAACTTTGGCTTCAAGAAGGAGGTAGAAATACAAAGTTCTTTCATGCCTTGGCCAAATAGAAGAGAGCTTCTAATATAGTATTTCAAATTAATGATGCAAATTTTGGGGTTTCCATTACAAATGAAAATATCATTTGAGAAGAAGGGGTTAAGTTTTTTAAGAACCTTCTTGCCCTTAATACAACTCCTTCACCTTCTGAAGAACAAGTGAATGAGCTTCTAGAGGCCATCCCAAATATGATATCACCTCAAGATAACATTATGTTGTTGGATCCTTTTACTATTCAAGAAATTCAAAAAGTTTTTTTCTCATTCCCTCCAGATAAAGCTCTTGGCTCGGATGATTTTTCTGCTTTATTTTATCATAGTTGCTAGGATATTATTGGTTGGGATCTCCTAGCTACCATGGAAGAATCTAGAAAAAGAAAAAGTATACTTGAGTATTTCAATACCACAAATATTTATTTAATCCCAAAGAATTAGGATCCAAAATCTTTTGCTAATTTAAGACCAATTTCCTTATGCAATCTGACCTATAGGATCATAACCAAAGCCATTTATCTTAGATCATAGCATCTTCTCCCTTCCATTATTTCTTTAGAACAAGGTGGTTTTGTACCAGAAAGAGAAACAATGGAGGGTGCATTAGTGGCCCATGAGGTCCTTCATTCAATTAATTCAAATTAATCAGCACACTTTATTATCAAATTAGACATGATGAAAACATATGACTGAGTTTGTTGCAAATTCTTATTTCAAGTATTGCTAAGAATGGGATTGTCAAAAGGTTGGTGTAAATGGATTAAGGCTTGTATTTTAGGAGCCTAGTTTTTAGTGATAGTAAATTTAAAAGTAGCAAGCTTCTTTTAATCAACTCAAGGAGTCAGACAAGGTGAGCCATTGTCTCTAGCTCTGTTCATTATCATGGTTGAAGCATTTAGTAGGTCCATCAATCATCAGCATGTTATTGGAAAATGATAGGGTGCAAATATTCCTGGTACAAATATTTCCATTACACATTCTCTATTTGTGGATGATACATTGTTATTTGGTGCATCAAATACTTAGGAGACTCACCAAATAAAATCTTCATTGCAACTTTATTCAGTAGTCTCCGGGCAAGCTATCAATGTGCAAAAATCAAAAGTATATATCTTTAACACAAACAAAGTGATATCGGATAAGATTGTCAAAATATTAGGATTTTTTGTGGACTTCCCACCTTCTAAGTATTTAGGAATTCCTTTTTTTATGGGCACGAATAAAAGTTCATATTGGTCTTTAGTTGTTCAACGCATTCAAATTAGAATAGTACTTGGAAAACTAGATGGTTATCATTGTCAAGTAGAATATTGCTCGTAAAATTAGTACTGTCAACAATTCATAATTACTTCTCAGTAGTGTTAAAAGCCCCTACTAAAGTTCTTTAGCATATTCAAAAGATGATTAGGGGTTTCCTTTGGACATGTAATATGAATGATGAAAGAAAAATACCACTTATTTCTCTTCAAGAGATGGCTAATTTTCAAGTAGCTGGAGGGGCAAGAGTTCATGATTTAACCAAGAGAAATGAAGTATTTGATGGAAAATTAGTGTGGCAGATGTACCATAAGCCACATTCTACATGGTGCAAGATTATGCAACATAAATATTTGGATTAGACTGATCCTATAAGAGTTTTAACTATCTCAAATCCACCAAAAGGATCTATTATTTTGGATTTCATGATGTCTTTGAGAGACATTGTACTAAATTATGTCACTTGGGAGGTCAACAATGGAAGTATGGTCAACTTCTAGAGGGACTTGTGGAGTGGACAACCTTCGTTAATTAATTCAGTTTCCCAAAGCATCATCAATGCTTCAAAGAATTATTGGGGGGACTTAGCTCAATCAATTTGTAGGTAGTGTGTGCTCAGTATCAAGTAAAGTTATATGGAAAAATCTAGAGGAGCTCCCATTATTTTCTTAGGAAATCAATCAATTTAATGCTTTGTTGGAATCTAAACAAATATTCTTGTCAGGATCAGCTGATAAGATAATTTGGGCACCAGCTAAGGATGGTTATAGAATCTTACTTCAAAATCATTCGAATAAAGCCCCATGTAGAGCTTTCTTATTCTACTAGAATAATGTTGTGCTTCCAAAAGTAGGCAGTTTTGCATGGTTAGCACTAAAGCATAGGATCTTAACTAGTGATAGAATTAGTAAGATGCACATAGCATCATCATTTAATTGTCTATTTTGCAATGAATGTAAAGAGACTATGGATCATCTACTCCTTACATGTTCTTTTGCTAATACATGCTGGACTTTCGTACTAAACAAGCTGAATTACAGTGCTCCAATTTAAAATAATCTTTGGGATTTTATTCAAGATTGGCCTGTCCTATATCCTGATTCATTATTTGCAAAAATTTGGAAATGTATCCTAGCATTAGTTATGTGGGCTATTTGGTGGGAAAGGAACAAACATATTTTCAACAAAGAGGCTTCTACAATTGAAAAAATCTTGGAGGGGCTTGAGAGATCAATATCAAAAGTAACAAATTCGAGTTTGCATCATTCAAAATTTAATCCTATTATTACAACATGGGACTCTAAAATCATTCAACAATGGAAGTAGCTATTTATTCCTAATGGTTGGAAAATTAAATAGCCAAACCATTCTTTGGTTCCTCTATCTACAATTCTCTAGACATATCCTTCAAGAGGCTTCTAGAAACTAAATTTTGATGGGGCTTCTCGAGGAAATCTAACTCCTTCTGGGTTGGATGCGTGCATTTAGGAATCACAAGGTGTAGTAGTAGCTATTACTACTTCTCCTCTGCTATCTAGAACTAATAACATGGTGGAATTGCAAGCCCTCTTAGTTGGTCTTATTCTTGCAAAGCAAGGGAAATATCAAAGATTACACATTGAAGGAGATTCAACAGTTATAACTAATGCTTGCCTAGATAGAAAAATATATTCATGGAAATTAAAATACATTTTAAACTAGGTAAGGAAGTAGTAAGATGAGTTTCAAGATATATGTATCTCACATATCTTTCAGGATGGCAATTGTGTGGCAGATCATCTCTCCAATCTAGGGTGTGACAGGGTACATTTCTCATCTCTCAATCCATGATCAATCATTGAAAAGTATGAGGACCTAAAAAAGATTATTGCTATGGATAAACAATAATAAAATCCATGTCATATTATGATGGATGATTTCATTTAAGGAAGAGTTGGTCTGCATTATTGCAAAAAAGAGTACTGTGGTAACATGATGTTCATCACATAAGATTTAATTTCAAATGTGTGGAGGATTGAAAGTACATTTGGCTGGTGATAAACAAGACATTTCTTCTTTGACATTCACATGGCTTCATGGTGTGTGAATTTTTTTGAAATGTAGATGTATTATTATTTTACATGGTGGAAGATATGTGAAATCTACTCATTTATGTATCTATCATATCACAAAGTGTTTATATATATCAATGCCCAGTGAATATGTGATAGGAAATATATGGTTTTAACAATGTTGAAAGTGGAGGTAGACATTTTTGTTCCATGCGAAGGTTGTCATATGC
Source organism: Cupressus sempervirens (assembly GCA_028749045.1). Taxonomy (NCBI): domain Eukaryota; kingdom Viridiplantae; phylum Streptophyta; class Pinopsida; order Cupressales; family Cupressaceae; genus Cupressus; species Cupressus sempervirens. Next base: position 222,250,134 of record CM053790.1, on the reverse strand, counting down.
AACATCGATCAATGCTACCCAAAAACTATTGCATCTGGTTAATGCTGAGTGTTGGGGAAATAGTGCTACCCAAGGATTTTGAAGATTCATTGCTAGATATTTTTTTCATTATTCACTCGCCAACAATTTAGAGGGTTACAAGCACCTCCATAGGCTTGAATTTTGATGATTTCATGTAAAACATTTCCAAATAACATAAGAAGATGAAGGTAGTGGTTGTAACAACTCTAGGCAGTCCAAAAGTCTTACAAGTTCAAGAATTTGATGATCCTCCACTTAATGATGATGAAGTGTTGATAAAAATTTGTGCAACAATACTGAATAGGGTAGATACCCTACAAAAGGTAGGGCAAGTATCTTCCACCTAAAGGGGCTCCTCCTTATCCTGGTCTAGAGTGTTTAGGTGTAATTGAATCAGTAGGCAAGAATTTCAACAAGTGGAAAGTTGGAGATTAGGTGTGTGCTCTTATTGGGGGAGGAGGTTATGCAAAAAAGGTGGTCGTTCACTCTAGATATGTCCTACCTATTCCCAAAGGTGTTTCATTACAAGAAGCTGCAACCCTTTTTGAAGTGTCCTACATTGTTTGGTCACCAGTTTTATGACAAGTCATCTATCTTCAGGTAAGAATTTTCTAGTACATGGAGGTTCCAGTGGCATTGGAACATTTTCCATTCAAATAGCCAAGCACATTGGAGAAAAAGTTTTTGTTACAACAGGAAGTGAGGAGAAGTTGAATCACTGTAAAGAGTTTAGAGTTGATATTGCTATAAATTACAAGACAGGAGATTTTGTGTCTTGTGTGAAGGAAGAAGCTGGAGGAAAAGGTATTGATGTAATATTAGATAATATGGGTGGGCCTTATCTTTAGAGAAACCTAGATTCTTTGGGTCTTGATGGGAGACTATTTATTATTGTTTTCCAAGGAGGTTTTGTCACTGAAATCAACTTGTCTAGTGTATTTGCAAGGCGCCTAACTATCCAAGCTACTGGATTGTAGACTCAAACTCTAGAAAACAAGGCATATATCATTGCTAATGTATAGAAACATGTCTAGCCTACCATTGAAGAAGGAAAAGTGAAGCCTATGGTTTATGTATCACTTCCTTTGTCACAAGTTGCAAAGAGCCATAGGATTATGGAGTCAAGCTCTCATATTGGAAAAATACTACTTACGACCTAGTAGTTATTAATCAAAGAGGACGTAATATTCCATTTTCTCCTTACATCTTAGTTCTCATTTAATAAGATCAAGTTGACATGGAATATGCTAATTAATGCATCTAAAATTATTGAAGATTATGAGCATTGAAGCCCTACCAACATCAAGATGGCACTTGGCTTTCACCTGGTGGAAAGGTAAAGAAAATGAATTTTGCTCTATTGGATTTGTAGAGATTTTCAAATAGGTTTCCCATTTGGAACATTGAAATTGAGAAAACTTAGCCATCTAGAGTTGTAGAGTGGAATGTCTAGGATCAGGGGTCAATTTTAGAATTTCAACCATCTTCCTCACAGGCTCAAAGAGGTTCTAGATGGTCTCCAAATAAGTAAAAATTTGAGCATGTTGGCTAGGGGTGTGATGTCATGACCAGTGTTTGAGAAGGTCTGATTGTTTTAGATGGAATTGATTTCAAAGGTGCTGAAAATAGGGGTTTTCAAGGAAGTGATGCCATGGAGGAATAATCAGTGAAAGTGAATGTTTTGATTTTTGTGATATTTTGTTATTTTGAAATGTTGCTAAAATTGGTATATGCTTACCAAATTCAAATTCATTTGTGGGATATTTTCTCTAGGGAGACAATATATTCTCCACTTTGTAAAAACTTATGCTCCTATTTTGGAGTCAAAATTATAAATTTGAAAACTATGTTCAATGTAAATATAAGGGACGATCCTAGGTTTTCTTATTGATTCTTTCCTAGTTGACCTTTATTGAACATGATTTATTAATGTAATATAATGGCTTGCCACTTTTTCCTTAAAAAAAAAACATTCATTAACACATAAAATTGATTAACATTTAATAACATTAATTCATTCATTGATTCAAGTATTTTTGAAATATAATATTCAATCATTATAATCACACAATAACATTCATTAAGAAATAAAATTCATTACCATCTAATAACATTCATTCATTCAACCATTTTTGAAATATAACATTCAATCATTATAATGACACAATAACATTCATTAACACATAAAATTCACTAACACCTAATAACATCCATTCATTCATTCAACCATTTTTGAAATATAACATTCAATCATTATAATCACATGATGAAATTCATTAACACACAACATTCATCAATATTTCATTACCACATAAAATTCATTAACACGCAACATTCAAGAATATTTCATTACCACATAAAATTCATTAGCACACAACATTCTTGAATATTTTATTAACACATAAAATTCATTAACATCATTTCCTTTTTGGCTTCTTAATGTTATTTTTTTAAAAGTATCTAGTAAGAAGAATATCAATGTTCTCGTCATTCCCCTCCTTTACTGATTCTAATGCCAATGCATGTCTCCTCCTCATCTGTTCAAGAAGAGGTGGCCATTGTGGCAAAGGGGAGTCTACTACAAAAACAACTCTATCATGAGTTAAGTTCAAACCATTTATAGTAGTGAATTACATGTATTTAATTTAGTAAAAGAAATATAAATCAAAAAAAAAATTAAATGAAGAAAACATAGATTTTCTTTACATGAATGTGCCACATGATCTACATGGTGATCAGTCTAAACATCCTCTAACACTCATTCAACATGACATTCTATATCCTCTAAAATATATACAAAAAAGGTTACACCAAGTTTAATTTAAGATTTTAAATTGTATTAATGATTTAAATAATTATTTTTAAATAGAAAATGAACACCTCCATTGACACTATGATGCACATTAGGGGCTTCATCATGTGATGTATAATAAGGATCTGTGTTCCAATTAGGAGGATGCATTGCAATGTCATGCACACATTATTATAAAATAGATTTTTCCTCAAGTATTCAATTTCTAATTTATTTTTTCATGTTTACCTATTCACATGATGTAGGGGGCTCTTGGGTTGGACTAGTGGAAGCTTGCTGTAGGCATTCAGCCATGGCTTGATAGCCTTCATTGAAGGAAATTTTTTGGTGTTCTCTCATGGCCTCTAAATTAAATTCAGAGCCTTGCAATTTTTTATCAAACAAAATTATTTCCATTTTATAAATAATTTTTTTTAGGAATTTATTTACTCTTACTTACAATTCGTGCTTTAATTTTCAGATATCCACCAGAGCCAAGTTTATGCTATCCAATCTTTTTCAGCATGGCCTTTGTTTCCTTTGATGTACAATGCAACCTATGAAAATTTTGAAATATGTTAGATGATATAGAGATAAAGATGCATAATAAGTGTATTAATACATTTTACTAGTAGTTAATACTATTGCATTCCTCCTTCTCTCATTTGCAAATGTAACTCCTCTTTTAATATCCATTTTTTTCCTTTGCATCCAAAATGAAGTCATTCCAATCCGTCACTGAAATAAAGGGAGGATGCTTGCACTTTGGATTGTGGATGAGACTCCTTCTATAGGAGTCCCTCACAATGCTCAAGTATTTTGCAGCTTTTTCCAAAATTTCCTTCTCCTTAAATTTCTTACCAAACTCGTGCTCTAAATCTAGAATGACCTGATCTTTTAATTTTTTATCTTGCAAGTTCCACCTTTTAAGAAAAAACATAAAAAAATTTGATAGAATAATTAACTAAAGTTGTGTACATTGAATATACTAAAAGAAAAGTAGTGTACCTTATATGTATGGTGGGCCCAAATATCTTCAATGCATGGTCATTAAGAGTCTTATAAAAGCAATTATTTTTTGCAAAAAATGTCATGGGATCATCAATCCAAATCTTGTTATGAATAGGTAAATTCATATTACAATATAAAATATATTAATTTAAAAGTATCGGGAAGCTTAGGACATTTCAAAGGCATCAATTCATTGTCATCAATAAAAAATGATGTCTACATAGCTCTAGTTCTAGAAACACAAGTAGATCTAGGAAACGATGGTGAATTATCACCAATACATGTACTATGATCTGTATCTAGTGTCGCAGACATTTGCAATGGATGTACTACTAGATCCACCCATGATTAAGGTGTAAATTATCAAATCATAATTAACACAAAACCATATATAGAAAAACAAGGATTTACTAGGCATAGACCTTGAAGGCATTGATGTTTGTATGGCCCTTGTTGCTAACATTGTAGTCAACAATCTCTGATGGACCTCTGTCGACCTCCTAGGAGTCTCTTGCACTTGATGACCTCATGAACAATACACTGTTAGAAAAGACATTCTGATATAATAAAATTAAGAGTTTAGAAGTTTTTGAATGTTCAATGAAAGAAAAAATTCCTTGTAACTTGTTAACTTAAGGATTATTTAACCTAAGGTAGTCAGAGCTCCACTAGTACAAGCCTCACCATAATGTCTAGGACCAAGCACTTGAATTTGCAAAAAATCTTGTAACAAGAACACATACATATTTTAGTTCACAACATAAAATTAACCTTTATTGAACTTTTTTTATAATTAAACATTCATTACTGCTTACTTCAAAACAACATGTTGTGGCCATTAATTCTTGTTGCCTCTTTAGCACCTCCTTTGTTGGATTTGGATCTTCAAAAATGCTCATAATTTCTAAATTGATTTTTTTCAGTTTTTTCCTCATCACATATGTTAAATTAGGCACCTCTGTGATATCATCATCAGAAGGGGTAGGTGCCTCTGTTGTTATAGGCACTTTTCCCCTATCCTAAACATCAAATTGTGATAGAAATATCAATAAAATTTTCATAAAAAACTCCAAAACCCTAAATAAAATAACATAATAATATAGCATTTTTCAACTATCTAATTTGTACAATTTCAATAAGGTTTACCATCACTAAGGAATGGGTGAGAGATGGAGCATCCTCATGGCCTCTATCTTGTGCGGGATTTATATTATCCTATGACAAAGATAAATATAAAACCTTCAGCAATCATAAAAAATGCTCATTATTTCTATATTGATATTTTTAAGCTTTATTTTCATCTTGTGTGTTAAATTAGGGACATCTGTGATATTCTCATCAGAAGGGTTAGTAGCTGCCTCTATTATTGCAAGTGTTGTTCCCTAATCTTGAACATCAAATTATGACAAAAATATCAGTAAAACTTTCATAAAAAACCCCAAAATCATAGCTAAGGACATTGATTGAGATTTTTTATTATTTTTTCAATTTTTTGTTTGCATATTAGCTTCTTTTTTATCAATTTTAATTTAATACCTAATCAGTTTGAAACTTGATACAATATTGACTACCAATAAACTTTGTCATAGTTCAAGTCAAAAGTTTATCATTTGCAATGTGTCATTGTCATACGAGTTATGATCTTCTTGTTCATGTTTAAAGTTTTCCTTCTCTATTATGCATCCACATAGTTATCATATACTAAATTATTACAAACATACAACAATCTAAAACTTGAAAACAATATACTACATTAGCAAACTTTATCACTGTTCTTGTTTTACAAATACTTTTCATAACTCATAATTTCAGATTTTCTATATAGCACTTAACATTTTGAGGGCTAGCACCTCCTCTGTTGGATTTGGATCAAGTCAAAAATGCTCATAATTTGTAAATTATTTTTTTTTAAAGTTTTTTCCTCATCATATATGTTAAATTAGGCACCTCTGCGATATCATCATCAGAAGGGGTAGGTGCCTCTGTTGTTGTAGGCACTTTTCCCCTATTGTGAACATCAAATTGTGATAGAAAAATTAGTAAAAATTTCACAAAAACTCCAAAACCCTTAATAAAATAACATAATAATATAAAGTTTCTCAAATATCTAATTTGTACAATTTCAATAAGTTTTACTGTCACTAAGGAATGGATGGGAGATAGAGAATCCTTGTGGCGTCTATCTTGTGGGGGATCCATATTGTCCTATGACAAAGATTAAATATAAAAACTTTAGTGATCATAAAAAATGCTCATTATTTCTATATTGATATTTTTTAGTTTTTTTTCATCTTGTATGTTAAATTAGGGACATCTATGATATCCTCATCAGAAGGGTTAGTAGCTACCTCTGTTCTTGTAGATGCTCTTCCCTGATCTTGAACATCAAATTGCGACAAAAATATCAGTAAAATTTTTGTAAAACTCCAAAATCATAGCTAAGGACGTTATTGAAGATTTCTTATTTTTTATCAATTTTTTGTTTGCATATCATCTTGTTTTTTATCAAGCTTAATTCAATACCTAATTAGTTTGAAACTTTGATATAATATTGATGAACAATAAACTTTATCACTATTCAAGTCAGAAGTTTATCATTTGCAATATGTCATTATCATATGATTTATGATCTTCTTGTTCATGTTTAAAGTCTTCCTTCTCTATTATGCATCTAAATAGTTATCATATATTATTCTTACAAACATACAACAATCTGAAACTAAAAATAATACATTACATTAGCAAACTTTATCATTGTTCTTATTTTAGAAAACCTTTCTGGGTAAAAGCACAGACCAGTGTCACCCTTTTCTAAAGGAAAAGGCTAACAAAAGTATAATTGTTTACCTTCAATGACATAAAATGGTATTATTAATTAGAATTTGAAAATGAAGTAAACTAATGAAATGTGTAGAAATGGTTGAAGTTTAGGATTATAATTTTTAATAATTATTTGGAATAAGAAATGATATATATTTCCTAATTTTTATAGATAATTTTTTAGTTGCTGAAAAGCACTAAAAATTAGGGGTTTAGTTCCCACCTCAAAACTAAATGGAAATAAATGTATTTCAATTTGAACTCATACTATGTTATAGATAACACACACATATATATAGAACATACAAAAAAAAATTGACTTTAGACCTATATTTTCTCTTTTATAGTGATTCTAATTTCAACTCAATCAAAATTGATAGTTTTCACTTCCCAACACATTTTTCAAAATAAATCTATTCTAACCAAAAGAAAAATTATACATTCTAAAATAGGACTCTCTCCTCTAGGATGTTATATAATTTTTAAATTTTTTTGGTATGATTTAATATTTTTTCTTTCTCAAAATTGACATCTTCTGAGTGTCAAAATACGTGCTTGTAGAATTTTTTAATTACAATATACTATATTAAATTAAAACTCTATAAAATCTATATGAGAATATTCTTGACTTTGAGCTCTATAAAATTGTGTTTTTATTTTACTAAAAAAAATCATAAAAAATAGTAAGAGCGATTGAAATGTGAGTTTTCTGAAATAGTATTTGTATTTTAGTAATTGGATACAAACTAGTATAAAATATGTATTTAATAGACATTTCCAATTGGAAAAGTGTGAGACAATATATAACTTAGCTAGAATAAATTTATCTAGATCATATGTTCGATAAAATTGGTTTTTGGATAGAAATACTCAAATTCAATCATTCTAATAAATCAACCTGAAAGGTGACACAACTTTGTACTTTTACCCTTTCATGACTCATAATTTCAGATTTTCTATATAGCTATTAACACTTTGAGGTTATTAGATTTCCTCTATCAATAAGATGGATAATTGACTAAAATGACATGTTCTATTTTCTCACATTGTGAAAGGTTCAAAGAATGAAATGATTTGTTTACATAATAATTTAGTTTTGCAATTCTATGTTATATGGAAAGAAAATTCTATTTGCATTAATATGGTGTTCATTTGACAAGAGAGTTCTAGGAAAAGGTTGTTATTACATCAAATTATTAACTAGGGTGATGAAATTATTATGTATATAATAAAAGTTTGAAAGCATTTGTGGGTGATTCAAACACCAGTGATTTCGCATCCTACTGGGCTTCAACATTTCAAGTTTAAACTAGTTCTCTGCCAATTATAATCTTCTTGTTCATGTTTGGAGTCTGTCTTCTCTATTATGCATCTAAAGGGTTATCATATATTATTATTACAAACATACAACAATTTGAAATTGAAAACAATACATTACATTAGTAAACTTTATCACTGTTCTTGTTTTAAAAAAACTTTTCATGACTCATAATCTCAGATTTTCTATGAATATAAAAGTATAATTAAAATTAAGTTTGATAACCAAGTAGCCTCATTGCTTATTATGAAAAATAGCCATATTGGTACCAATACCAGTACCCTAAGTACCCAAAGTACCCTTGTCCCCATGCAATCTTGATAATAATATATAATTCTTCAACTATCTAATTTGTACAATTTCAATAGGGTTTACCATGGCCAAAGAATGGGTAGGAGGAGCATCCTCATGGCCTTTATCCCATGTTTGATCCATATCGTCTTGTGACAAAGATTAAATATAAAAACTTTAGCTCACTAATATTAGTAAAAAAAAACCTTATTAATAAAATGTTATATAGTACTTACCACCCTCATGATAGTAACTCTATTTGTATCTATGCGATGTAAATAGTAATATATTAGTAGTTCTTCCCCTACACTTATTGGTTTTATCATACATACAAAAACTTGATTCCCCTCATGTGCCTCAAAAATGCAATTGGGTTGCTTATTAGTTGAGGAAGGTCATGTACTATTTATAAAACCCACAATATTACCTATTGCTTTTGGTCACCCATCAATGTACATAGCAAATCTTTTACTTTGATATTTTTCTTTCCATTGTATATAATTTGTTGATACTGCATACCTATGCTTTTTTTTTTTTTTAATTGAATGATCTACATCCAATCATTATAATTGTAACAAGGACTAACATACTTCATTAATTCAACAACTTTTTTGTAACATACCTTTATCCCATCCATGGAGAATAGGCCCAAACCATGTCATGAGGGTGGAGCTATGCGATATATCCTCTCATTAACACAAAAATTAGTCTTAACTGGAGGTAGCACATTAGGTACCCATTCTTTCTTAATATGTGTGTACCAAAAGGGTACCTTGATGTCACCTTTTCTCTCATCATCATAATAACATGGCCCTCTTTTAGCAAGGAAAAATTTCATGCATTTGTTTCAAAAGATCCTAATCTTTTGACCTCTAGTTGATCTCCCCATTTTTGCCATAGTAGATGTAGAACTTTCATCTACCATTCCCTCATTTCCCTCATTCAATGTAGATAGATTTGACAAGTACCTATTTGGTCATCAATGCAATCCATCAAATGAGATATTGTCACATCCCTACTTCAACTACTAGAGAATTTTGATAATAACTAAGTAATATACATAGAATAATCAAGTTGTGACCCATGCATATGGTTCTTCTTGGTCTATACATGAGAGATATAATATGTACTAAGTTGAAAGTGATTATATAATTACATGTCTATATGGTTCTTCTTTTTATATTTAAAAAAGAAGAAAAGAAGAAAATAATGTCTATTTATTGACTTATACCTAATGATCCATGTCACTGTGTACGATCCTCACTAAAGGGGTTAAATTTCCTGCATATGTTAATCATTTATCTTAAGTTAGCTACAAATAACTTAGAACACAACACAAAAATTTCACTCAATTTATTTCAGGAAACCTGCATGTGAAATGATCAGAGCTTACTAGGAGTCATGTATATCTTAGAAAATTTGGACATGTTATACTTAATGTTTATATTTGTACATATGGTTTTGAAAGAAAAATTTGGTGCATGTTGTACTTAACAATCATAGCTTACTAGGAGTCATGTATATCTTAAAAAAAATTGACATGTTGTACTTAATGTTTATATTTGCACATATGGTTTTAAAAAAAAAAATTGGTCTCTGTTGTACTTAGTAATCAAAGCTTAGTGGGAGTTATTGATCACATACCTTTTCCATTTCAATCATGTCATTGATCATCTTCTTCATCTATCTCATCATCATTTCCATCATCATCACAATCATCATCATCATCACAACCACTATCATCATCATCGTCATCATCAACACCATCATCATTACCATTATCATCATCATAATCATCACCATCATCATCGCCAATTTTTTTGTCATTATCACCATCATCTTGATCTTCATCATCTTCTTCTTGTTCATCATCTTTAACATCTTCTTCTTCCATAACATTATACTCTATCGACCTTCCTCTTAGTTCATGTCTAACATCAAATGACCATTCATGTTTATGTGGAACCTTTGAGTAAAACACTTGCTCACATTGGCTTGGAAGAACATAGGGCTCATCTCCAATTGGCTCAAATGAACTTGTATTAATAATTGTAAATCCATTATCATGTTGAATAATAGTTATATTTGGATCATTTTGATTCATTCATAGTCTATACCATTTGATGACGAATAGAACTACTTTGAAGGAGTTAAAGTTGCACTCAATTATATCATCCAAGATGCCATAGTATCAATTTTGTGATTTTTGAAAATGTGTGTCATTTCTAGATGATATATTAGTGACCTCAAAAATAATAGTTATCCTAGAATCACAAGTTTTCTTAGTGTCATCCATGTTTTCTATGAAAAATTTGTGCCCATAATAGTACATAGCTTTGTGGTGCTTAACTTGAAATTTTTTAAGCATGTGACAATTATTTGCATTGTAAGTTGATATGAAACATATGAGTGATGATCATTAATAAATTTTTATTTACCTATCCACCTCTTAAACCATTTTCTAGATCAACCACCATCAGTGTAATATTGGATTCTCCATTATATTGAGCTTTTGTAACCAATGAAGCAACAACTTCCCATGTTAATGAGAAACCATTTTTCTGAAATCATTCAATTCATACCATCATCCAATCAAGATTTTTTGCAACATACAAATGTATTTCATCCCACTCTTGACCAGCTATATTAAAAAAATACACCAATTATAAATAACTTATATTGAAGATTTATAAGAATTAATTAACTACAATAACATCTTATATCTACCTTTCACTTTCCTCAATCTACCTTTTCCCATCAAGTATTCTCCTTCAAATTTGTTAATGGAGTTTAGATCCCAAATATGATCTACATGGATCTTTGCTACAAAATTAGGAAGATATTCACTAATATACACAATAGTCTGTTATACCATATATCTCTCCACCATTGAACCCTCGAGATGTTCTCTCTGTTGAACCAAGCCTTTCAAAAATTTAAAGTTCCTCTCAATCATCCACATTGACCTAGTTGGTACAGGTCCATAGAATTCAATCTCCTCAAGTTGATGTATGAGGTAGTGTTCTTGTGAATTGAAAAATGTTGGAGGTCGACACTTTTGCATTTCACACATAAGATGAAGAATTTTTCTCTTCCAATATTTTATATCTTCTTTATTGATTTATTTTGATGACAACCACCTCATGTATTTTCCAACATCATATATAACTTGTTTGACACTATTCTCAAAGTGGTGTGGGAGAGATAGAGGTAGAACATACTACAATATTTGTAAAATGAAATTATCAATATTTTATAAAAGAATGCAATGAAAATTATGTGCAGTATATAAATATATAGTGAGTACAAAATAACACATGAATTACCTTAATAAATGTTTTCCAATCATGTTTTTTCATCCTTGGCCCAAAGTTTGATATGAGATCTTTGATGTTCATAGCAAATCCTATGGGAAATCATATTTTCTTTATGATTTCTTTTATAGAATTGCTCTGCTACTCCAACAATAACCAACTAAGGGTACTTGTATCAATTTGGTCTCAATTTTTATCTGATTGAATGAAATTTTTGATTTCATGGTTGGATTCTTCAATGTCACTACAAATTTTGAAAATTTTGTCTTTGTCATGGCTTCCATCCAAGATTTTTCATAATGTCTCTATTAAATTATTTCCAATATGTTTAGGATCAAACAAATGCACGATTGGGAGTTCCTTATAGTATGACAACCTACTAAATTGCATAGGATAACTTTTAACTCCTTTTAGAAGTTGGTCATTAACTACCCATAGGATCATCAATTACATCATCAATAAAAAAAATCAAAATATGAAATTCAAACTAAAAACCATCAGATGGAATGACATTACCTTTGTGATTTATTTTATTGTATTGCAACTTCCATACGCAAGGTTTCATTCTCTGTGGCTTTGATGTAGTGTCATCTTTCCCATTGGAAAGGTCTTTTTTGATCATTCAATACGTATGATTTATGTGGAGAAAGTGTTTATTCTCATCCAACACCTATTTTCCTAAATTTTTTGAATGACAACATTTCATCTTTGGACGACAAACTAGACATGAACATTTTTCCTTTGTCTAAAGACCTACAAGACCATGTATAATTGGATTAGATACATTAACTTTGTGTTAGAACTATAACATACCAAAAAAGAGGTGTTAAGAAGAGAACATACGACAAAAATGTGTTAGCCTAGGGGCATCATGTATTGTGAATACAAGCATTACATGGAATTAAAATTGTCTCTATCCTATTGGTCTAGAGATGTCATACATAGTGATCCCATTCTATAACACCATCAACTCATCATCAAGGGGCTCAATATATACATTGATATCTTTGACTTGGTACTTACCTAGTTGAATGAACAAAAACATTACATAATTATTATGACCATTTTAATGGATTATTTATAATCAAATAATTTAGACAACTATTAAATGAAGAAATACCTAGAATAATCAATGCCAACATTATGTGCTCCCTCTTTATTTTCATCCAAGGAGGAATGTTATTGTTGATAAAAAAAATAAGCCACACCAAGTAAGTAGATCTCATCTCTCCAAACAGATTAACACTGTCCTCTGCTAATAAAAGCTTGAGATTATGAGGTTCTTCCTTAAAGTGTTTCCATTTTCCCTCTATTTTCTTAATGTTGAACCATCTATAGGCATTCGCATAATGTCATCTTGACTTCTATTATGTGCATGGTAGTCCATACAATGTGTAAAGCTATTGCACTTGAATAATTGTTATAGACATGAAATAATGGGAATAACTTGAAGAACCTTGCGAGACACCTTTTTTATTATTAGATCTAATTGATATATACTAATATGATAAATAGGACATTGTGTTGAAAATTCATGTTGTTTATGATATATAATATGATCATTTGGATATGCATTTATTGTTTGATACTCCATTCCAATATCTTTCATAATGGTAGTTAATTCTTGGTACAAGCGAGGTAGAATGTTTGATACTGGTAACAAACACTCACCTATCTACCTAAGAAAAAAAATATAATTTGCTAATATAATGAATATTAATTCCTACACAATTCACCCAATGTTAATTGTAAGGGAATTACAACTAAAAAAATGAAAAAAGATGACATACCTTAACATACATGTCATTGCTACATTGGATAACCATTCATAACCTTCAAGTTCACCAAAAATAATATAGCAACAAGAAGAGTTGTTTGGGAGCCTTCATATAAGGGCTCGTGTGCCTTCTCAAGTATAAGTAAATCAAGATCTATGTCATGCCCTAAAAATTTTACTAAGCAAAATTAAAACAATTTATTTTATTTTATTTTTTAAATTTATTTATTTATTTATTTTTTAAAATTTTATTTTAAATATTATTATTATTATTATCTCTCTATTGAGTTTTCATCTTTTATTAGTGTTACATCTATTGCATTCAATTTTATCTCTATAGTGCAAGACTACTAGGTTAACTCATGATTTAGTTTTATATATATGATTATTAAATTCGCTATTGTTTACTTGCTACTTTATTGCTATTGTTTTATACATGTGTCCTTGTGACATAGAGCTTACCATTGATAATTTAAATACGTCTTAACACCACCAGAAACTAGTGTTTAGCTTACTTGGCAAGGTAGTCTTTTAATTGGGTTTACTAAAGCTTCGTTATTGTCAATTGGTTTAGTATATTGATTTATTTGAATATAATACAAGCTTATATTTAATATATTTTCTTTTCTTTTCATTAATGATAATGTCAATTTCAAATCTTATATTATCTCTAAAAGAACAATATTACCACCACATAATACCTAACCCTTATATTCCTCAATAGTGTAAAACAACATGACTTAATAACCAATAATTTAAACACTAATAAAATTATTATTTTTCTTGAAAACCCAAATGATCTAATAGCAATTAAATTAACAATATGTTTGTTAACAAGCGATTTAATAACAATCAAGTTAAGCACTAAAATTTAACAAACATGATTTAATAACAAAAGAATTAACATTAACAACCTAGGCTCCTTTAAAACATGCTTCCAAAACTCTAGGCATTTTCCTTGAGGCGCTCAAGGGGTGGGGAATCTAACATGGAGTCAGTATCACATCCCATCACATCCCAATGACATCAATTTGTGCAAGGTATCTTGTCTAGCGCTAGGTGCAAGTTTTGTTTTTTTGTTTTGAAAACAACTGAATAGTGTTGGCATTTTTTTTTAAGGTAAGGAGGGGACCACAGTCCCATCCATAATGAGGGTTTGATTCCCTTGGCACGCCTAGGCTTAGTAATGCTTACAATGTGGAAGGATTGCTAGGTAAATACTACTGTTTGGGGATTTGTGTAATATAATATAGTTATATTTAATTTCTTCTCTTTCTTTTTGATTTCGACCTCCCTTTCCTTAAGTATATGAAATTAATTTGTAATTTAATTTATAAGTCCCCTATAGTCACGTGAATCATAATGCTTATATCATAATGCTTCTCTATCTATTGAACATTAAATTTTTATTTAGTTATTCCTTTATGACTAGGTTCTAAGTATATTCCCTCAATATTTTATGGGACTATATTCAGGAAGGTCATTTAGTCATTCCTCATACATTTTCCAGAGAGGAAAATGGAAAGCTTCAAGAAGATGGAAGCATACAATTTCTTTACTCATTTACAATTCGATTTCATTCCTCATGAATTTTTTTATTTTTTATTTGCACATAATTACTAGTAGTGTGATTTTGTCATCCTAAGACTTAAGAGCCAAATACTTAATACTTATGGAATGATTTAGCACCTCAAAATTTTATTCTAAGTTTGTATATCAGATCTATCCATCCTAATCATAACATTCATTTCTTTTCTTTTCTTATTATGAAATACATAATTGCTAATACATTACAGGAGAGAAAGCACACATAATATCATTTGTAATTCAATGAAACTTAACATAGAAGATCTTATACAATAACACTATATGCATATGAATTTTCAACTTTCCTTTCATTATTACAATGGTAACCATGATAACAATAAACTTTACAATTCTTACACTATATCAAATGGACATTTCCTTACTAAAACATATGTGCACACTTCTCAGGTCCTTTCCTCTATAGATTCACATGATGCCAATGAAACAATCCCTTTTTCATCACAATGTGGCTACTCAAACTAAAACTTTCCAAAATCAAGAAATATTGAGAAACATGAACATTGAAGTACTTGCACAATGAAAGACATAAACATTGAGCCTTATTTACACATTTTTATCTTTCCCACTTGACAAGGGTGAAACTCTAATTCTTCATAGCATGAGTCTTCACAAAACCTGCACAAAAATGCACCCAAAATAGGAACCATGGAGGCTCACCTCCCAACCTAGGCTTCTTTTGAAACCACCTATCGATCAGGGGAAACAAGGACCAAACAGGTTACACACATACATCCCAAAATTTTGCATGAATACACAACACAAACACAATCAACACCCTTCCATGGCTTGCACAATGATTCACCATTGGGATCATAAAATGTTGGGTGAAGGTGGGATCTTCAAGGAGGAGAAATTCTAACAACATATATATCATATTGCCAATGTATTTTGCCTCTCAAGGCCACTACATCACAAACAACATATTGCCATTGCATTGCCTCTCAAGGCCTTCAAAACAACCATCTTCTTGTCATCCACCAAACCTCCTTATACCTCCCAAACAACAAGATTCATGGCCATGATGGAGCCCATGCTCCATGATAATAACAAACCTCATCATGAGGTAAAAGAAAAAGATTTATTTTCTCACCTGCAATGTCAAGCCCAACTTGTGCCCTTCACCCAAGGCTTCTCTACCCTCCCAAGGGTGAGTGAAGCCTTCACACCCATAATCAAAATCAACACTCACATTCAAACAAGAAACAACAACAAAAATGAAGAATAAAAAAACAAAACCAAGAAATAATCTCCATCAGCACAAAACACATTCACTTCTTCCCAACGCAATGACAAGCTCATAACACAAGATTGACAATGCAATGCATACTCCATTGATGACTTTCCACACTTGCAAATTTTCTTATCCATACTAAAGAAAAGGAATAAAAGAACATGTTCAAGTCACCAACCTTGGTCCAAGCTAGGGTAAGAATAGTTATAGAAGACATCCCTTAATTTGCCTCCAAAACTTAGCTGTCTCTAAAATTAGAGAGTGGGTGAACAGCCCACTAACTTGTCACTACCCCCCTAAAAGACTCTCCACTAACCATTTTTAGTAAGAACATCAAGCCTCCCTTTCTAAAATAGTTGCTCCTCCAAAATAAGAGGGTTGACCAAGTGGGGTTGAGAGGGTTCTATCATGGAAAAAATCCCAATTTCGAATTGGTCTAAGTTAGCTTTGTTTAAGGGGTTCCCAAAACTAGGAAAACATTAAAATAATTAAATTTAGGCCCCTAACTTACTATACTACCATTAGGGTAGCTTTTTAACAATAATATAACACCTTAGGATCCCATTTAGGCCCCCTAAACTCCTATTCAAGTTTGAATTCGAATTCTAACATGATGTAACCCATCCAAACACTCTCTCCCAAATGGGAGTACTTAAGCATTAATTTGAAAAGAAGGAAGAGGACCAAGATTGAGTAACCTTGAGATCACCACCATAGGTGACATGTCATCAACACATAGACTATACAAGTGTCAAGTGACACACATAAAAAAAATTACATTACATTTTCCTTGACATGCCCTTAATGCACCTAGGTTATGATTAAACATATTCAAAAGCAAGCAAGCAATCATGCAATTATGAAGAAAATTACTTTCACAATGAGGCTTTTGAATCTTCCAAAGATTCACCTTGGTTAAACTATGTCACAAGGTTTGGAACTTGTTTCGCCCAAGAATTTCCATGGTTGCACTTCTTGCACAATAAACTTGAGCATTAGTAGTCCAAGGAGTCATATAACATATATAACGTATAAGTGTATAGTGATAATCATAATACATGTAATTTTTCCTATTTAAATCATCCAAGATGTTAGAATAACAAATCTACATAACATACGCTATCAGATAAACATCTATGTGCATATTAAAATCAATTTATCATTTACTAGTGTATCATAAATCAGCATAACCGCTTCTTTGAATATCATAATTATTCATTTCATAAAGCATCATAACCAAATTGGTATCTATCCATAATCAACTTAACATTTAGCATCACATCAACATTCTAATAATAACAATTCATAAGATTTCATCCATATATTTTCAACCATTTCCTACAAAATAGTAGGTTCTAAGTGCATATGATAATGTAAACCACTACTACTAAGTATCAAGGTGCGTAAATAAAATAATCCATAGTCCATCAAGTCTCAAATAATTGTCAAAATTATCTAGATCATGAATATCCAAAATGCAAATAAAATATCCATGCTATGACGGGTCGGGGTGAGGCGTCACATCCTCCCCCCCTAATCATGAACTTCCTCCTGGAGTTCATCAAAAAGGTATGGGCACTGTGCCTTTATCTATGTTGTATCCTCCCACGAGGCTGTGACCTCATCATAACAATCCCATTGGACCTTAACTTGGTCCAGCTCTCTGCCTCAAAGTCTGAGGGTCCGTCAACCCAATATCTGTCCGTCTGACTCCACCTGCAAGGCATCCCAATCTATAATGTGAGACTCGTCATAAACATACCTCCTTAATACAGATACATGAAATACATTGTGGATGCATAACAGGCTAATTGGAAAGGCTAAACGATAAGCAACTAGTCCTATCTACTCCAAAATCTCAAAGGGACCCACAAATCGAGGTGCTAGCTTAGAGCCTTTTCCAAAATGGATTGGGCTCTTATGTGGTCACACTCTCAGAAACACTTTCTCACCAACCATGTACTCTCTATCCACCCTCTTCGCATCTGCATATTTCTTTTGTCTATCTTGGGCTTCTCTAAGATGTTGCCTGATCAATACTACCTATTGCTCCATGTCCTTGACTAACTGTGGCCCTATAGATATCCTATCCTCAATTTTATCCCAACTCAAAGGTGTCCTACAAGGCCTACCATACAAGGCTTGATAGGGTGGCATGCCTATGGAAGTATGATACCCATTATTATAAGCAAATTCTGCAAGATGGAGATACTCTTCCCACTTGGTTTGATGGTCTATCACATACATTCACAACATATCCTCTAGGATCTGATTAACTCTCTCAGTTTGCCCATCAATTTGAGGGTGATAGGCTGTACTAAAATTGAGCTTGGTACCAAGTGATGTCTACAACTCCCTCCAAAATGATTATGTAAATAAGGAGTCTCTATTTGATATAATCTTACAAGGTATGCCATGGAGTTGAACAATATCTTGCAAGAATACCTGTGCCACTGCAGGTGCTGTGAAGGTGGTGCGAACGGGTGAAAAATGAGAAACTTTGGTCAAGGTGTCAATTGTCACCATGATGGCATCATGGCAGTGAGAGGACATTGGAAGATCAACAATAAAATCCATGGAGATAGTGTCCCACTTCCACTCAGGTATCTCATGTGGCTGCAAAAGGCCACCTGAATGTCCATGCTCTGCCTTGACCCTCTGACACTCGAGACACCTAGCTATGATATTAACAATCTGCGTCCTCATTCTTGACCAATGATATAGCTAATGCAAATCTACATGAAGTTTCTTGACTCAAGGATGTGCTACATATGGTGCTCGATGTGCTTCCAGAATAATGAACTCACGCAAGTTCCCTATGGAGGGCACATAGATGCATCCCTTATGTCATAGTAATCCCTCAAAATCCAATGCATAATCAACAAATCTACCCTCAAGGGGTTCTTGAGAGTGTACTAGCTGGAAAAACTCTGTATAAAATCCATCCTCTAGTAGGTGATGCATAACATGCTCCCTCAAATCAGTACATGTAACCATGGAAGTGAGCTCATGACATCGTCTACTCAAGGCATCTACTACTACGTTATCCTTACCATTAATGTACTGTACATCAAAATTGTACTCACATAGGAACTCCATCCATCTCCTCTGCCTAGCATTAAGATTTGGCTGTGTGAAAATATACTATAGGCTCTGATGACCTGAATGAAGTTCAAATCGTCGCCCCAGAAGAAAATGACACCATCGTGCCAATGCATGGATCATAGCTGCAAGTTTGAGGTCATGAGTGGGGTAATTGAATTCATTCCCTTTAAGTTTCCTTGACTCATAAGCTATGTCTCATCCTTCTTACATAAGGATAGCTCCTATTCCATCCAAGGAAGCATTTGTGCATACTACAAAATCCCTTGAGGGATCAGGTACTGCTAGAATGGATGCACTTGTGAGAGCTCTTTTAAGCTTCTGAAAGGCCTCCTCACACTTTTTTGTCCACTCAAAGCTCTTCCCTTTTTTTTGAAGGGAGGTAATAGGGTGAGCTACCTTAGAGAAACCTACCACAAATTGCCCATAATATCTTGCTAAACTCATGAAACTTTTGACCTCTCTGATGTTGGCAGGTGCTGGCCAATCCATGATGGCTCGAATCTTGGATGGATCCACTAAGACCCCATCCCCTGATATCACATGGCCAAAATAATGTACCTCCCTTTTGAAAAAGGCACACTTTGACAAGCTACCATAAAGTTTATTTTCCCTTAATCATTGTAATACCTGTCGTAGATGCTCTTCATGTTCCTTCTCATCACAAGAATAGACCAATATATTGTCTAGGAACACAACTAGAAACTTATCTAGGAAAGTGAGGAATACCCCATTCATGAGACTCATAAATACTGCTAGGGCATTCGTGAGACCAAAAGGTATCACTGTGAACTTATAGTGACCATATCTTGTGCGAAATATAGTTTTGTGGATATCACTTTCCACAATGCACAACTGATGGTATCCTAATTTTAAATCTATTTTGGAGAAAACTTGGGCCCCCTATAACTGATCAAATAAGTCATCAATCCTAGGTAGCAGGTATCGGTTCCTGATAGTCACTTTATTCAGTTGTCGGTAATCTATACACAATGTGAGTGATCCATCCTTCTTTTTCACAAAGATCACCAGTGCTCCCCAAGGTGACACACTAGGTCAGATATGTCCCTTCTCCAAAAGTTCCTCTAGCTGTATCTTAAGTTCATTGAGCTCATGGGTGGTCATCCTGTAAGGTGCTCTAGATATGGGTGTAGCTCCTGGTACAAGGTCAATATGGAAGTCTACTTCCCTCGATGGAGGCATACTGGGTAGCTCAGATGGAAACACATTTGCAAATTCCTATAAAATTGGGAAATCATCAAGAGAAGGTTCCTCCTCTTCATCCTTCTCTCTATCATTGATGGTGATAGAAAATAACTGACATCACTTTTGCATGCACCACTTAAGCTGCATGGTGGAAATCATATGAAGGGATACTGGCCTTTAGACCCCCCAAATCATCCTAGGTGTGCCATGATCATCTATACACTCAATTCTCTTTTGTCTATAATCCATCCTGGCACTGTGGGCACTAAGCCAATCCATGTCGAGGACTACATCATAGGATCCCAAAGGAGTAATACACAAATCTACTGTGGTGTAAATGTCTGCAATCTGGATTGGACACTCATGGATCAAGGAGTCAACTGACACTGTAGTCCCTGATGCTAACTCAACCTCCCAGTCAACATCTTGTCTAGCTACCACGAGCCAACAACGCTCCACTACAAATGGAGATATGAAAGAATCTATAGCTCCGAAATCAAAAAGAATAGTAACCTTACTACCTTTAACCATACCTGCAGCCTCTATCACTATGGCCTGATGCTTAGCTTGGCGGTTGTCAACCACTACAAATACTCTATGAGACCTGTCCATATCACCAACTGTAGGCTCAGAGGTGGCCCCTCACTGACTACCTGCTGTGGAGCCCTGTGGACACTCCCTCACAATATGACCCATGCCACCACAAGCATAGCATGGCCCATGGGTCTGAATCTACACTCCCTATGGCCTGAACTACTACTAACCCCCGGTCCTACTAGACCCACTAAAGCCTCCCCTAGAGGACTGCTGAGTTCTGGTAGGTTGTGAGTACTGGTTCTGTGGTCTCTGATCACGTTTGGGGCCCTGTGTCTACCACTGTTTGGGCTTAGAGCCCTGGCAGCCCTGAGATGACCTCTATCTAGGGTCGTGTTGACCCCTCTGCTAAATCTGTGGGCCTTTTGATGACCCTGTTGAATGTCCTTGATTACCCTTCTAGGAGTGTTTCTATTGTGCTTACTAATGAGCACGGTTTTAGTTATAAGACCTATCTCATGATTTTTGCCTAGCTCAAATGTCTTCAGCAACCAATGTTGTCTTTACTACCTCTCTAAAGGTGGTAGGGAATGCCAACTATACTGACCCCTGTAGAGATGGGTTAAGACCTTTAATGAACCGATGGATGCACAATTTCTCATCTCTGATATATTCCACATATGGAAGTAACTCTAAGAACCTACTCTCATACTGGGCTACAGTAAGGCCCCTCTACTAGAGATCATGGAATTCCTTAATCTACCTCTGTCTAAAATGTTCTAAGAGATACTTGTGTCAAAATCTAGCCTCAAATGTTTCCCAGGTAAGTGTGTCTATTTTGACTCCGCCCAAGGTCTCCTCTTGCTCCCACCAGTTGGAAGCACCATCTCAAAGTAAGTGGATGGCAAGTTAGGCCTTTAGATTGCTTCCATACGGTCACAACTTGAAGCACTTCTCTGGACTCTGTAGCCAAGCCTCGGACTGTGTACCCTCTGTGGTTTTGGTGAAAAGAGGTGGTTTGAGTCAGATCAAGTCCATAATCTCATTTCCTATAGCCCATGGTGCTCTCTCTACTGGTGGTGGATTAATCTGATGAACAGAGGCTTCTTCCTGGTCACCTTGTCCCTCTGTACCTCGAGGTGGGGGACTCTTGCTTCTTTCTCTATTATCACCTCTTTGTTCCCCTATTCCTTGCTATTCGGGCTGAGGAACTATAGGTGGAAACCTCTCTTGGACCACCCTAATAAGGTTCTGAATGGCTGTAAAATGTTGATTGATAGTTCGAGGTTGCTTAGGTGGTGGCTCAACAATTCCCTGTCTGGCCCCTCTAGGGGCCTCTTTTGCATTCCTCTGATGATCATTGCGGGTAACCGGAGGCATCCTACATTAAATTATAGTTCACGAGTTAGACATAATGGGTTAGGCTCCTAATGTTGAACCAAATGCTTTGATACCAAATGTCATGCCCTAAAAATTTTGCTAAGTAAAATTACAAAAATTTATTTATTTATTATTTATTTATTTATTTAAATTTTATTTTAAATATTATTATTATTATTAGCTCTCTATTGAGTTCGCATCTTTTATTAGCGTTACATCTACTGCATTCAATTTTATCTCTATAGTGAAAGGCTACTAGGTTAACTCATGATTTAGTTTTATATATATGATTATTAAATTTTCTATTGTTTACTTGCTACTTTATTGCTATTGTTTTATACATGTGTCCTTGTGACGTAGAGCTTACCATTGATAATTTAAATACGTCTTAACACCACCAGAAACTAGTGTTTAGCTTACCTGGCAAGGTAGTCTTTTAATTGGGTTTACTAAAGCTTCATTATTGTTAATTGGTTTAGTATATTGATTTATTTGAATATAATACAAGCTTATATTTAATATATTTCTTTTCTTTTCTTTAATGATAATGTCAATTTCAAATCTTATATTATCTCTAAAAGAACAATATTACCACCACATAATACCTAACCCTTATATTCCTCAATAGTGTAAAACAACATGACTTAATAACCAATAATTTAAACACTAATAAAATTATTATTTTTCTTGAAAACCCAAATAATCTAATAGCAATTAAATTAACACTATGTTTGTTAACAAGCGATTTAATAACAATCAAGTTAAGCACTAAACTTTAACTAACATGATTTAATAAAAAAAGAATTAACATTAACAACCTAGGCTCCTTTAAAACATGCTTCCAAAACTCTAGCCATTTTCCTTGAGGTGCTCAAGGGGTGGGGAATATGACATGGAGTTAGTATCACATCCCATCACATCCCAATGACATCAATTTGTGCAAGGTATCTTGTCTAGCGCTAGGTGCAAGTTTTGTTTTTTTTTTTAAAACAACTAAAGAATGTTGGCATTTTTTTTTAAGGTAACAAGGGGACCACAGTCCCATCCATAATGAGGGTTCGATTCCCTTGGCACGCCTAGGCTTAGTAATGCTTACAATGTGGAAGGATTGCTAGGTAAATACTAGTGTTTGGGGATTTGTGTAATATGATATAGTTATATTTAATTGTTTCTCTTTCTTTTTGATTTCAACCTCCCTTTCCTTAAGTATATGAAATTAATTTGTAATTTAATTTATAAGGCCCCTATAGTCATGTGAATCATCTTTCATGTAGATTTGTTCGTTGTCCATCAAGATGATAGGTCGTAGGCATAGATTCCTAGTTAGGTCCTTGGGCTACCTTATATCATAATGCTTCTCTATCTATTGCACATTAAATTTTTATTTAGTTATTCTTTTATGACTAGGTTCTGAGTATATTCCCTCAATATTTTATGGGACTGTATTCATGAGGTCATTTAGTCATTCCTCGTACATTTTCCAGAGAGGAAAATGTAAAGCTTCAAGAAGATGGAAGCATACAATTTCTTTACTCATTTACAATTTGATTTCATTCCTCATGAATTTTTTTTTTTTTTGAACATAATTACTAGTAGTGTGATTTTTTCATCCTAAGACTTAAGAGCCAATTACTTAATACTTATGGAATGATATAACACCTCAAAATTTTATTCTAAGTTTGTATATCAGATCTATCCATCCTAATCATAACATTCATTTCTTTTCTTTTCTTATTATGAAATACATAATTACTAATACATTACATGAGAGAAAGCACACATAATACCATTTTTAATTCAATGAAACTTAACATAGAAGATCTTATACAATAACACTATATGCATACAAATTTTCAACCTTCCTTTCATTATTACAATGGTAACCATGATAACAATAAACTTTACAATTCTTACACTATATCAAATGGACATTTCCTTACTAAAACATATGTGCAAACTTCTCAGGTCCTTTCCTCTACAGATTCACATGGTGCCAATGGCACAATCCTTTTTTCATCACAATGTAGCAACTCAAAAAAAACTTTCCAAAATCAAGAAATATTGAGAAACATGAACATTGAAGTACTTGCACATTGAAAGACATAAACATTGAGCCTTATTTACACATTTGGATCTTTCCCACTTGACAAGGGTGAAACTCTAATTCTTCATAGCATGAGTCTTCACAAAACTTGCACAAAAATGCACCCAAAATAGGAACCATGGAGGCTCACTGATCTGATTGACGGATCTAGACTATTTGTAGTAATGAATGCTTAATAAAATCAAATTAAATAAATCACAACTTAGCGGAAGTCTTAATGCATTTACTATCAATGAAATCAAAACTTAAGATGAGAAACAAAATTGAGAGAGAAGATAAGAAGATGCAAGCAGAGTTTGATTTCGGAGTTCGCCACAAACGTGACTATGTCTCCAGGTCGGCTCCAATAGAGTATGACCGATCCGATTAATCTCCAAAATAAATTACAAATGCACCAAGATTATTCCCTTAAACACATCAGCATAGCATGCCCTCGACATGCAGAATAGTCTTCAAAAATCTCTTAAACATTCTCCTATTCTCACCACCTGAATCCCCTTCCAAAAGGCCTAATACCCCCCTTTTATATATTAAAATTAGCCTAAATAAGGCTATAACAAAAAAGTATAAAAATGGGGCCTTTAACTGATTACATTTCGAAAATACCCTTTACCCATTTTTACCCATGACAACTTTAGGGTAAAAAATTAACAAATTAACCTTAATTTGATAAGGTTAGGCGAGTTCAGTTAAGGTTTAAATATCATATCTCGCTTTTACATCTTTAGCTGCTAAAATAGCCCAACGGCAAGCTCTATTTTAGGATGGCCACTGGTCGGGGGTTCCAAACCCACCGGCGGCCTACTTTATGTGGAATTTTGGCCCCCTTTATGTGGACTTTCATCGCTATTAAGGTTAAATAAAATTTCATGTGCATTAGTTTTAAATATCATTTATGGTGCAATGGCCATCATTTTGGTTTTGGGAGTCAAAGGTCACGGGTTCAAACCTCATTAGAACCCCTTTTTTAAGTTGATTTTTCCTTTTTTTTTTTGGTTTTTAAACTGCCCCATGACATCATGATGATGTCATCAAGATTCAAATGACACTTTTACCTCCAAAATTCAAACTGCCATAACTTTCACATATGAAGTCCATTTTCGATGAAACCAATGCCGTTGAGAAGCTCATGAATGGATCTTTGATTTGAAACCCATTGTTGACCACTTTCAAGATGGTCCAATTTTGCCCCTTATCTAGCCCTCTAGTCTACCTATTGACCAGAACTTGGACTGAGCATAACTTCTTCATTCGAACTCCATTTTTGTCCATTCAAGTTGCATTGGAATCAAGACACCAAGATCTTTCTGATGGTGCAAATTTTGGAGAGAAATAAAACACTTCAATTTTCACTAAAAATATCCACCGGATCAAGCCTCCCCACTGAAGACCTTTTGGACCTCCAAAAGTGACATTTACTCTGACATAAAGTGAGGACTTGGCCTCCCCACTTGTCCTGTATCATCTGTACATCTAAATACCTGGCTCACAAGAAAAATGAAGACTGCAACAACATTGTTGATCATAAACATTATTCTATCACTTCCATAAGCATCTACATCAATTGTCATAGCCACTAACCAACAAACATTGACTAACATCAAGCTGATCAATAATGCAAAAATGAAAGAGAATAAGTCAACAACATATCGATCCTTCACAATAGGAACATTTTTACACAAGGAACCATCAATGCTTTCAATCATCATTCCCTCATGCTGTATTGCAGGTGCATCCTGCAACATCTGACCCTGGTTAGCTACTCCAAGTTCAAGTGCAGAACCACCTGTACTAACAGACATAAGAGTTAACTCTTTACTTGCATTAATTACCCTCTTTAACTGCCCTATGTTTTCAAAAGAATGATCATTCTTAATCCTATGAGAATGTACAATATACTGAATGTCATCTTTAAACAAGTGATAATGATTCTTTTCCCTATAGAAAACTGCTTTTCTATCATAAAGATAAGGGCTACCAAGCACTATCCCACAAATATCTAGTGGAACCACATCAAATTGTACTTCATCCACAAATTTACTACTGATTATGAATCTTAAGGTGCATTGTCTTGTTACTTGCAACTTATCATTTTCACAAATCCAGCCTAGTGGATAAGGTTTCTTATGTAATGTAGTTTTCAATCCCAAGTTTCTTACAATACTTTCAGAAATCAAGTTCACTTGAGAACCACTATCTATGAGTGCATCAATTTTAGTGTTCTTAGCAACAACCCTTAAATGAAACAACTCATTCCTTTTCTTATCTTCAAGGAAATCATTTACTGTAGAAGTAGAAGCACAACTAGCAACAGAAACACCAGAAATAGGAGCTTTACCTTTCAAACCCATGGTTGTTATCTTAGTCTCATCATCTGAATTTGAACCAAGATCCATAACAACATTCACGGCTTTCTCCTTACCTTTTTGTTTATGATTCTGTCTTTGAGCCCACTTAGGCTTCAATTTGCGATGCAACTTCCAACAATGTTCTTCATCATGACCCTTCCTGTCACAATAAGTGCAAGAAAGCTTCTCATCCTTCTTAACTGTAGCTACCTTCTTTCCTTTCTCTATCTCAGCATTCTTAGAAGATTTCTTTACATCATTATCAAACTTATCAATAAAAGATCCTTTACCCCTTGACTCTAAGTGCATAGCTTGAACTGACACTTCATCCAAATTACAAGGGTTTAATACCAAAATAGAATGTCTAAGGTAGGAATGTAGGCCTCCTATGTACTTCAACAAAGTATCCTAGGTGTATAAAGGAACATTCAAAGCAATAGCCCTTTTTCTAAATTCATGGTTGTACTCTTGGACAGTTTGACCTTTCCCTTGCCTAAACATTTGCCAGTCCATCATTAACTGTTGCATATGTCCTAGGGGATAAAATTGCTTCTTAAGAGCATTAACAAACTCTACCCAAGTTAAACTAACTCTACCATGCCGTGAAACTTCTGCCTTAGTCTTACTCTCCCACTAGGTTAAAGCTGTACCCCCTAACCTAAGAGTAGCTAATTGAATCCTATCAACATCATCTAATAGGTTCTGGACTCTACAGTAGACTTCTACTTGCTGAATCCAATCATCCAATTTTTCACCATTAAGTTCACCACAATACTTAGGCAAGTCAAATTTTACATCCAGTTTGATCTTAGGCTTATACCCACTCTTGAAAGGATTAGAAGAAGTAGAATGAGGAGAAGATGGAGAAGAAGGAGAAGAGGGAGGAGAAGAAGAAGAGGATGGATCTGGTTTCTTGTCACCATCTCCATGATGTTTCCCTTTCTTGTCTTCGCGTTCTTTCTGATCTTGCCTCTCTTGAAAAGGAATGTCCACCTTAGCCTTCATCTCGAGGAATGCTCTTCAAAATTCCTGCTCACTGATCTCATCAGGAACCTCCATTCCAGAAATAGACATCCTTGAAAATGTTCTTCACTTCCCGATCTCAGGGTTGAATTCTTAAAGCTTGCCTTCATCCTTTTGAATCTTGGATCTTGTTAGCATTCAAGAAAACAACTGCAATAATAGTCAACTGGGCTCTAATACCACTTGAACTGATTGACGGATCTAGACTATTTGCAGTAATGAATGCTTAATAAAATCAAATTAAATAAATCACAACTTAGTAGAAGTCTTAATGCATTTACTATCAATGAAATCAAAACTTAAGATGAGAAACAAAATTGAGAGAGAAGATAAGAAGATGCAAACAGAGTTTGATTTCGAAGTTCGCCACAAACATGACTACGTCTCTGGGTCGGCTCCAATAGAGTACAACCGATCTGATTAATCTCCAAAATAAATTACAAATGCACCAAGATTATTCCCTTAAACACATTAGCATAGCATGCCCTCGACGTGCAGAATAGTCTTCAAAAATCCCTTAAACATTCTCCTGTTCTCACCACCTGAATCCCCTTCCAAAAGTCCTAATACCCCCCTTTTATATATTAAAATTAGCCTAAATAAGGCTATAACAAAAAAGTATAAAAATGGGGCCTTTAACTGATTACATTTCGAAAATAACTTTTAGCAATTTTTACCCATGACAACTTTAGGGTAACAAATTAACAAATTAACCTTAATTTGATAAGGTTAGGTGAGTTCAGTTAAGGTTTAAATACCATATCTTGTCTTTACATCTTTAGCTGCTAAAATAGCGCAATGACAAGCTCTATTTTAGGATGGCCGCTGGTCGGGGGTTCCAAACCCGCCGGCGGCCTACTTTACGTGGAATTTTGGCCCCCTTTATGTGGACTTTCATCACTATTAAGGTTAAATAAAATTTCGTGCGCATTAGTTTTAAATATCATTTGTGGTGCAATGGCCATCATGTTGGTTTTGGGAGTCAAAGGTCACGGGTTCAAACCTCATTAGAACTCCTTTTTTAAATTGTTTTTTTCCTTTTTTTTTATAATTTTTTTTTTTTTTGGTTTTTAAACTGCCCCATGACATCATGATGATTTCATCAAGATTCAAATGACACTTTTACCTCCAAAATTCAAACTGCCATAACTTTCACATATGAAGTCCGTTTTCGATGAAACCAACGCCGTTGCGAAGCTCTCGAATGGATCTTTGATTTGAAACCCATTGTTGACCACTTTCAAGATGGTCCAATTTTTCCCCTTATCTAGCCCTTTGGTCTACCTATTGACCAAAACTTTGACTGAGCGTAACTTCTTCATCGATTTTTGTCCATTCAAGTTGCATTGGAATCAAGACACCGAGATCTTTCTGATGGTGCAAATTCTGGAGAGAAATAAAACACTTCAATTTTCACCAAAAATATCCACCGGATCACTCACCTCCCAACCTAGGCTACTTTTGAAACCACCCACCGAGCAGGGGAAACAAGGACCAAACAGGTTACACACATACATCCCAAAATTTTGCATGAATACACAACACAAACAAAATCAACACCCTTCCATGGCTTGCACAATGATTCACCATTGGAATCATAAAACGTTGGGTGAAGGTGGGCTCTTCAAGGAGGAGAAATTCTAACAACATATATATCATATTGCCAATGCATTTTGCCTCTGAAGGCCACCACATCACAAACAACATATTGCCACTGCATTGCCTCTCAAGGCCTTCAAAAAAACTATCTTCTCCTCATCCACCAAACCTCCTTATACCTCCCAAACAACAAGATTCATGGCCATGATGGAGCCCATGCTCCATGATAGTAACAAACCTCATCATGAGGTAAAAGAAAAAGATTTTTTTTCTCACCTGCAATGTCAAGCCCAACTTGTGCCCTTCACCCAAGGCTTCTCTGCCCTCCCAAGGGTGAGTGAAGCCTTCACACCCATAATCACAATCAACACTCACATTCAAACAAGAAACAACAATAAAAAAAATGAAGAATAACAAAATAAAACCAAGAAAGGATCTCCATCAGCACAAAACACATTCACTTCTTCCCAACATAATGACAAGCTCATAACACAAGATGGACAATGCAATGCATACTCCATTGATGACTTTCCACACTTGCAAATTTTCTTATTCATACTAAAGAAAAGGAATAAAAGAACATGTTCAAGTCACCAACCTTGGTCCAAGCTAGGGTAAGGATAGTTGTAGAAGAGCTCCCTTAATCTCCCTCCAAAACTTAGCTATCTCTAAAATTAGAGAGTTGTTGAATAGCCCACGAACTTGTCACCCCCCCCCCCCCCTAAAAGACTCTCCACTAACCATTTTTAGTAAGAACATCAAGCCTCCCTTTCTTACATTGTTGCTCCTCTAAAATAAGAAGGTTGACCAAGTGGGGTTGAGAGGGTTCTATCATGGAAAAACTCCCAATTTCGAATTGGTCTAAGTTAGCTTTGTTTAAGGGGTTCCCAAAACTAGGAAAACATCAAAATAATTAAATTTAGGCCCCTAACCTACTATACTACCATTAGGGTGGCTTTTTAACAATAAAATAACACCTTAGGATCCCATTTAGACCCCCTAAACTCCTTTTTAAGTTTGAATTCGAATTCTAACATGATGTGACCCATCCAAACACTCTCTCCCAAATGGGAGTACTTAAGCATTAATTTGAAAAGAAGGAAGAGGAACAAGATTGAGTAACCTTGAGACCACCACCATAGGTGACATGTCATGAACACATAGACTATACAAGTGTCAAGTGACACACATAAAAAAAAAATACATTACATTTTCCTTGACATGCACTTAATGCACCTAGGTTATGATTAAACATATTCACAAGCAAGCAAGCAATCATCCAATTACGAAGAAAATTACTTTCACAATGAGGCTTTTGAATCTTCCAAAGATTCACCTTGGTTAAACTATGTCACAAGGTTTGGAACTTGTTTCCCCCAAGAATTTCGATGGTTCCACTTCCTACACAATAAACTCGAGCATCAGTAGTCCAAGGAGTCATATAACATATATAATGTACAAGTGTATAGTGATAATCATAATTCAGGTAATTTTTCCTATTTAAATAATCCAAGATGTTAGAATGACAAATCTACATAACATAAGCCGTCATATAAACATCTATGTGCATATTAAAATCAATTTATCATTTACTAGTGTATCAAAAATCAGCATAACCACTTCTCTGAATATCATAATCATTCATCTCATAAAGCATCAGAACCAAATTGTCATCTATCCATAATCAACTTAACATTTAGCATCACATCAAAATTCTAATAATAAAAATTGATAAGATTGCATCCATATATTTTCAACCATTTCCTACACAATAGTAGGTTCTAAGTGCATATGATAATGTAAACCGCTACTACTAAGTATCAAGGTGTGTAAATAAAATAATCCATAGTCCATCAAGTCTCAAATAACTATCAAAATATCTAGAACCTGAATATCCAAAATGTAAATAAAATATCCATGCTATGACGGGTCGAGGTGAGGCCTCACAATCTACATCAATATCATCTTCTTCATCATCATCTTGATTATCATGATCTTCTTCATCATTGTGATCTTCTTCAATTGGATCATTACCTTCTATTTCTATATTTACACCTCCATGTTCCCTCATTTCAAAATCTACATTCTTTCAAATTGCCATGGTCCATAACATGAAACCCAGGGTGGTTGGCCTATATCAAAATGATGACCTTTTATTAACCATGACCATGATGTCACCATCAAATCATGTCTTATCCATTTTATAAATTATTAAAATACATAAAAATGGATGAAATTTGTTTCCCCTTCAATGTGACCATGTTGCCTACAATGTTCCTCGGTTGTTTTGATTTGATATCTTTGAGTCTTTAAGCCTTCATGGTTTTTGCAAGGACAATAACATTTTCCATCACCTTTTATTTTTAGGTTAGACCACAGTCTAGCAATTTTATCCCTATTTTTTTGTGTGTTGACATCATCAAACATGGTCTTTCTTGAATGGAATGACTCATTGGTGGAAGAAGGATGATTTGTTTACAACCTGTGGATTCTATATCAAGTGTACATCAAAAATTAATAATCAAGATGGCTTTTGGTAGGGTGTTAGTTGGATTGAAAATAATATATAAATCTATTCATATTTAACACTCATTAATATTCAAACATTATAAACTAATCATATATTATCTACCCTTGTATTACTTCTCCTTATTAATTTTACAAGACCAGTCAGGAATATCTTTACATCAACAGTAATAATATAATCATTGATTATGGTAGGGACTAGTATCAATCAACAATACATGAAACAAATACATATATAATGAGAATAGGGAAAATATTAATAAATAGCAATATTTATGATAAAAATCAATGTCTCTGCTAGAAAATGCTCCAATGTATGGGCATCTCAATTCACATAAAAATCATCTCTACCAAGACAAGTGGAAGATTATGCAGAGGCTACTAAAAGACTAGGAAATGTACACATCTATAAAGCTGCAAGAAGATTGGTGATTAGCATATAAATTGACTAGAGGCACCCATGGCATATTGCATTGAGCACCACATTCATAAAAACCTTTGATAGATATTAAGCTGATGAGTGTGCATACCTCTTTCAAATATAGAAGCAACCAAAATTTATAAGTATAATAGAACCATAATAGAAACAATTGAGCCTTAGGTATAAGTATGTCAACTTTGAAATAAAAGAATTGGCTATGAATGATGAAAGAAACAAATGTGCACTCTTTGGGTTAAAGAGAAACTTAACAATATCACCCCATTCTATTGAATTTAGATCTTTAGGTGGATCATTTCATCGATCTAGGCCCATAGCCCTACTATTCTCAAGGTAGGGAGGCATATCTAGGATCACCCTATTCTATATTATTTGGATTAGGCCATAGAATTGTAGGGGCCCAAGCATTAACTTGTGCCTACTATTTGAAGGAGCCCCCCTACAATTCTAATGGGTAGTAATCAAACCCTTACTATTCTTAAGGGTTGCCCTACTATTCTTAAGACCCCTCATGATTTGTCTAACAGTTCAATTCCAAGAGTACCCATAGCCCTACTATTCTAAGGGCAAGTTGGGCAATCAGATTGAAAGCCAACTATGGAAGGAACTTCGGGGGTAATCCTACTTGAAGATTTCCTACTATTTTATGTTATGGTCCTTCTATATCCAAGATATTTGAGTCTACATGTAAAAGGGTGAGAAATGTGGATTGGTAGAAACCCGACCGATCATTCCATCCTACTTTTTACTTAAGTGCAAAACTGAATGAGAAGATTCTATCCAATTGATCAGTGTACTTTAAGGTCTAATCAACTAAAATGTTAAAATATGTTAAGAAACATTTTGATATATAAAATATATCAAAGTGACATAATTTTTATCATTGAAAAACATCAGGAGAGAACAAGGTATGCATTTGTTTGCTACTGATTCTACATTAGATGATTACAACAAAAGAAATGATAACAGCAGTTGAACACACTTAATATTGATAAATGTATATTTTCATAAAGGCTTGGTATTATAATTTATTTAATTTTTTAATACAAGGAAGGAAAAAATCATAAATAACTTCCCTGACACATAATTGTTTTCCCAAAGATAAAACCTATGGTTATTGGTTATAGTGTACACAACCATCAACAACTGATACAATTATTTATAAAACTAATACTCAAAAAATATATAGTTGGTGATATTATTGCCATCTATTTCTATCTAAGAAAAACAAACTATCAAGAATAAGATTCTTTTAGCTAAAAATATTCCTACACACATACAAAATACAATGTATTGTAGATATTAAAATATGTGTTAAAGAAATTGAAGGTGGTGATCATGTTCATTGTAGCTCCATGGAATCTCCAGACTATATTGGGATGGATAGGGGATGAATATATGGACACAATTATGAATAGAATTGGGTAAAGAAGATATTCAACATCTATAAGATTTGGTAGAAATTTGGAGAACAAAAAAAATCTAGAAGATCATTTAGATCATCTCGATACAACATGCCTCGATGAGAAGTGGCAGGAAATTTCCATAGATATATCAAAAAAATCAAGTAAGACACAGATAAAACAACTAGTTTCTCTAATAGGGGAATCTATTGTGATAGGAAATTTCCATAGATATATCTAAGAAAGTAAATCTTGCAAATGCAAATCTTGGCATCTCTAGGCCAAAGAGGTAAATGAAAAACATACTTCTGGAAAGGAAAAGCATCCAGAATTTATAATATAACACTTTAAAAATGTATACTAAAAATTTATACTCATTGTGTATAATTTCACCCATGATAATTCATTCATGCAACCATTTCATAATAATAGTTGTATTCAACATTTTGCAGTGATGATTTTTCCAATTATTCAAAGGCTTGTTTTGAGGCTTTTGGAGACATAGTGAAGCATTGGATCACATTAAATTAGCCTAGGGGATTTTTTTTCCCACGGTTATGACCTTGGTATCCAAGCTCTAGGAAGATGTTCAATACTTTCTCACTTTCTTTGTGAGCAAGGGAACTCTTCAACATAACCTTACATAGTTGCTTACAACATACTTTTATCCCATGTTGCTGCTATCAATATGTACAGGCAACATTTCAAGGTTTTAACCTACCTTTTCAAATTTGTATTTTGAATAAAAAGAGGTCCTATGGAGGAAGGCTAACTTTTAAAAAAATATTACAAGTTAAATGATATTTCTTGCATGCAAGAGAAACAAAGAGGGTGCATTGGTATAAGATGCCAAGTGGTTTGAACTAATGTCAAATTTAGTTGAAGATCAAGATGCTACTCAGAGAGCACAAGATTTCAAACTTGGATGGTAAATAAATTCAAAGAAATGGGACTAATGATTCTTCATATTAGTTTTTCAGAATCTATATACTAGAATATTATTGTTTTCACTTTTAAATGTTTGCATTTTTCAATCAAACACATTTAATGATCCATTATCAAAATGAAAAGAATAATAATCCTAATATCAATTGAATTTTTTTGACATAAATTGCAACACTTGATAAAAATATGGATAATAATTTTACATAAGATATTTTAAACATTATCTTCTTAAGGTATCATCCATAACTCCTACAATCAAGACCATACAATTACCAAAACTCAACATTGTATCCGCCAACCACCAACTTGCATGAAAACATTGTTCTCAATTGGTTGAAGGATTTTGTGTTCATACATATTCCCTATCATAATATTAGTTCTCAATCATCACCTATATAGACATATAACATCATTAATGTATCATTTGAAAACTCTTTGATAGTTCATTATCTCTCTTACTATTTAATTCTTTGCATTCATCATGATTGTATTTATCTAACCTACTACAACACTATCCTATTTCAGGCCAATAATCCTTCACAATAAAGCATGAAAAATCTAATTAGGGTTTGCATGAATTAATGAGGATACTAAGCCCTTCCACAAGTTCATTCTAATGAAAAGCTACACCTTTGGAATACTTTACAAGGAATCATGATGTGATTAGCATTTACATTGCCCATAACCCAAACATGACAAGTTTGCACTTTCCTATTAGCATATAGGTTAATGTAACCATCTAGTAACCTTAACATATAGTATCTTCCTCACCCCCATCATTAAAGACATTTTTATCATGATATGATCAGCATTTACATTGCCCATAACCTAAACTTGACAAGTTTGCACTTTCCTAGTAGAATATAGGTTAACGTAATCATCTAGTAACCTTAACATATAGTATCTTCCTTACCCCTACCATTATAGAAACTTTTAAACATCTTTATATATTTTCCAAAACTCCAACCATCTTGACACACTAAATATCTTTAATCAAATGAAATAAAAACAAGTTTTATACCTTGCTATTGTGTCATGATAGTCTACTCCAAATTTGCAATTTCTTGTATCCAATCCAAAAATCTTATTTTTAGACTTAATACAGATCTTTCACGCATCAATATACTCTTATTATATTATTTTCACAATATTATATCCATCTTTTAACCACCCATCTAAAGGACAATGCCCTGCTACAACTTCACACACTCAAACCTTACCCTATGACAGTTTACTAGTCACATTCTAGTAATCAAATGCACATTCTTTCCTTGCATGTATTCCTAAAAATTATTTGAATTTTTTTTATCTACACCACTCCACATTATTTACCAAATGTCAGGCTTTACTCAATTAAAATCATGCAAAATATTACATTGGAATGCTCTTAGGTTACCCTAGATTAAAGGTTTGCTAGTCAATCTTCAAAGGAATGCTCTTGGGTTACCCTAGGTTACCCTTGTCACATTTGAGAAGAACAATTTTGTGGGGATTCTACTTTGGTGAGGGTTTACTACTACAATTTTTTGGGGATTCTACTTTTCTTGCATCACTACTCTAGTAATTGGTTTCTTCAAATTTGCATAAACTGGACCTGAGGGGATGAAGAAGTGGAGAGAAGTAGGTGTGGAGCCCTTCAAAAGGTTGAGTATGATTGCATACCTTGACCACTGACAATATTTAGCTAAAGGGAGCTCAGAATTATGACAGACAAGTTTACCCATGAGTTGGGAAAGGTTTAGTTTGGGTTTGTCTTTAGGGGATCCCCTACCAAAAAATACACCTATGGCCTTGTAAAAAAATTAGAGGGTTTTGTGCAAGGAGAAAAGATATTCCACATGTAAAATAAGCATAATTCAGAAAATAAATCACCTAAATTATGCTATGGGGTTTCTGTGTAGGGATTTTAAAGAAAACTTGATTTTGAGTATATACAAAATGGGTCTCTCAAGTTTTTCATGCATTGCAATGCACTACCTCAAAAAAAACTTATTGCTTCTGTATGCAAACCTACCTAATCTTGCGAACAATGAAAAATGTGTTTCAACTTTCATTTTTTTAATAATATAAACCCATTTTCATTGCTATTTTGACATCCCATATTTGTGGCTATCTTGATGAACATGAGAGCATAAACAAAAAGAAGAAGTTCACAAGCCAATTTTGCCTCTCATCAAAAAATTTCATTGAAAATAGAGGCCAAATGTACTAGTGAAATCAGAAAACATCTCTTACAAAAGCAATTTTAAAAAATCTCAAAAATAGACTACTTTACCATGTTGAAGACACAAGATGGAGATAAAAGAATGTGTTGGACTTGAAATTTTGAGAATTCAATTTTTATTGATAAGTTTTTTTGTTACTAACCAAAGGGGGAGATTGTTGACATTATGGTCAAGTTTTTTTATTAGTGATTCACACTTAGTCAAATGATTAGCAACTATTGAGGTTATCTTGTAGTTTATAGTGTTAATCAATTAATTTAGGTTCTATTGAGTTGTACAGTTGCTACCAAGCTCTAGAATTAGTATTCAATTCACACCTAATAGTATCTACCAAGTTCATAAGTAATAGTACCAATGAAGCTTCATAGTATTAATCGAGTTACATAGTGTCAACCATGGTCTCTAGTGTTTACCAAGTTCATAGTATCAGTGATGTGAATCCAATGTTGGCCAAGCTAGGGAGTGTCAACCAAGTGATCTAGTTTATACCAAGCTCACAATGTTAGTGTTGACCGATCCATGTAGTGTTAACTAAGTGATTCAATTTATATGCGGAGTTTCATAGTATTCATCGAGTCATCAATGTTGACCAAGTTTAGACTACTTGGAAGTGATTGGTACGAACCGAGTTTCTACGTCTACCAAGAGTATGATGATGTTAGGTGTTGAAAGTGGTTTTTGGGTATTAGAACCTCACTAAGTTTGTCTTTGGAACCTAAGTGCTAGTAGTTGAGTCTACTTTGTGTATTTTGGTGAAACTTGTATTATAGCCGACTTTGATGAATTTTAATTTAGATTGCTATAGATGAAATGTATTGTATCACATCCAAAATATGTAGAAATATATATATGTGAGATATAATAAGAGTGTGAGTGTAAAGTGAGAAGGCTATAAGAAATATAAGGAGCAACAAAGATTTATCTATCACAACAAGGTAATCGTTACACTTCAAAGAAATCTCAACTGGCCAATTAGAGTTGCATATTAGCAATCAGCCACTAGTTCATCTTAATAGGTGGAATAGTTAAATCCTTTCACAAGGTAAACTTGATAGTCTTTTGTAAATCTCTTTAACAAGTGCATACTTCATTGTATGTTTTGTAAATCCTTTAACAAGGTGGACCTAGCAATCCTTATTGCTCCTAATAGGCCAGATCATCTAAAGGGATCAATTTTAAGAATTAACTGGCCAACTTTATACTGTAGTACTAAAGCTTTTGGGTATCATCCCTACCCCATTTTTACTTTCTATTTGGAAGGTTTCTAGGTCACCATATCTTTTTTCAAAGTGTTATGAATGTTTTAATGCTCTCAATTTTTCATGGATGCAATTAGATCAAGGATTAATTGCTTATCATATATTTCCAATAGTATCATCAACATTCATGCTAATAGTAATGAGATGGACTTTAGGATGCCTAAAAATGTATTGTTCTTGGGGTTGGACTTTTTGAGTGTTGTCAGACTAATTTCATGATGTGAATAAAGCTGCCCCAAAATGTGGGAACACCAAATGTAAATGAGGTGAGCACCCCCAAATGGGTGGATATAAAAGATATTGTAATAGAAATGATTTGAAAACCATTGTAGATAAGAAAAGAAATAATAAAAAGAAGAGAGAGGGTAATCAAAAGAGAAACAAGGAGAATGTTGTGGTTATTATAAATACCAAGAGTAATGAAATAGGAGATGTTGGTTATACTCATACCTCACTAGGAAGTCCTTAAAATCAGAAAAAAGAAATATGGAAGTGAAAAGGAATATAGTTGATGGTAGTCAAAAAACCATCCTAGAGTTGGGATCATTCCAAAAGTAGTAAAGATAATCTCATGGATTGTAAGATTTTCCAATAACCCTTACAAGAAAGATATGTTCAGGACTATGATAAGAGATAATAATAAAAATATGATGCTTCTTCAAGAAACTAAGATGCCTAAAGATAAAGGTGAGAAACTAATTTTTCAGTAATGGTAAAACCATAGGGGTTGATGGTGATGGGGCTTCTAGAGGTATAGCTATGAACTAGAATTATAGTAATATCAAATGGGAGATTATACCATAGAGCAATTAATGGTGAATATCTGATGTTTGAATACCAAGGATGGTACTTCCTAGGTCCAGACTAATGTCTATTCTCCTAATACAAAGTGGGAAAGAAAAGATTTTTGGTCTAAAATATGTAATAAAAGGAGGAAATTTATTGACAAGGGATGGGTTATTATGGGAGATTTCAATACTCCTTCAAAAGAAAATGAGAATATGGGAGGAAGCCAGCCTAATCTAGACACTAGAATTGATCTCATGGATTTTATTGATGAACTGTAGCTTCATGGTACTAATTTACAAGGTATAAACTAAACTTGGAAAAATAGAAGATTAGGAATGATATCATACAAGTTAGAATTGATAGGGCCCTAATAACTAATGATTTCTTTTAAAATTATACTTTCTCTTTATTAGCTTATGTGAGAGTAGGGTCTAATCATTATCATATTTCTCTTTTAGCTAATCTTGTTTAGATATGAAAAGGAATTTTTCCTTTTGTTTTGAAAAAATGTGGACCTTACATCCTATCATGGAAAATCTTATAAAGGAATGGTGGATGATTAAGGTTGAGGGGACAACAATGCTTAAAGTCATGAAGAAGTTGAGAAATATTAAAGATAGCATTAATAGATGGAATAAAGATACTTTTGGTAATATTTTTTATTAAAAAAGGAAGATTTTGGAGGAGCTTACAGAGACAGAGGAAAATATCTAGATGAATGGTTATGATAATGTGTCTAAGGAGGAGGAGGACAAGAAATTGGTGGACTTACATGATATTATCACTAAAGAAGAGACTTTTTTGAGACACTACTCAAGAAATATTATTTTGAAAGAAGGGGAAATAAATAAAAAGTGCTTTGATGCGAATACTATGAAATATAGAATGGCTAACCTAATTTATAGGCTTAAGGTGGCTGAGGTTATTACTGAGGAAGAAGAAGACTTCGAAGCTAAAGCTACCAAGTAATTCAGTGAGTTTTTGAAAAAGGATATCCATCTTGATAGGGATAAGAAGAAAGATTTCCTAGACTATATTGCTAACATCCTGAATCAAGACCAAGATAGAGTTGTTACTACTATTCCATCCATGGAGGAAATTTGAAAGGCTTAAGATAATCCCCCAATGTAGTATTATCAATGTTCATACTAATGGTAATGAAATGGACTTTCAGGATGCCTAAAAGTGTATTTTTCTTGTGGCTTGACTTTCTGAGTTCTACCAAACTGATTCCATGATAGGAATAAAGTCACCAAAAGGTGGGAACACCAAATTTAAATGAGGTTAGCTTCCCCAAATGGGGGATTTAAAATATATTGTTCTAGCTTTATAGGGAGAGGATGAAAGCAATGGAAATGATTGGATAACCATTATAGACAAAAAAAAGAAATAATAAAAAGAAGAGAGGATAATTAGAAGAGAAATGAGGAGAATGTGGTAGTTTTTAGAAATACTAGGAGTAATAAAATAGAAGATTTTGGTTATAATCACACCTTGTCAGGAAGGCCTTCAAGCCAGAAAAAAGAACTATGGAGGTGAATAAGAATATAGTAGATGGTAGTCAAAGAACCATCCTAGAGTCAGGATCATTCCAAAAGTAATGAAGATCATCTCATGGAATGTAAGAAGGTTAAATAACCCTCATAAGAAAGATATGGTTAGGAATATGATAAGAGATAATAAACAAAATATGGTGCCTCTTCAAGAAACTAAGATGCCTAAAGATAAAGTTGAGAAACTAATTTCTTTTAGTAATGGTAAAAACATAGGGTTTGATGCTAATGGGACTTCTACAGGTATAGCTACAATCTAGAATTGTAGTAATATAAAAGGGGATATTATATCACAGAGAAACAATATGGTGAATGTCAGATGTTGGAATACAAAGGATGGTACTTTCTAGGTCAAAACTAATGTTTATGCTCCTAATAAGAAGTGGGGAAGAAAACATTTTTATTCTAAAATATCTAATCAAAGGAGGGACTTTGTTGATGAGGGATGGGCTATTATGGGAGATTTCAATAATCCTTTGAAAGAAAATGAGAAGATGGGAGGAAGCCAACCTATTCTAGATAGGAGAATTGATCTCATGGATTTTATTGATGAACACTAGCTTCATGATATTGATTTACAAAGTATAAACTAAAATTGTAAAAATAGAAGATCAAGAAATGATATTATACATGTTAGAATTAATAGGGACCTAATAAGAAATTCTTGGTTTTAAAATTACACTTTCTTTTTATCAGCTTATGTGAGAGTGGGGTCTAATCATTATCATATTTCTCTTTTAGCTAATCTTTATAAGATATGACAAGGAATTTTTATTTTCATTTTGGAAAAATGTGGACCTTACATTCTAGCTTGGAAAAATCTTATAAAGGAATGGTGGCTAATTAAGGTTGAGGGGACAATAATGTTTAAAGTTGTGAAGAAGTTGAGA
Organism: Cupressus sempervirens; assembly: GCA_028749045.1. Classification (NCBI taxonomy): domain Eukaryota; kingdom Viridiplantae; phylum Streptophyta; class Pinopsida; order Cupressales; family Cupressaceae; genus Cupressus; species Cupressus sempervirens. Next base: position 222,208,627 of record CM053790.1, on the reverse strand, counting down.
AATGTTAAAAATAACATTAAAAGATGGAATAAAGATACTTTTGGTAACATTTTTTACTACAAAAGGAAGATTTTGGAGGAGCTTATAGAGATATAGGACAATATCTAGATGAATGTTTATGAAAATGTGTCTAAGGAGGAGGAGTACACATAATTGGTGGACTTACATGACATTGTCACTAAAGAAGAGACATTCTAGAGGCAACGCTCAAGAAATATTTTTTTGAAAGAAGGAGATAGAAATAAAAAGTACTAACTACTATGAAATATAGAATGGCTAACATAATTTCTAGACTTAAGTTGGCTGAGTTTATTACTTAGAAAGAAGAAGACTTTAGATGTGAAGCTATCAAGTATTTCAGTGAGTTTTTGAAAAAGGATATCCATCTTGATAGGGATAAGAAAAAAGATTTCCTAGACTATATTACTAACATCTTGAATGATGACTAGAATAGAGTCCTTACTACGATTCTTTCCAAGGAGGAAATTTAGAAGGCTATCTTTTCTTTTGAGAGGCACAATGAATCAAGCCTAGATGGTTTTCCCTTTCTTTTCTTTCATACCTATTGGAAGATCATACATGAAGACATTGTTAATGTTGTTAACTAGTTTTTTGGATCTAGGAAACTTTTGAAAGATTTGAATGACACTTTCATTGTTTTAAAACCCAAAAAGTAGGGGGCAAATAGTATGGAGCAATTGAGACCTATAAGTCTTTCTAACTCTTTTTATAAGATTATCTCTAAATTTCTTTCTTTAAGGATTATGGATTTTCTCCCTTCTTTGATCTTGAGACAATAGAATGGCTTTGTGCTAGGAAAACAAATCTTGGATTCTATTATTTTTGTTCATGAGATTATCCACTATTTGATGAAAGAAGGGGTCTTGCTGAAATTAGACTTATCTAAAGCCTATGATAGGGTGGACCTTACAAGCTTTTGGTTTTCAATGAAGGATTCTTAGATCTAATTCATATTTTAGTCTCTTCTTCGACTTTCTCGATGTTGGTTAATGGATTCCCAACTCATTTCTTTTGAGCCTCACATTGTTTAAGACAAGGTGACCCTTTATCTCATATTTTATTTATCTTAATGGCAGAATGCTTTGGTAGATTCATTCATAAAATGGTCCATAAAGGTGACTTTATCAGTCTTAGACCCTCATCTAAGGATCAAATTTTCTCTTAGAAGAAGTTTTTGGATGATTCTATTGTGATGGGAGAAGCTATAGTGAAAAATGCTAGAAATATTAGGAAAGGTCTTGACAATTATGGGTATGTTATTGGTCAGCTTATTAATTGGCTTAAAAGCTTCATCTACTTCATAAATGTTAATGAGAATAGAAAAGAAAAAATCAAGATAATTATGGGCCATGAGGTAGGCAATCTCCTAGGGTCTTATCTTGTTCTACCCCTTTTCCTTAATCCCTCTAATTGCTTTTTGAGATCTTTTATAGATAAAATTTATAACAAGTTCCTGGTTTGGAAAGGATCTCGACTTAGATAGACTAGTAAGATTATTGTGTTAAAAACATCTATTCAAAATATCCCCCTATATGCTCTTAGTGTGTTTAAGATTCATAGGAAATATGTTGATATTATTGAGATAATCCAAAAACATTTCCTATGGATAGGCATAAAACAAATATATTGGCTCCCATAGCCTAGAAGAAGGTTTGCAAGTCTATTAGAAAAGGGGATTTGGGGTTGAGAAGATTTAATAATATGAATGATTATTTCCTGACTAAACTTATTTCAAGATTTTTTAGTGATGATGGAGAATTGAAGAATATTTGGAATTAAAAATATAATATGGATAATAGGAGTCTTCACCATTTTTTTAATAATGAAAGTATTCAAGGTGGATCCAAAATTGGGAAAAATGCTTAAAAAAACAAATAGATGGTCAATAAGGGGGCAAGATGGAAAGTGGGCAATAGTGAGACTATCTAATTGTGGGATGGTAGCTAGATGCAAGATCACACTCTTAGTACTGGCCAACATTAGAATGGTTATATGATGTATTATAAGATGGATATGGGTACTTATGTTGTTGATTATTGGGAAGATGGTAAATGGGTGGACTTTACTAGAGTGGATTTGTCTCTCAAAGATCTAAACATAATGCTGAATATTGTCTTTGTAATTGAAGAGGATGATTCCTTCCTTTGGAATCTTAATCCCAATGGACTATTCTCAGTTTTCTCTCTATATTTTCAAAATTTTGAAGATTGTCATGAACCTTGCTAGGGGAAAGCCTAGTCCAAGGGCATGATCCCTAAAATTAACATCTTCTTTTTTATTGTGTTGTAGGGTAAAATTCTCATGATGAACAATTTAAACAATAAAGGTTTATACCTTCTCAATAGATGCTACCTTTATAAGGAGGAATATGAATCTATTGATCATATGACTTTACATATTTTGTATGTCAAAAAGTTATGGTATAAGTTTCTTAGACTCTTTTGTATTGAGTGAAATCTTTCCTAACAATATACAAGATTTTTTTATAGCTTGGAAGTCTCCTTCTCACAATATTGTAATTATCAATATTTGGAACTTTTTCCTACCTCACTTTTTTGCAGAGCTTTAGAAAGAAAGGAATGATAGGGTCTTTAGAGGTAAGGAGTCAAATTATAACAAGATACTTTACAAAATGAGGAAGGTGGTGACTAATAATTTTAGGATGAGTGGTGACAAGATACTACAGTCATAAAGAACTAGAAGGTGGATGGCACTTATCATGTTTACATGGAGAACTATATGTGATTGTCCTCCCAAGGGGTGGTATAAAATCAATTTTAATGGCACTTCAAAGGGAAACCTAGGGATTATAGGATGCGACATCATTATGAGAGATGAATATGTTTATAGTAATGGGGCTATAACGATCCCTATAGGTAATCAAACTAATCATATAGTGGAGGCTAGTATTGCATTACATGGTCTCTTGTTTGCCAAGAGCAAGAATCTTGAGAAAATATGGACTATTCATAATATTATTTACAAAGCTATAAATCTGATTAATTCCTTTGATGAATGTGTGCTATTATTCAAAACTATAGAGAAGCTAACATGGTGGTTGATTGGGATGCTAATGTGGCTTGTAAAAGTTACATAAAGATTGTATGGTTTAATGGTAGTGGCATCCCTATTGAAAGCTCATCTATGATGGATTATGATTAGATAGGCAAAAAACAAACTAATTTTAAAAAATGATTCATTTTACAATGAGGTATAATCATGAGGTGAGTTGGAAAAGGTATTTTGGGCTAGGGTGCAATTATGATGTGATCATTTATTTTGTGTGACATGGTTTGTGGGTACTTTCGGAGAACAAAAGAGATAGTTGTTTCTTCAAGGCTAAGACTATGAATTTCCTTGATTTTTCTAAGGAGATAGGTAGTTTTAGTAGGAATAAAGATATGGGTGACAAGAAAAAGAGATGTGAACCTAGTAATTATTTTTAGTGGAAATAGAAACTAGAAGTTTGGAGCATTCTAGAAAGGGGAAAGATTATAGGCTACCAAGAAGAGCTCAAGGGTAGTAGTCCTTCCATTACTAGAAAATTTCTCAAAACCTTGAAGAATAGAAGCGTTCTTGTGGGGAATTAATGCATTGAGGTCATTGAGGATGTTATGATTAAAGCTACAGGTTTGGAAATGGAGGGTATTAATTTATTCAAGGACATAAAAAATTTAGACAGAGTTTTTGATTCTTTTACAAAGTTAGACTAGGAAAGAAAAAGGTTGGTTAAAATAAACAACTCTTACTTTAGCCCTAAACTTATTTCTAGACCTTGCAGATTCATTTTGTTTGATTTGATTGAGTATATTACCCTGGTTGGACACTATTCAAAAATTTATTGTCATCATTTCCTACTAGTGAACTATATTAAGCATGGATTTAGGATTAATATCCCTTTTTACCTCATGTAATATTTATACAACACTATTCTAAGCTTGCAAAATGACCCATATTGGGAGCATGCCTATCATGAAGGGCTTATGGTTTTAATAATGAATTTTTTGAAAATGAAGAAAGTGGAAAATCCTCATATGAGTAGGAAGAATCTTGATGATTAGGACATGAAAGGGTGTGATTTTGAAGATGTCTATGAGGATGAGACAAATGAGGAGTTTCAAATGGTAGAGAATAATAGGAAGATTTATGCCCACTGTGGTTCATCTTCTAAGAGAAGGGAAAGGAACAATGATGAGGTGGATTATGATACTAATTTTGGAATTGATGAGGAGATTGTGGAGGAAAAAGGTAAGAAGAGTAAGGGGACAAAAATTATGGAAACTAGTGGTAGAAGAACTAAATTCAGAAGTAAATAAATGAATACTAATAGTTTTATAGACATTTCATCAAATGTGAAACCTCTCTCCTAATTGATAGCTATGGACATTAAGGGTAAGAAAAAATGCCCAAAGGGAGTGTCAATTTGAACTTGGAAGATAACATTAAGAATGTTAATTTGAACCCATGGGAGGAAAATATAAGATAGAGCTTTGATACTAAAGATCACGGCAATTGGGTTTGCATATTTGGCAACCTTGGTTTGATGAGGAGAGATAATGATTTGATGAAGGATCAAATGCAAGATATCTGGAGGGAGTTTCAACATCTTAGTAAAAGCAATATGGGATAGAAAATTTTGGGACAGCACTTGGATAGACTTATTTATCTTATTGGTAGTGTTGAAGATGTTACAAATATGATGAAAAGAGTTCCACCCTTGGAGTAGATAGTCAGAAATATAGACAAAATGGTGAAAGATTTGAAGAATAGGGTTAATAAGTTGGGTAGTAGAGTTATGGATATTGAGAACACAATGAAAAATATTGCTAAAGAAAGCTGCTCCATTTTAAAGGCCATTGTTGAAAATATTAAGATTCTTTCAGAGAAGTTGGAACAGGGGAGACAAAACCATGGCAATAAGGAGCCGAGGGGTTATCAAGGACCTAGTAAACATACTAGGGAAAGTTTAGATAAACCTAAGGCTATGGAAGATAAAGAGCTTGATGAGCTAAGGGCTTCTATAGTTAAAATGAACATTTTGGTTGATTAGACTATGGACTTGTTGAAGACTTTCTAGCTATTATTTTGCTATCTTTCTTTGGTCTTTTAATGTCTCTATTGTTTTCCCTTTTGTTGTGGGCTCTGTGGTTCTAGATGCTACTACTCTAGATGTTGTTGCATAGTTATATTTGGACTTTTAATGCTTATATATTTTCCTCTTTTTAAAGGTTTCACGTCTTCTAAGAAACCTATTTTTACTTAATCAAAACATTAGTATGGGTGAAATTATCAAAAAATTACATTTCAAAACTAGTAAGCCTACCAATCACACCTTATAAAGTTAGGTTATTACTAGGAACTTACATCTCAATTCTTGTATTGCATAAACCCCAATAGCATAAATAGGAAGTAGAGTAGGTCAATAGTTTCTTGATCATAGTCTCATCATCAATCTTTCCATTTTATCCTCTTATGTCATTTACAACCTCTTTGATTCTTCCATAATAATGGACAATATTTTCACCTTCCATCATTCTTATTTCATTAAACTTACCTCTCAAGCTTTCTAACTTTTCCCTCAAGACATTTTTGTCACATTCATAGATGGTCTATAGTGTATCCCACATTTTCTTATCATTTTTGTAGTCTTTTAAATCATCAAACTTGACATTTCTTAGGGCTTATGCAATCTGCAACATAGGCTAGATGTGTTTCTTACTTCTCTTTCACCTATTGTGTTCTCAAAGGAGGAATTGTTTTCTCCACAAAGTGTATTGAACCATATCTAATTCCTACTAGATGTAGCCTCATCAAACTCTTCCATGTAAGGAAGTTCCCTTTATTTAACCTTAGCACCTCCTTTTTGTACATCTACCTTCAAAATTTTCTCTGCAAGCACCAAAGCTCTTATACCAATTGTTAGAATAAATAGAATAGCTAAGAGGGGTGTGAATCAATTATTGAAGGCCTTGATGTACCAATTGAACATTTTAAAATTTCAACTAATTCTAATATAAGAATCCATTAGTTTGACCTCTATAGAACATTATTAATAACATCAACTAGCAGTTCACTATCCTAATAATAAAAGACTTGCAGAATGTAAAATATTAACACTAAATCATTATAAATAACATCCACACAAATTGACCCTAGGATCTAATGTGGAAGCCCAATTTGGGTAAAACCACTAGTAACATGTCACCAATCTTTCAATCTTTTAAAGTGAGATCTGTTAGGAGCTAACCTTGTAAAAGGTTACAAAAACACATTGTTAGATGTGACCTTGTTAAAGGATTTAATCACCCTATTAGGAGTGGTCTTGTTCGGAATTTAGAACATTCCATTAGAATTCCACCTTTATTAAACGATTTATATATGACTATTAGGTCAACTTGATTATAGGATTTCAATATCAATATGATGGCTGTTTATTAACAAGAAGTTTTTATTTGACTAATACAACTCATTTACAAATAGAGATCATAATTTGGCTCACATGTTGATCCACTAATTGGCCTCCATTGTACTCTTTGTCTCTAATTCTCTTGGAAACCCTTCAAGAAATTTATCTTCACCTCTTCACAACTCTTCAAATCCTCCTTCTTAAGTTCGCCAATCAATAACATTAACAATTGCTCCAACAACATTATGTTATCTCTTGTACCTTATTTAATAAGTAGTTATGATCTTTTGTCACTTAAACACCACCATATATGTTAGGGTTAGGTCAGATTCATCGAATCCATCCATCATTTAGTCTCATCTTTTCTCTTGTAGAAACTTCTCTAAAATTGTCCTTGAACATTTCCATAGAAAAACTCAAACATGGTTTCCATTGATCTAAATTCTCCAAGTCATTCATCATTATCTTTAATACACTTTATATAATCTAAGAAATCAACTATGTTGGCTATAAATCACAATTTCCTCATATACTAACACTTGGTCAATACTAATGCTCAGTCGACACTAGCACTGCTCAACATATACTTAAAGTTTCTTAATCTTGTACTCTTTTTCTTAGTCAAGCCTATGCATTTGGTCATCCTTTGATCACTTCTTCAACAATTCAATGCAATTTTCTTCTTTTCTTGTAGCATGATTAAATAATTACTCTATCTTGTTAAAATTTAAGTATTCAAGTGGCCATTGTAGTTTTTTCATAACTCAACCTTTCCTCTAGGTTATTTTTTTGTCTTCTCTCAAATCCTCTTCATCAATCATCTATATATGACACTCAAATTAGATAGAAAATTTTCTTACCAATAAGGTTTAACATTAATGACAACATAACAATTGTTCCAATTGTAGTTTCCAACTTCTACAACAATGTTAATGTCCTTTTTGGGACAAATATACTTAGAAGTCATCATACCAATGAAAACTATCAATGGATGACCAATTGAAGTTCCCAATGATGGATCAATAACACTAGCTAATGAAGGACCACAAGAAACAAAAAATATAATTCATCCATACACAAATTCAAATGCTTAATATAAATAAGAAGGAATCCAAGCAATGTCTCAATATGACCAATTGAATCCTTATCCCTTGAATCTCCATCATTATTATGTAACAATACTCCCAAAGATCCTTAGAAACAAGGATATAGATAGATTAGTATATTAATTTTTTTTAGATTAAACCATGAATACAAGAATAGAATAATTAAAAGATCACAGTAGAAGACAACCAAAAAACCAATGAAAGATACCCAAGTGTTGATCACTTACAACATGTTGATTTCCATCTACATGAATTAACAATTTTATAGTGTTCATTTGAAGCCCAAAGTAAAAATTAATAGATTATTAAAAGTACAAGTTAATTTTGAATACAATCATGGTAATCTTGTAGATAAACTCCCCAAACATTCCCAAATTCTAAATTGTTATGATCTAGGAAGGTGCAATGCCCAAAAAGGTCTCCTAAACCAGATTTCATGTTCCCAAGAAATGACCATACATACCCACTATTTTTTGTAAAACAAAACATCTTAGAATCTCAGAGGAGACATGATTGGTCATTGTATGAGAAAAATCCACAAGCAGGATAAATTTCTTCTAGACTCATACAAGATTTGTGTTTCTTCATACGAGATAATGGAACCCCATACAATGAAATAATGTGTCATACAAAAAAATACTTTGTTATATGATAGAATGCATTTCCATATGAAATTGGAAGGATAACATCCTAAATTTCATAAAATTAAGTAAAATATTCACACAAGAGAATACCATATCCACATAAATCAAAGAGTTATTACTCACACATAAAATAAATATCAATGAACCTAACATGCTAGATCATGTATTGAATCTCTGTGTTAAGCCATTATAAAAAAGCATAATCATAAGAAAGAGTACTAACATCAACTTTCTAAAACACATCTCTAATCCATAGCAATAAGAAACAAGTAAAACATGTGCATCAAGTATTGCTTTCTCAATAAGATAACATACCTCAAGATCAAGGTAAGAAATAAAATACAAACTCATGATAAAGGAATGCATCAAGTAAACCCACTATATAATGTCATATAACATGTTGTAAAATGTATCAAAACTAATGCATAGACCCCAAGGAACATACCTCAGATACCTAAAGAATCGAAGTGAACATCAAGCTCTGACCTCAAAACTAAAAGTAGACCATCTTTGTTCATCAGTCTTGAGTAGTGGTATTGATAACCATGCCCCCTAAGAATGTGTTCCCTTAGGCCCACAGCCACCATGAAAATAGAGATAGTGGCATGATCACAATTACATAAGATAATCACTAATGGCTTACACACATACAAATAAAAGTATGATACCAGATATCTATCTGTCATAAAGACAATGTAGAACATTGGGTCACTATTGGCTGGTTAGCTTAATACCTTAGTAATGAAGGATTGGACATCCTTCCACACTAATTATATGGTCAAAAAAATCATGTGTTTTACTTAAAATAGTTTATTGACTTCATTTAATTTATCACCCCAGGAGCATAAAATTGAAATGGTGACTACAAAGTATATGCTCTAATTCTTTTTTTAAGTAATTAAAACTAAAGAAAAGAAATTCTATAGGAGATATATGCTAGAAAATGAAATGAAAACTTAACTTAAAGATTAAGGTAATGTTGCAAATGGTAAACTTATCATGTACCTATGTTGTAGGAATAGTTCACTAATTCTATTATCAATGGCTACATGAACAAAAAAATTCTACCTTACTTAGAAACAACAAGTAAATGAAATCTATTCTAATGGAACAATTCACTCACCAAGTGGGCCTCCTTGGATGAGTGAATAGAAAAGACAATCAAGATAAGAGATATAAACTTGAACTGTGCATTCTATTCATTCATGGTGAAATATTACACTTAATTAATAACAATATCACACTCTGGTGCTATGAAAATCAACTTATACCATTCTTCTTCCAGCTAATTGTGCTCAAGGATACAATAATTTTTATTTAAAGGAAATTGCAACTACTTTCTAAATCTAGGATCACTCCATTAATGAGGATCAATTATAAACTCATAAAGTTTGAAACAAAAACACCATTAACCAAGAATAAATCCTCTAGGAATATGGAAATTTGTGGAAGCTACATTCATTTGCTGCATCAATAGAAAGAAATAAATGATTTGCTCCACTTGTGATAGTTTAGCAATCTAGTTGGCTTTCACTTTAGCATTGAGTTGTTAATCTTTGAATATTTGTGACAATCATCTACAAAATAATCAATGTGCTTATAACCTCCCCATACATATATTTATTTTCATCATCAATTTTAGAGAAAAGGTGTAATGTGAAAATTACCACTCTTGCAAATCCTATGGATATGGGAGGAAAACTACATAAAAAGATAGCATAGATGGGGAAACTAAAAGAAATAAGAATTATTGAAATGGGGGGATGAATCAATAATCTACAAACTTTAGTCACCAATTGGATATTATTTCTTGCTTTAAACCATACATAAAAAAATAATACAGTAATGCTAAATAGTAATAGTAACCATGCACAAAGATAACTCATAACACCATATTGTGTTAACTAGGGAAACCTTGGCCAGGGGAAAACCCTAGTGGGGATGATACCCACTAGATTATATACTGATATATAAGTTCCTTGTTAGAGGATGGACCCTATTAGGAGTCAAAGAGAAAATTTAGTTTATAGAGTCCCTGTTTGGAGACTTCGAATCCCTATTAAGAGATTCCAACCCTATTAGAAGTTTTAGTACAATCAATGCAAGACGAGTCCACTACCCAAACATGAACTTCCAATTACAAAAAGTCACTATCTAAACAAGTAATTATACTTATAGAATTTAGGTACTATAACTTCTTCCATAAATAAGCTTTGATCTTCAACTCGATCTCGAATCACAAAAATAGCATTGCAAAACTTTGCATATATCACTTTCACAAAAGTTTGCATACAATCACTCAATACAATTACTAGAACACTTCACACTTTCACCTTGAATTTGTAGAAATTCTTTGCATAAATACCATGCCTTTTCATAAATTTTTGTTGGGTCAAATAAGGCCACAATGCACTTTTCTAACTTAGAGTGAACATCTAGGATGTCAACCCCAATTGGTCAAGTAATTATTTTGTAAATCAAATAATTCCTTTTCTTTAATTTTGTTGTCTTGTTTTATTGGTAAAATAAAAATTTCTCTTTTCTATACAATCTGTATAGACTTTTGATCAACATATATATTATTTCCATCATCAACAACATCATCATCAACATATATACTATTTCCATCTAAATTTTCTAGTCATAATATGATGTTAGTAACAAGTTCCATAAAAAACAATACACTATTGCATATCAAATTCATACTTAGACAATTTTTGAGTACCAAAAGCTAATTATCTTTATTTTTGAGGTTTCCTATAAGAATGTGCATCATGTGTTTCCATAAATGAAAAAAATTACATATCTTCATTAGCTAATTTTCAAAATTCTCCCCATTTGTCATTGATGGCAACAAAATAGGGAAAATTGGCTAAGTATCAAAAACTTTAAATAAATAACACATTAACATTACATTTATTACAACTCATCCATCTTAGATATGCTCCCTCTTATAATATCATTTCATACTTTACAATATTATTTTATCCTCTTTACGTGATTTGGAATTTTCTTGTGTACTTATCCCCCTTTGACATCAATGACAAAGGTTAAAATGTCAAAAGCTTTCCAAAAAGGGTCCATCTACTGTCAAAATCTATGTAAACATCTTCCTTAAACTGGTCATATCTTCATGCAATCATCAGATCTAGCCTTAATATTGTTCATACCTTTAGTCCATGTATCCTTAGTTGACTCAACAGAGGTGAGAATTGCACATAGGGCATTTGATGCAATCTCAACTGTATTAAGGTCAGAGTATAAACGTTAGAATAAGTTTCCTTGGCCTTGATGCATTCCTCAATTATTTCTCAACCATAGATATTTTCAAAGAAATAAACTCTTTGAATTCCAATACTCTCTTCAAAACTTTTCCCTTCCAAAGTTCTAGTTTCTTGATATCAATATGAATATTGGTCACTTGTCCTTCAAAATCATCAATTTTACTAGCTAGATGTTGTAACTGGATAGATAGAGCCTCAAGCTCACTCATCTTTCCTCCAATCTGACTCTCAATATCCTTAGCCAACTTTTAAGATAGAGTACACTTGATGTACAATATCTTGCCATCCTATTGACACTTTTGAAGTTCCTTGATACAAGTGTCAAGACTTCTCAAATCATTCTTAATATTCTAACAAATAGTGCTAAATAAGTTAGCATCATGTGAGATTTATGCCTTTGCTAATGCAACATTCAAAAAAATTGTGAATTCTTCATCAAAAGATTTTAGCACTACATGTGCTCTCTATTTAGGATCTGCCTTTGTATACTACACTGCCAAAGCACTATGTAATATGTCAGTAACCTCCATCAAAGTTCTCTACAGGCTCTTCATTATCTTGTTCTTCTGAATAATCTTTGACAAAGATGAGATCAAGTTAGTTTGATCATCATCATTAGTTTTCAAGCTAGCAAGCAAAAGTAGAGTAGATGAACTAGAAGGTTTACTATCATCTTCCCTTTTCTTCTTTTCAGCTGCCTCTTTAACTTTTCTTTCCTCTTCCTCTTTCTCTTCTCTTTCCTTTCTTACTTTTTCTCTCTTTTCTTCCTCTTCTAATCTTTTCTTCTTATCTTCCACTATTTTTCTTTTCATTTATTCTTCAACTAATCTTGTCTTTTCTTCCTCTACTTTTCTCTTCATCTCATCTTCAAGCAATTTTTGATTGACCTGTTCTATTTTCTTTTTCTCTTCTTATAGTAGCCTTTTCTCCTCTTCAATTTGTCTCAATTTTTCTTCAATATCCTTGGTATGAGGTTCATTCATTTTGAATCTCTCAAATGGGTTTGTATCATCAATCTTAATGGTAACATTGGTTTGATCTATCTGCATTGTGTCATTGCTCACTGACACTTTTTGAGGTATTGGGTACTGGTGAAGAAGCTGCATTGGACTATGTCATCATTTGACTTATAGCTACTATAGTTTCACTTCTTATGTTATCTTTCTCACCCACCATAAACATAAATGGTCTTACTTTTTTTTGAAGTAAGGTGTTGGATTATTCAATGATCTCTTGATTTCTTCTTCATCACCAATATTGCATATAGTTCTTAACATAGACTTCTGAAGTTCTAAGTCCTCTTCTCAAGTTGATGCCTTCATTTCAATGAGTCTATCATAGATGTTCTTGCTTTTTGTGCCTTTAATATCCTTAATTTTTATACTAATAGCTATTATGTATCTCATATTAGAGATATCAATCTGATCTTTCTCAATATTATTATAAAAATCATAAAATTTGTTCATATGAACAAAGATGCCTTCATTCGCAATAGCTGAATTTATCTTCTCTATCTTTGGCTTTCAGCTTTACCGAGATTTTCCTGATGACTTCTTAGAAGTAGTTACCTTCTCTAACTATTTGACTTCTTATTTTTTTTGTTCTTCTTTGCTAGACTCAACAATTGTCAACAATGTCTTTTGTCTCTTTCCTAGTGGTCACAGCTTCCACTAATCTCTCTGATTTCCTCTTTGGCTTACTTGTTTGAACATTTGATATTGTTTCATAGGGAATTATTTGTACCAAAGATGTCTATACAATAGAAATTGACAAAGATTGCACATATGTTATACCTTCCTTCATGGTTTGCTTGACTACCTATGACTCATTCTTAGTCATATTGGCTTCTATTAAAGCTTTCTTCATAATTGTTTCTATCTTCTTGTGAGAAGCCTTCTCTAAGGATGCCTAATGATTTGACTGGGTAATCTCATCGTAGGTGCCAAAACTATATTCAATTTGGTCCTTCTTTGATTTTAACAATAAATCAATGTATCCAACTATTGTTTCATCATTCAATTCATAACCTAAGGGATCAAGAAATGTTTCTTGAGGTTCTATTGCTTGAATATAAGTAAAAATTGTATTAACCATAACACAAATATCTTCTTTAAATCTATCTACAATTACAAATACAATTTTGAATCTTTACCTCATTTCATTCTAAAATGTATTCATTATCAAGTTTCCACTATCCAATATTTTATCTATTGGATGTCTTCTACATACAGCTTTGATTTTCTCCATTGTACACCTCTCACTGCTCATAATATATATAACTGATGAATATGGAAATCTATTAAGTACATGAAAGAATATGTGACTAATCAGTGATTGAAATCTAAACACACCATTCATAGTCCTTTTGATCTTCTATAGGTTATCAAGAAGTTGCATTCTTAGAATTTCACTAAGATTAACTTGTTCCTTCTCAACACATATCTTGTAGGCTACATAAATGAATCTGGCTAACAATTAATCAATCTTGGAACTTGCACATATAGAGTAGGAAATGATTCTACTTAGGAATCTTATATATCATCTTGTTTAATGGTGTTGATCACCATGGCCTTTCCATTATACACCACCTTTGTGTAGCTCTCAAGTTTCTTTTTAACCAATTTATCACCTATAGGTACACTAGCTTGTTTACAAAGACTAGCTACCTCTTGAATAAGGTCAGCTAAAATATCAAGTGCACTATCTTTCATCCATAGTTTTTCATCATGTATTCTACTTAGTATGATCTATGTCTACTCATCTATGTCCAATTCTCGGTAGAAATGATATTTGAATAGGTCTAGTTCCTTCAAGTGTTCAAATATGGGTTTCACAGTCATATTGTGATTAAAGGCTAATTCCATATCCTTGTTCATATACCCATTCCCTATTAGAAATGCTTTAGAATAACGGGGGGGGGGGGGGGGGTGGGTGGGTGGGTGAATTAGTTATTCAAGGTCCAAATGTCCTACTTCAAAGTTTTCATCAACTAAACTATGACCATCAAACTATTTGTTCATCCAAGCTTAAACATTCCTATTCAGCAAGTTATTGTAAATCAACATGCAAGCATAACACATGAAAGGATCAAAATATGATACAATGATTTACGTGGAAACCCAATTTGGGAAAAACCACTAGTAACATGCTACTCAATTCTCACTCTTCTAAAGTGATGCCCTATGAAAGGCCTGCCTTGTTAAAGGCTACAACACACTATTAAATGTGACCTAGTTAAAGGATTTAACCACACTGTTAGAAGTGGGCCTACTTAGAGGACTTTAGAATATTCACTTGGAATGTCACTCTGTTAAAGGATTTACAAACGGTTGTCAAACCAACCTAAGTCCATAGGATTTCCTTTTACCCTAACTGATACAATTGCTAGAGAGTAACAATAAGGGATTTTGACTTGATTACAATTTACAACTTATCTTTTAGATTTCATATCACCATTTAGCAATTCTGATAGCTTGCCCTCCTTTCAAGCTTTGTCTCCTTGAGTCTCCATACTCAATGTACCAGTTCAATCATCTCTTTTTGATCACTTATCAAAGTAGAGTCTCTATGCTCTGTTCTTCCTTCTCCTAGATGCCTTCTTCTTGACACCCTTCAACCACTTCACAATTTGGCACACTAGCATCTCTTGCTTCTTGGTCTATGAATCCTTAAATAGAAATCTAGAATTTCTTTTCCCACTCGAT
Source organism: Cupressus sempervirens (assembly GCA_028749045.1). NCBI lineage: Eukaryota > Viridiplantae > Streptophyta > Pinopsida > Cupressales > Cupressaceae > Cupressus > Cupressus sempervirens. Next base: position 222,193,462 of record CM053790.1, on the reverse strand, counting down.
TATTCCCTCCTTTAATTTCAATTCGTATAGATTAGGTAGGATTCATTGAATCTAGCGCATATTTTGTTTCTTCTAGAAACATCATGAAGAATCCTCTTGAATTTGCTCAAAAATGGTTTACATAGAATTTTGTGCCACCAGCTCATCATCCTTATCCTCCAACTAGTTCACAAAATTCTAGATAAAAACTCTGTCAGCTTAGATCTGGCAAATTTTTGACATTTCCATTAATACAGTAGCTCGGTACTATTGAAATTCTGGTGCTTGGCACATATTGTGTTACTTGGCATCAACTACATTTTACTGATGCTCAACACCTATTGTGGATTCACTTGGCATCCACTAAGTTTTTTTGTTTGCTCGTCTCCTTCTATATCACTTGGCACCTGAAGTTTACTCGGCACACACTAGATTTTGCATTTGCTTAGCTCCAATGAAAAATTTTCTCAGCTTGAACTAGCTTGCTCAGCACCCACTGATGAACTTAGTTTAAGCTTTGCAGTTAACCTTGTTACAACTTATTCCTCCAAAGTTTCTAAGTGTGACCAACATTTATATCTTCCAGTATACAATCAATACATCATCTTACCATTGTCTTAACTAATCCTTGTACTTCATTACAAAACCATAACTCAACCTTTCCCTTAGGTGCTCTTGTTACAACTTGTTGATTACATCCTCTTCATCAATCAACTAAGTGATAGTACTTGGATCTTGTAAGCAATTGTCATTCTTACAAAGAGCAAGTTTGATATCAATGAAAAAATAATGATTGAAAACATTCTTTTAACAACAATCTCCCTCTTTAAATCAATCTTCTTCTCATAATGATCTTTGCAATCAGATTTCCAACAATCTCCCTCTTTGGCATTGATGGTAAACCAAACTAATCAACCATCAAACTAAACTATTTAACCAAATTATCAAAATGCTAATTAGGTTAGAATAGTAAGTCAAATGCCAAAAAGAAAATTGGATTGGATTACATAATTTCTTCCTCTCTACTTCTCCCTCTTAGTTGTTGTATCATTTTTCTTTCCTTTTTTCCTTCTTACATTCTCTCCCTCTGTATGCATTGCTCATCTTCTTCTATTATCAGATTCTCCTACAACTATTGATCATTTCTATTATTTCTCCCTCATTAATCTTTATTTTGATCTTGTATTTTTTTTTACTCATTCTTACATTCACTCCCCCTGTATGCATTGCCTGTCTTCTACTATTCTAACTAAAAAATTCTTTGATCAATTGCTTCTTTCTTCTCCATCAACTGTTGATTAGTTTCCAATAAGATTTCTCCCTCTTTGATAGCAATTCTAAAGACATATTATCTCAGCATCTTATCATGGAAGTGTGGTTTGCAAGTTCTTTCAATTTCTCCTTCTGTCAACTTGCTTGTGACTGATTTGGAACTATAGTACTTTGATTACTTTAGGCAATATCCTAAAGTAAGTATCCTCTACATCAATTCACAATATTTCAACAATTAACTCATTTGATGCAGGGCAGTCTTGCTTTATCTTAAGTAGCCTTTGCTAGGGGTATCACCCCTAACTTACCTCTAAGATACTCAAAAGCATCTTTAGGTAGTGCTTTTGTGAAGATGTCAGAAATTTGTTCCTTTGAACTTACATACTCCATCTTCACTTATTTGTCTTCCACCAATTCTCTTACATAGTGGTACTTGATTGCAATATGCTTGGTTTTCGCATGCATTACAGGGTTCTTTGATATGTTGATGGCACTTGTATTATCACAATAAAGTATCATAGGCTCATTTACCTCTTCCTTCATACCTTGTAGTAGGTGTTTGATCCATACAATATTAGTGCAATTGATAGCAACTACAACATATTCAGCCTCTGCTATTGACTATGAGGTACAACTTTGCTTTTTGCTGGTCTAGGTAATCAACCTTCTACCTAAGAAGAGTGCTCCTCCACTGGTTCTTTTTCTATCATCAATATTGCCTCCTTAATTTGCATCAGTGTAGGCTCTTAGTTCAAACTTTTCACTCCTCTTATAGTACAAACCAAAGTCATCAGTTCCTTTTAGGTACCTTAGTATTCTCTTTACTACCATTAGATGATTTTCTTTTGGATTTGCAAAAAATCTTGCCACTATTCCAATAGCTAATGCAATGTTTGGTCTACTATGTACAACATACTACAAATTTCCAATCATTGATCTATACAGTGTCTAATTCACTTCAGCTAACTCATCATTCTTGGATAACTTGTGTCTTGTTACCATTGGTGTGTTGATTGGTTTTGAGTCTTCTAATCCAAATGTCTTGAGTATCTCCTTGAAGTATTTTGAGTGGGTTACAAATATGCCATGCTTCAATTGATGTACTTGCAATCTAACAAAGAATTTGATTTCTCCAAACATTGACATTTCAAACTCATGTTTCATTTGATCAGCAAAATATTTGCATAGAAAATAATTTCCTCTAAATATTATATCATCAATAAAGGTTTCAGATATCAAAATATCTTAACAATTTTCTACCTTAATATACAAGTTTTTTTTCTCATCTATTCTCTCAAATCCTATCTTCACAAGATATTTTTGCAATCTCTCATACCATGCTCTAGGTGCTTGCTTCAAACCATAGAGTGTCTTATGCAGTTTGCAAACCATATCATTGTTGTTGTTATCAAAAAATCCCTCTGGTTGTTCTATGTAGAATTCCTCTTCTAGTATACCATTTAGAAAAGCGAACTTCACATCCATTTGGTAGACTTTGAAACCTTTGTAGGTAGCATATGTAAGTAATGTCCTTACTCCTTCCATTCTTGCAATAGGGGAAAATGTTTCCCCATAATCTAGTCCTTCTTCTTGTGCATAGCCTTTGCAAACTAGTGTGGCTTTGTTTCTTGTTATCTCACCATTCCTATCAAGTTTGTTCCTAAACACCTATTTGGTACCTATTACATTCTTATCAGCTGGTCTATGACCTAGGGTCAAGGTTTTATTCTTCTCAATCTGATCTATCTCCTCTTCCATAGCTTTATACCAATCATCATCTTGTAGTGCATCTTTTACCATTTTAGGTTCAACCTTTCTCTGCAGACATGATTCATTTCTTAGTCTATTCCTTGTCATTGATCTGGCATCTTTATCACCAATGATTTATTTTGTAGGATGATGTCTTCTCACATACTTGGATAATCTTGGTTCTGTCCTTCTTTCCATGTTAGGTTCTTTAGCTTCAAAGTCATTTTTCTCTTCTCCATCTAGTATTTCATCATCTCTTCCATGTGTACTATTTTTAGAATCAAAATGTACAATTTCTTCATTTTGTAACTTAGCTTCTAAATGCATCTTGACATTCACTAGTTGTGACTTGGTTGATATTGAAATTTGTTGTTGATTACCAACTTGATTGGTAGCATCATCTTCAATAGTCATTCCTTCAAAGAAGTATACAAAAGATCTATAATCTTCTAATTTTTTAGATCCATCAACTTGGACTTCTACATGCTCATCAAAATTTACATTTGCACTCTCTACAATTTTGTTAGTGTTAGTGTTCAAACACTTATATGCCTTACTTCTAGTGGAGTATCCAAGAAATATGCCTTCATCAATGTTTGCATCAAACTTGTCATTTCAAGTATCTTTCAAAATATAGCATTTACAACCAAATACTTTGAAATTTTTTACATTAGGTGAGTGACCATACCACAATTTAAAAGGTATTGCATTTGTACCTTTCTTAACTTGAACTCTATTTAGGGTGTAAACATTAGTACTTATAGCTTCTCTCCAGTACTTTAGAGCAACATTTTTCTCCATCATCAAGGTTCTAGCACAATCTATTATTGATCTATTCCTTCTTTCAGGAATACCATTCTAAGGTGGAGTTCTTGGTGCTAATGTTTTCCTTTTGATACCTTTATCATTGCAAAATATCTCAAATTCTTTTGATGTAAACTTTCCGCCTCTGTCTAACCTTAGGCACTTCAGACTCTTTCCTATTTCCTTCTCAACTCTAGGGCCAAATGCCACTTAAAATTTTGAAATGCATCAATTTTTTGCTTCAAAAACATGGTAGTCATCATCCTAGAATAGTTATCTACAAATAGCATTATGTATTTGTCTCCTAGGTAGCCTTGTACTTCTATTGGACCACATAAGTTTGTAAAGACTAGCTCTAGTACTTCTTTGGAAGTGTATGTTTTTCTTTTGAAACTAGATTTAGTCATCTTCCCTAGTTGACATTGTTTGTACATTGTGTTTTTAGGCTTCCTGAGTTTGGGAAAACCTCTAACTTTCTTCTTTTTGCTGATGCTAATCAGATTATCAAAGTTAACATGACATAGTTTGTTATGCCATAACCACACATCATCAAGTCTAACAACAAGACAGATTGCATCTTCCATATCTAGATAAAACAAATTACTCCTAGTTTGTTCACCTTTTCCTATCAGATTTCTATTAGTGTCATAGATTTTGGTAGTTTTGTTTCCAAATTCTACTTTGCAACCCACATTGCCTAACTATGATACACTCAACAAATTGTAGTTCAATCCTTCTACATAGTATGCATTATCACATGAAATTTTCTATATAAGTTTAATTGAACTTTTCCTTTGATTTGACATGGAGCATCATTTCCAAATCTAAAATTATTTCCATCATATTGAGTAAAGTTAATAAATTTACTTTTATCTCATGTCATGTGATGTGAGCATCCACTGTCTATGATCCACTTGTCATTCTTGTTCACACAAGTCACCAGTGTTGTTGCCTCATCTTCATCTGATTCACCTTTCATGGCTATATAGATTACTACATCATCATTTTCATCAAAATATTCTTCAACAATATAGCATCTTTTTCCTTTGTCCTTGTAATATCTACTATCATCTTCTCTCTTATTCTTGTACTTGTTTCTTTCTTTGTAGTTTTTCTTTTGTGTACACCTTGTAACAATATGACCTACTTCATTGCAATTGAAACATATGATAGGGAGCTTACCTTTGAATTTAACTTTACTTCTATGGAATCTTCTAGCCAGTAGTGCTTCCAACTATTCCACATCTTCCTCATATGTTCTTCTATCAGTAGATGCATGTTTTCCTTTTCCACTCTTCTTCTTTGATTTCACCTCCTTAATGTCTTTCAATGTCAGTTTGGCCTCGAAAGCTGATTCAAGGTTCTTAGGTCTGTAGTTATCAAAGTTGGACAATTCAAATGTAGTAAGTCTTCCCACTATTCCTTCAAAGGTTAGTTGTTTCCTTGTACACACCTTAGCTTTTGGATGGCTGAAACTCTAATAGCATAGATAGGGAGCAGAGTTCTAAAGTATTTGTTATTGAAAATATCTTCTTCTAATTGACCACCCAAACTCCTTATTGCACGTACCACTTCTTTCATTATGGATCCATATTATGCAACATTCTCACCTTCCTCCATTTTCATGTCATCAAACTTTCCTCTAAGGCTTTCTCTCTTTTCGCTCTAAACATTATGATCTCCTCCATAGATATTTGTCAGGGCTTTCCACATTTTGAATGCAATGTCACATCCTTTGATTTCATCAAATTCAGCATAACTGAGTGCAGAGGCAATCTCTAGCATTGCCTAATTGTGCTCCTTCCTTTTGTTCAAATCATCTGCAAAGAGGGGTCGAGTTGGGTCTACATTTTTTGTTCCAATTAAGGTTTTTGCATAATCACCTATTGATCCAGGGTGCAATTTCATCAGACTCTGCCATGCAACAAAGTTGTCTTTGTTAAGCTTGGGAACTTCTCTCTTGGACATCATGATGTTCCTGCTTTTAGTACCTTGAAACTAAATCAGCAGATGGCTCTGATACCAATTGTTAGAAATGCTTTAGAATAATTGAGAGGGGGGTCTAAATCAGTTATTCAAGGTCCAAATGTGACTCTTTAAATAAAAATCTAGAATTTATTTTCCTACTTGATTCTTCCCTCCTTTAATTTCAATTTTTATGGATTAGGTAGGATTCATTGAATCTAACTCATATTTTGTTTCTTCTAGAAACATCATGAAGAATCCTCTTGAATTTGCTCAAAAATAGTTTACATAGAATTTTGTGCCACTAGCTCATCATCCTTATCCTCTAACTTCTTCACAAAATTCTAGGTAACAACTAATCTATTGAATCTTTGACATTTCCAATAATGTAGCAGCTCAGCACTATTGAAATTCTGGTGCTTAGCACATATTGTATTACTTAACATCAACTACATTTTACTAATGCTCGGCACCTACTATGGATTCACTTGGCATCCACTAAGCTTCTCTATTTTCTTGGCTTCTTCTATATCACTTGGCACTTGAACTTCACTCGGCACCTGAAGTTTACCTGGCACACACTAGATTTTGCATTTGCTCAGCTCCAACTGAAAATTTTCTTATCTTGAACTAGCTTGCTTGGCACCCACTAATGAACTTAGTTTAAGCTTTGTAGTTAACCTTGTTGCAACTTATTTCTCCAAAGTTTCTAAGTGTGACCAACATTTGTATCTTCTAGTATACTATCAATACATCATCTTACCATTGTCTTAACTGATCCTTGCATTTCATTACAAAACCATAACTCAACCTTTCCTTTAGGTGCTCTTGTTACATCTTGTTGATTAAATCCTCTTCATCAATCAACTAAGTGATAGTACTTGGATCTTGTAAGAAATTTTTATTCCTACAAAGAGAAATTTTGACATCAATGACAAAATAATGATTTAAAATATTCTTTTAACAACAATCTCCCTCTTTAAATCAATATTCTTCTCACAATGATCTTTTCAATCAGATTTCCAACACTCCCAATAGATTCAAACTTACTAGTAAGATAATTTTCTATATCTTTTAAATACACAACATTTTTTGGAGTAATGGATAATGTTGAGTTAGGGTTTCCTTTTGATGCAAGGAGCTCACCTTAATACCACAAACTCATAATAGAAACAAAGAAACAACAACAAATGCGAGAACAAAATATGAACTTCTTATTTGCCCCACAAATGCAGAATTACAAAATTAATAAGTATAATATGCTAATCCATATGGGCACCTTCAATAAAATAATTTGCAAGACAAGATGCAAACTGTCACCTAGAGATGTCCTAGACAATGTTTGGGCCTTTCTAAAATAGGCATTTGTATGCCACCTAGGAAGGTTCTAGATGCTTTAAATTAATACCTAGGGTTGATAGACCCTAACAAAACATATAGAGTTGGCCAAATGCATCTTTGACAATTATTTTAGAAATTTCAAGTAGCCCAACTTTGGAAGGCCATAACTCACAAACCACTACTTCAATTGGCTATTATAACCACTTTTTGGAGATGTGAACTTCTGATCTATAGGCTTAGAACCATGCTAGCACCCTTTCATTGAGTTTTCAGACCTAATCTAGGCACTCTAAAGCCTTTGATAATGAGCCTACAAATTTTTCTGCAATTTTTTCTATAGAAAATTTGAAATAACTTCTCTGATACTTAAGTTGGAGCAATGTGGTTTTTATGGTAGGCTTATATCTCTAAAATGAACCTTCTTGTAGAAAATGAGAACATTTTGAGCTTATATGAAAAACTTACTAAAAAGAGCAAGTTCTCATAAATAGTAACCACTCTGTCTACTAGTCCTTATTAAAATAGAAAAGATTGAAAATAAAAATATTTTTGGGTGATGCAAGATTGCCCTTACAACCAATATGCTCCTACATCACCTTCATTGGGTTTCACAAAAAAAACCTTCAATTTTGGTCTCTCCTTATTCTCAACATTGTGAACTACTGGCATATCCATGATTCTATCTAATATGAAATTTTATTGAATAAATTTTGCAGAAAAATTATAAAATACCTCTTGCCAAAAATAGGGTTTGCTTCGAAATCACCTTGTCAAGTAACTTCTTAGTGCTCTATGCTTCTAATGTGATTGCAATGAAGTGAAAATCAAGTCCATACTCCATTTATTCCTTCAACTAGAACTTTCATTAATTGCATACTTTACAAACACGAAAAAGATGTTAATTACATTTTGAAATCAAATATCTACTCAAGATCTTCTTTCTGATCTTCAAATGCTACCCAAAGTTTACTATAGCTTCCTCCCATCATGAAAATGCTCCTCAAAACTTTGCTTCACAAAATTATCTGCAAAATCATATTTTCATCTATTGCTACAAAATTAACTATCTCTGTAATAGTAATAACTCTTAATTCCTTTCTAAATAGTTTGGATAAGCTCCAAATTACTAGAGAACTTAGGTACTATTTAAACATATCTTGATATATCTGATACTGACTTCACTACCCACAATTCGATCCCTAAATGAAGTTTTCAAATTCTGGTGTTGTAAACAAGCTCAATACAACTTAATTGAATCAAACTTGACTACTGACTTTGATCTTCCTATCTCATAATAATCTAACTTATCTTTTGAGATGTTTAACCCTTTGATAAATGCCTCATTGATTTCTTCTCAAAGTTCACTAACTACATTTCTTTATTCATCATTTTCTTTCTTAGTTCTCAAGTTCTTGTCATGGTTTTGTCTATCATTTCCAACATTTCTTCCATCATTCCTTTTGTTTCCAAAGTTTCTTCATTTGTTCCTTCATTCTCCAAAGTTTTTTCCATTCTACAATACTTTGTTGTATGTCCAAAGATGTTGAGTATCTGACATACTAGAGTTTTTCTTCTAGTATTTTGCTGATCATCAGGTGCATGATAATTCTAAACAATGTGTCCAAAGTTGTTACACTTACAACACATGATCTATCTTTTGTCTTCATATGGTCTTCCTTCTCTCAATGTCCTTTCATTAGATGTTATTCTATTTGTAGGGTTAGTATTTCTAGACATTCTACTATTCCTTCTATCATTATCATATTTATATTTGTTGGGTGAAAGTACAAAGTTGTGTCACTTTTCAGGCTGACTTATCAAACTGATTGAATTTGAGTATTTCTATCTAAAAATCAATTTTGTTAAAACATATGATCTAGATAAATTTATTCTAGCTAAGTTATATATGGTCTCACACTTTTCTAATTGAAAATGGCTAATAAATGCATATTTTATACTCGTTTGTATCTAATTACTAAATAAATAAATAAAATTCAGAAAAGTAGCATTTCAATTATTTCAAAAAAGTAGCATTTCAATAACTACCATTTTATAGAGCTCAGAGTCAAGAATATTCTTATATAGAGTAAATATAATATTTTAAGTAGATATAGTATATTGTAATTAAAAAATTCTACAAGCACACATTTTAGCAATAAAAAAGATGTCATTTTTGAGAAAGAAAAAAATATTAAATCATATCAAAAAAATTTTAAAAAAAAATCTAGAGGAGAGAGTCCTCTTCTAAAATGTATAATTTTTCTCTTGTTTAGAATAGATTTGTTTTGAAAAATGTGGTGGGAGATGAAAACTATCAATTTTAGGTGAGTTGAAATTTGAATCATTATAAAAGGGAGAATATAGGTCTAAAGATTATTTTTATTTTTTGATTTTTCTAGCTATATATGTTATCCATAACATAGTTTGAGATCAAAAGGAAATAAATTTATTTCCCTATAGTTTTGTGGTGGGAACTAGACCACCAATTTTCAATGTTTTTTAGCAACTAAAAACTTGTCTCTAAAAATTAGGAAAATATATCAATTCTTATTCCAAATAATTATTAAAATTTATAATCCTAAACTTTATCAATTTCTACAAATTTCATTACTTTAATTCATTTTCAAATTTGAAATAATTATACCGAATACCTGTCATTGAAGGTGAATAGTTATACTTTTGTTAGCCTTTTCCTTTACAAAAGGGTTACATAGGTTTGTGCTTTCACCCTACTACAATCATTTTCTCTATGACCCATAGCCTTAAAATTATGATAATAAAAATCTATAAGATGATTAAATGACTTACTTTTACAATCTCTTTTCGTATGACCTATTTCATTACATGAAAAATACTTGCCTCTAAATTCATTCCTAGTTTCCTTAGGATATTCCACTTTCTTTGGTTCTTCCACAATCTCAACTTCCTTATCTTGTCCAACTTCTTTAGGTTTATGAGAAGATTGAATAGATTCAATCTTATCATCAAATTTGGCATTTTCTTTTGGTTTTTATCTAATCTCAAGTTACTTTGTAGACATATTAAATAGATAACCAAGACTAGTATTATCATAAGTAGGTCTTTGTATTGACATTGAATCATCAAGATTTTATCTGCTAGAATAAAGCTTTTGAAGTTGTTTCTTGCATTGAGTTAGTTTACCTTTCACAACAGTATTGTATTTTTGAAGTTCTTCATGAACTTCTTTCAATGTTTCAAGCTCAGATGTCTTCTTTGCCAGACTTGCTTTAAGATTTGCATTCTTAGTCTTCAAATTAATTTCAACCTTTCTAGGATTACTCCTCAATGTTAACTTCATATTCATAATCTTCAATTCATGCTTCAAGATCTTGTAGTCTCTATTTAGCTTTGAATAATCATCATCACTAGTTTCAAATTAAGTAGATTCAGGCTTGGATTTCATATGTTCAATCTTTTCCTTCAATTGTCCAATGTATATTTTGGAGTCTTCATATCTATCCTTTAGCTTATCTCTTTCATTAGTAAGGAGATCAATCTATTCAAGTGCCTCTTCAAGGTTCTTCATCAACATTTCATATCCATAAGGATCTTACTCAAGCTATTAAGCCTCTTTTGAGTAACTAAGCTCTAATACCAATTGTTAGAAATAGGAACTACTAAGAGGGGGGTGAATCAATAATCTACAAACTTTAGTCACCAACTAGATATTAGTTTTTACATTAAACCATACATAACAAAGTAATAAAGTAATGTTTAATAGTAATAGTAATCATGCAAAAAGATAACTCATAACACCATATTTTGTTATCTAGGGAAACCTTGGCCAAGGGAAAATCCCGGTGGGGATGATACCCATTAGATAATATACTGATATATAAGTTCATTGTTAGAGGATGGACCCTATTAGGAGTCAATGAGAAAATTTAGTATAAAGAGTCCTTGTTATGAGACTTTGAATCCTTGTTAGGAGATTCCAACCTTGCTAGGAGTTATAGTATAGTAAATGCAAGATGAGCCCACTACTCAAACATGCACTTTCAATTACAAGAAGACCTCATTTCCAAAATAGGTAATCAAACTTTTGTATTGTAGGTACTATAACTCCTTCCTTAATTGATCTATGATCTTCAACTCGATCTCAAACCACAAAAAAAGCTTTACAAAACTTTTCATAGATCACTTTCATAAAATTTCGCATACAATAACTCAATAAAATTACTACAACACTTCACACTTTCACCTTGAATTCACAAGATGTCCTTTGCATAAATACCATGTTTTTTCATAAATTGTTGTTTGATTAGCTAAGACCACAATACACTTTTCCAACTTAGAGTAAACACTTAGGATATTGACCCTAATTGGTCAAGTAATTATTTTGTAAACAAAATAATTCCTCTCCTTTAATTCCATTTTACTATTTTATTGGTAAAATATATAATTTTTACTAAGTTTTGAGGTTATAAATGTCATCATCAACATGTATACTATCTCCATCTAACTTCTCTAGTCATAATATGACATTAGTGAGAAGTTACATACAAAACAATACACTGTTGTTTACCAAATTCATACTTAGACAATATTTGAGTACCAAAAGCTAAGTATCTTTATTTCTAAAGTTTAATATAAGTATATACATCATGTATTGCCATAAACGACAATGATTACATATCTTCATTAGCCAATTTTCCATAGAACTATTTATCGACATATAACATTATTTCATTATACCATTTCTATCCATAGATTCAAGAGAATATAGAAAATTTCTACTTCATGTCTTAACATATGTATAACATATGCATAAAAATACAATTTCATCTACTTAAAATCGTAAATTCATGACTATTTCTACAAGATAAGTTTTTGAAAACAAGATAAAAAGAACATAGAATAATGGCCTTTTGGAGGCTTACCAACTATTTTGACCCACTATAGGATAACTATGTAGGGACTTTGGTGGAGTGTTAGTACTTGCCTTGAGTAATCCAAGTAATTTGAGTGTCATTCCAACTCCCTTAGGAGGCAAGACTCAGAATGTACCTTCAATCTCAATCCCTTTAGAGTCTTGGTGCTCAATGACATTATCTTTCATTAATTTTTGTTACCTATGTATATATTTTAGTTATCACTTATTAAAACCACTTCAAATTACCTTATCAGCCACTTCTAGGCTAGGATATATAAGAGAAGTCACTCCATACATCTACCTTATATAACCATTCTTAGCACACAATGAGTATCTATATTAAAAGAAAGTTTCCAACCAAACCCTTAAATGAATAATCATTCTACCAACCTATATCTACGAGTTTAGATCTTGAAAGATCTCATAAGACACACACACACACACATGTGGCCACAACCAAATTCAATAATATATTCAAGTAATAGAAATGCAAGGGTTGAATATGAGAAATGAAACAAATGATAAAAGTACAATGACATCTACAATTAGGAAGCTTCTTGAGAGTATTAATTCATCATGAATCCCAATAATGCAAAACACCAACAAGAATAAAATAACTCACTCAACCAACCTAAATCTAGAAGTACAAATATTACATGAACCCCAATGTCTATGAAGTAATACCAAAACATAGAATATAATCCATTTTCATAATATAAACAAATGCTAGCAAAAGCCCAACAAAATATGGGTGACATGCAAAATGAGGCAAGAGGAAATTTACCAAAATTTAAAATCATCATAATTCAATAAAATTGAAAAACCATTTATTAAATGTGGTCAAACAATCATAGGTTGAGTAAAATCTAAAAATTATATTCAAAATCACAAACTAATAAATCTAGTAAGAATCACAAATGCACCAAAACCAATTTGTAAACATGACTTTTAATTGAGAAATAAAATAACCATGAATAAACTTTAATGATTCTAGTTCTATGATTCTACTTGTTGTAGCAAGTGGTACTAAATTAAACCACTAAGCCAGCCAAATAGTTCAATAGAGCAATACACACAAAATACTAAAAACTAGATGACACGCAAAATTGGGCAATACCAAAAACACCCAAATTAAAACATTTTGGAATTTTTTTAAAATCAAAAGCCTATTTCACAATCATGCCGAATATATGGAAAATCAAATAAAATTTGAATTCTAGGAATACACATAAAAAATGACAACATATCAATGCCACAACATGCATTTCAAAAATCCTAAAAATAAGAAATGCCCATCCCCATCCAACTGGGTGATGGAATTTCATAAAAATGGAGGGTAACATTAGGTCTCCACTGCCTAATGTTTATCAATAAAAAAATGAGATCTAAAACATAGTGAAAATAATTAAACCAAAAATCCTTACCTCTCACAAACTAAGAATGGGAAAAAATAAATGAAGGCTCCACCAAATTGGATGAAACTATTAGAAAAAGGAAAAATCCCTATATGAATACAATTAGACCACCATCACAAAAATCATTCAATCCAAAATATGACAATGAAAAAAACACTAAAATCGCCCAAAGAGTGTTTGAGAAATTTTTCTCTCAAAAAATCAAATAGAAAAGTAAAAGTGGGAAATAAAGTTCTAATTTACCAATATAAGAATTTTTTCAAGTAACTTATAAACTATGTTATTAAAATGAATAAATAACTAACTAGCCCCTTTCCCAAAAATAAGTTAGGTAATTTCAATTTGTTTGAAATTCAACTATGAAAAATTAATCAGTAAATAAAACTAATGTAAATCCAATAACAAAATCCCCTTAGATCAATTAAATTAATAGTTTATTCAATATTTTGCATGACAACTGTAGAACCCTAAATACATAGACACATGCACAGGTTTATTCACATAATGCATTGTCTCTAGATTTACTAGTTACTTGGTGGTTAATAATAACAAATATATAAAGATATATCACCCATACAGGGATGACATTTAATCAACATTAAAGGTCATTTCACTAACTCCATTTTCTACTATCAGGGATATAAGTCTTGTAATTTTTTTCAAAAAAAACATCAAGTGTAGATGCAGAATCTACATTAGTCAAAGAAACAAGTACATGTAATCATGTAATAAAGAATCTAATCAATTCTATTTAAACAATCAATTTTTAGCATTATATAATTTTTCTTTAAGAACAAGATAAATATCCATAACATAATAATCCATGAATCATATATGGGTAACTCATTTTTCAATTATTCTAAGAATTTAATAATGGAAATAATAACTGAATAACCAACATTATATAATGCACAATATAACATAATGTCTCAAACAATCTTCCTAACAAAACATGTGTAACCTCAAATGTAATATGCACCAAATAACATCATAGGCACCATCATATAGATATAGCCAAAACATTAAAAGTAAGCATGGTAGAACACATGAGTCAACACTATTATAGGAAAATGGTAGACCAAATAATACGTATGACAACTATTTCTCACATCTCAAGGGTACTGATGGAAAATATCACGATGCCATATAAATATTGGTTACTAGCACAAACCTCAGTGAAACCCACTAATACATTGTAGTCTCATTAATTAGGCATAAATCATAAGAAGCCTACTAATACAACAACATTTATCAAAACATCCCAAGAGTGTGTAACACTCGCGTGTCCCGTCATGATCAGTCAAAAAGAAAGAACATCAATATTACATCCTTTAGGATGACTTACAAAAGTCAAATGGAAGAGGAACCTCATCATCCCCCCCAAAGACTAGGCTTACTCCTAGAATCTTATCATCCAAGAATAGAAACCATGCACACCAAGTACAAAATAAAAACTACCAATGCCTAGGAAAACATCGTCGACTTATCTACAAGTCAAACCAAATCACTCTAATACTCATAAACCGTCTTGTTAACCACAAGAAATGGTTAGTCACAGTAGAAAAAGATTCACACCAATAAAAAGTCCTTCAAAAGGAAACTCCCTGTGCACTAGAAAAAATCATCTAGCCACAAATTCAACACTATGAGGCAAGGAACAAGCCACTCCACCTCATCATAAGGTTCCTAACTACAACATGCACTTGCCAACTGACCACAAACCAAAAGCTAAAAATTGTGTAGCTTCAAATTGAATTTAAATAATGGCTAAGAACCATCCCAAAATTTGAAAGAACACTAACCTACCACATAGGATCATTATTAAATCTAACCATAATCTCACTAATTCACCCTCAAAATACAAGGGATAAAGACTCTCCACCCATATTGAACTCTTTGTATAGATATTACATCCAACTCTAGGCTAAAAATGAGGCACAAACATACCAAGTTGCATAATCATAACCAAGAGAATGCACATCAAAGAGGCTCAATAGTGCACTTCTTTATTATGAAGGGATACTCATGACCTAACTTACCCCCAAACATATGATAAATGTAGTCTCTATGGTATGAAAAGATCAACTATAACTAAGAACTAGGGTTATTCAACCCAACTAGACATGACATCCCCTTTTAACAAGGTTGTAATGAATTCTATTAGAAGGAAAAAGCTTATATTTATCATCATACTAAATCAAAAGATGGTAATATATGTCGAAACATACCATGTCCTTCTAGCCAAGTGTTGGAGCTACTACTCTAAACCTAATACTAAACTCAATCTCTAGCCTCAAGTCAACCATAAAAGAACAACTCAACCAAGATAGGATCATGAAAAAATAAGAATTAGGAGATACCACTATGGAGTGTTAGGACTAGGAGAGAGTATCTCTCAACCACTGCACTAAGAAGTTCCAAGAGGAGTTTGGGAGCCTCACTTTACCTCCAACCATATAAACACTCACCCATCACTAACTACACTAGTGGTGTAACAACAAAAACCTAATTACTCAAGAGAGGGAAGAAAAAAAGTGATGCACCAATGTCAAGGCTTGAAATAATGATCAAAATTCATAGGTGGAATAAGTCACACCCACTCAAGGAAACATCTACACCAAGAAGGAAATACTCACAGTTTTTACTTTACTTCATCCAAGTAGACTGGAGCCATACTAAATACACAACCCAGAGCATGGATACCATATAAGGACCAAGAAGAGTATGGAGGGATAATAATTCAACCTTTAGCACATAACATGAATTTTTAAACCTCTCCAATAGTCATGGATCTGATCTATCATGATTTAGTTGGCCTCTACTCAAAAATATGTATTTTGAAAAAATATTCACCTTCCAGACATGGGAAAAAGTGTCTATTGCCTCCTGCATGGTATTTTTCATTTCCAAGGTCCCATAAAAGAATAAATAAATTTAAATATGACAAAAAACTAGTTCCCAAATGAATAAAAACAACCAAGGAATTTTGGTATATGAGATTTCAAGTTAGCACAAAATTGTCTTCACTCTAGATGACATAACCTTTGTATCCAGTCTCCAATTGACTCTATTGAAAATGTGTTATAAATATATTGATGAAGACTATGATATTATTGATCTTAGAGAGTCCTAATACCTCATAATTTTATTTACTAATAAAGATAAAACAACATAGATAAAAGAATGAAGTCATGGTTTCCTAGACATGCAACAAATGAAATCTCCTAAGCCATAAAGGAAACACATGGCTGAACCAATTTAAGACATGAAAAGAAAATAAATTATATATTCTGAACATATCCAATATTATTCACATGATTATCACTATCTCAACCATATAAAATAGTTATGAATAGTTGAACTAAAATAATTCCAGATCAAGGCACCAAGAGTAGTTATCACTTAACAAGTACAAAGATTTTTACTAATTTCTCTTTTCTTGCATGAGAAACATTAAATTTTAACATCATTTAAACAAGATACATTTTTATTAACACTTTTACATCTATTCACAAAAACACTAGTGTGTTCTATGTGGTGTTTTCCCTTATACATACTACTAGAGGTTCAAGTTGAACATGATAAAGTCACAAAATGAGACCATTCAATAGTAGAAAAAATTTAGATTAGTCATCATGAACAAAGTGGAATTTACAACTACAATAGTAAATCTAGAAAGTGCACATTTCAGCAGCAATTCAAATGTGACAACTATCACAAAGAGAGTGATAGAGAATTTTTGACTACTAGTCCAAGAAAAGAAATTGCAACAATAATGCTAGTCCAAGCAACATTAGGAAAGATCCACTAGAATAATAAAACAAGGCATAAATAAAATTATGTTACAAGTGCTGACTAATAAAAATCACACAAGAGGGATTTAATTCCACATGGTGCTAAGGAATACTTCATACTAGAAATGTTAGAGAACACACTTGTGCATATCAAACAATATACCATCAATGACCCCATGCATATTCATAAGTACTTGTTGGAAATATAAAAGGAGTAACTAAGAGGGGAGGGGTGAATTAGTTACCATTAAAATAAATCCCAGATCCCTTAGATGTCAACACAGAATATAAACTTCACTAAAAATATTAATGCCTGGCAAACACGTAGGCACTCGATTTACACTAGCAATTGTTGTAGCTCGGTAAACACTAATATAGTAACTATAACTTGTCAAATACTTAACATGTAAAAATATTAAGATATTATCTATGAGTAACCTTACTTAACTTATTCACATACACATAAAAGAAATAGCAAGAACACAAGTGACACCAAGATTTAATATGGAAACCCAATTTGGAAAAAACCACCAATTGCAACTAGTTACTAATTTTCACTCTTCTAAAGTGATCATTGTTAGGAGACAACCCTATTAAAGGTTACAAAAAACACTATTAGGTGTGATCCTATCAAAGAATTTAATCACCCTATTAGGTGTATCCTATTAGAGGTCTTTAGACACTCTGATCTAGAAATATCACCTTGTAGAGAATTTACAAATAATTGTTACGCCAACTCTGTTAAGAGATGTAGATCACTGCTACAATGATTAGAGAGTAACAATGAGATGACATAATTTCTAATACAACTAAATTATTGATTATGGATCTCAATTTTAGCTTGTATACTTGATCCTTTGTGATCAAATTTATCTTTGCAGCTCCTTATGGATATTCTACTTAATCTTCTAATTCATTTCCTCTAAGAATCTTCAAATCTTCTATTCACTTGCACACATTCAATCCTCAACTTGACCTTATATTTATATCTTACAAATTGTCAAGTTAGCTTGAATACAACTTAGAATAATTAAGATTCATCTCCTCAATTAGTTAGAAACAACAAATAAATCCGTTGAGCTCAATATGCCAAATCAAGAAAATCTTTCATTAGTTGACCTTGCTCAGTAGACACTAACTTAAAAAAAAAAATTCCTATGTTAACCAAGTGAACTTAATTAACACTGAATCTTCAAAAATTTCCTCTTGTAACTAAGTGAGCTTGGTTAACACTGGTTCCATTCAAATTTTCCTTCATTAACCAAGTGAGCTCGGTTAACACTTAATATTATGTGAACTTCTCTTTGTCGCCCAAGTGAACTTAGTGGACACTATCTTTTGAACTTGGAAAACTCTAGAATTCTCATTAAACATAGGAAAATTTCTTCATTGCCCAAGTGATCTTGACATACCTGACTAAAAATGATATGACATTTCGTGTAACACCAAAGACAATACACAATTAACCAATTATATTCAATAATCACCCTCTTTGACATTGATGGCAACACAACATATCATAATATAATAAAATTTTAGAGAAACAATAAAGTAAGAAACATATCCTTAGTTTATTCTATTTCTCATCCATGTGAACTCCCTCTATCAGTAAAACTCTATCTTCAATATCTTCTTCTAATAGCAAACTCTGCCTCTTTGATATCAAACCAAGTTCATTCTCTTCTTTATAAAATTTATGTGAAATTTATAATCTCCCTCTTTAGAAATTTTTTTTTCTATGATATGAAAAAAAACTCTTCCTCTTTGGCATGTTATGCCAAAGACAATATTCAGTGGATATCAGTGTACCTCAAGTACTAATTATAATGCAATATACCCTTTTGAATATTGCATCAACTTACTAATCTTCAATGTGCTCTAGTTGATGCATCACTAAACTTCATTTAAATGAGCTTTAGATAGGGGAATGACCCCTAACTTACCTCTTAGATACAAAATGCATCATTGGTTAATGGCTTAGGGAATATGTCTACAATTTTTCCTTTAGTATTCACATATTGTAATCTTACCTCTTTATCTTATGCCAATTCTCTTAGAACATAATATTTTATAGCAATGTGCTTTGTTTTGGTATGCATCACATCATTATTTGATATATTAATTGCACTGGTGTTATCATAGAAGATAACCAATAGATCCTTGATTTGTATCTTCAAACCTACCAACTATTGCTTGAACCAAACAAAATTGGAATAATTAACTATTGCTGCTACATATTCTGCCTCTACTATAGACTAGGAAACAAAATTATACTTCTTGCTTGTCAAAGACACTAGTCTTTTACCAAGAAAGAATGCTCATCCACTATTTCTCTTCCTATCATCAACACTTCCTACCCAATTAGCATGTGTGAAGGATTCCAAATTGAAATTGCCTCCTTTCTTGTACCATAATCCATAGTCTTCAATATCCTTTAGATACCTCATGACTCTTTTGATTGTGATCATGTTATTTTCTTTAGGACTTGCTAAGAATCTTGCCGCCATACAAATGGCTAATGCAATATTAGGCCATGTATGCACTACATATTGCAATTTTCCAATCATTGATTTGTATGTGGTCTAATCTACCTCCTTGAAATCACCAGTCTTGGAAAGCTTATGTCCAGCATGCATAGGTGTTCCAACTGGTCTTGAATCTTCCATTCCAATTTTCTTTAGTATTGCCTTGACATATTTGGATTGACTAATGTAGATATCATCTCTCTTTTGTTGGATATGCAATCCAACAATGAATTTTATCTCTCCAAACATGGATATCTCAAATTCTTTACTCATCTCTTATAAAAATATTTGCATAAGTCATCATTTCCTATGAAGAATGTGTCATCCACAAAGATTTCTACTAATGCAATTTCCTTGTCTACTCCTTTGATATATAGGCTACTATTGTCATTTGTTCATAAACCAATCTTTATCAAGTAGTTATGAAGTCTTTCATACTATGCTCTAGGAGCTTTCTTGAGTCCATATAATGCCTTATGTAATTTACAAACATATCCTTCTTACTAGGGTCTATAAAGCCTTCAGGTTTTTCTATGTAAACTTCCACTTCAATAATTTCATTCAAAAATGCAAATTTCACATCCATTTGATAAGAATTAAATACTTTATGTGCAACATAAGCCAGAAATGTTCTAACACTTTCTAATATTGCACCAAGAGAAATTTTTTTCCCCATAATCAATACCTTCTTCTTGAGAATAACCTTTGCATACTAACCTTGCTTTGTTTCTTAAGACTTCTCCTTCTTTATTTAGCTTATTTCTAAAAACCCACTTAGTACCAATTAAATTTTTGTCCTTGGGTCTAGGAGCAAGAGTCTAGGTCTTATTCCTCTCTATTTGTTCTATCACTTCATAGGTTTAATCCAATTTTAATTATCCAAAGAATCTTTAACCGATCTAGGTTCAAATTTAGCAAGAAAACATGTACCTTTCAATTTATTTATTGTCATTGTTTCATCTGACTTGTCTCCAATGATCTGACCAGGTGCATGCTGCCTTCTGACATATCTTGCTAACACATATTCATTGGATTTAGAACTTGTTCCACTATATTTTTCATGATTTTTTGTATCCAAATCAAGTCCTACTATTTGTGACTTGGGTCCATCGGACTTAGTTTACTCTGGAAAAAACTCGGTAGCTTCTAATTGCAACTCGAGTCCTTTAGGTTGTGACTCAGGTTGTACTAGTTGCAACTTGGTTGCCTTTGGAGATATAGGGGACTCAGAAGGTGAAGTCTACTAACTTCCAAATGGATTAGGCAATGTATCAGGTTCATAGTAGACAAACTTCCTATAATCCTCAAGTTCCTTACTACTTTCTTCTTCACTCTTTTCTCCAAACTCATCAATTATAACATGTGCACTTTCTATGATCTTATGAGTTGATAAATTCAAACATTTATATGCTTTAATTCTACAAGAATATCCTAAGAATATTCCTTCATCACCTTTAACATCAAATTTACCTTTTCTCAATTCCTTCAAGATATAACATGTTCTACCAAATACTTTCAAGTAACTTACACTAGGTTTGTAGCCATACCAGAGTTCATAAAGAGTTTTATTTGAGTCTTTCTTTAGTTGTACTCTATTTAAGGTATGTACTATAGTACTGATTGCTTCCTTCTAGTATTTGATTGCAAAATTCTTTTCTATCATCAATGTTCTTGCACAATCCATGATGGATATGTTCCTTCTTTCAACTATACCATTTTGTTGTGGTGTACTAGGGGTTGATAAGTTTGTCCATTAATTTCTCTTTCAATGTAGAATTCATTGAAAATTAATTCACCACCTCTGTCTAATCTCAAACACTTCAGCTTCTTTTTAATTTCTTTCTCTACTCTTGCCAAATACCACTTAAATTTTTGAAATGCTTTAGACTTATCTTTCAGATACATTATAGTCATCATTATAAATAATCACATCAAAATGAATAAAATACTTATCTCCACTATAACTTTTAATCCTAATAGGTCCACATAAGTCTCTACAAACTAGCTCCAAGACTTATTCATAATGATGTTACAAGCTAGAGTTGTCGTTGCACCAAAAGATCGACATGTCAATGTTTGATACAACCACTAGACATATAGAAAATAGGAGGCAGTTAAGCCATGTCACAGTTCCTCAAAGGGAAGGTTGTTGGATAGTCCAATAATTCCCCCCTTAGTGTTACTTAAGGAGATTCAACCATGTGACCAAGCTCTAATACCAATTGTTAGAAACAATAGTCCACCAAGATAACTAGGGGGGTGTGAATTTATTATCTGATAATTAAAACATAAATATCTTCTTTAAGAAAACTTAACCATTCAAACAAAGTAAACAACAACCATAATAAAATGCACATATACAATTACACTAGATATGTTGACTAGGGAAACCCTTGATTAGAGGGAAAACCTCGATGGGATTAATGCCCACAAGATGATGTACTAATATAAATATTCCTTATTACAGGATGGACCTTGTTAGAAGTCTATTACAATATTTAGTAAAATGAGTCCCTATTAGGAGACTTTGAATCCCTATTAGGAGATTCCAACCTTGTTAGGAGTTGTGTCATCCCTATTAGGAGTTGTTGTACAATGTATGTAAGAAGAGCCCATTGCAGAAACATGCAATTTCAACTACAAGAAGAGCTCACCACTCAAACATGTAATTTACTATTGTGTTCTTCTTTCCTTTATTCTATCAACCAAGTCAATTAATGCCAAACCTTGTAGACCAAGTCATGAACCTCAGATCCAAATATCAAACCTTAGATCACTTAGCAAAACCTCGACAATGAAGTTTCCTTTACATTCGCACTGCTCTGTTCAACTTGGCATTCTGCTCTTACTAATTCTTATCATCAATCACAAAAATATATCATTCATACCATGATAAAGGAAATTTTTTTCCTTTATACCAAATCCTCAAAACAATTCCCTAAGTCAGTTGTTGGACCTTCTCAATTAATTATTATAGGACCACATTAAGAACATGTTACACTTAACAATATAATAAATACTTTGCCTTGCAACTTGAATAACTTTATGTACACACAATATTATGACAACCAAGCTTAACCATGTCATCACAAAAATGTCTTATTCATGTCCTCAACTTTGATTCTTAGAATAACAACTCTGCTAAGAGATATAACAAGTTTACCATAACATGCCTCTGTAAACTCTATCTTAGAATAGATATCATCAAACCTTACATAACCTCTTCAAAACTTCTCATTTATTCTTCCAAAATTAATTTCATATACTAGATACTCAAAAGTATCTCCCATAACCTTAGACAGTGTAAATACTCAACTAGTCATCTGTACCAACTTGATCTTTCCACTATTCTTCTGTCAGATACCACATAAAATTGTTATGTTGACATGAATGACATACTTAGTCATAAATGTAACATATAATCATAGTAATGTATTTGTAGTACTCCCCCATAAGAATATCATTAGCATACATCTTTCCAACCAATCTTCTAACAATCTCCACCTTTTTCATTGATGGCAACATAGATGAAAAACATCTAGTTCCAAGAATACCAACAAAAGATTATTCAATGTTCTTGCACAATCCATGATGAATCTATTCCTTATTTCACCTATACCATTTTGTTTTGGTGTACTAGAGATTGATAAGTTTGTCCATTAATTCCTCTTTTAATGTAGAATTCATTGGAAATTAATTCACCACCTTTTTATGATCTCAAACACTTCAACTTCTTTCCAATTTCTTTCTCTACTCTTGCTAGATACCACTTAAATTTTTGAAATTCTTTAGACTTATCTTTCAGATACATTATAGTCATCATTATAAATAATCACATCAAAATGAATAAAATACTTATCTCCACTATAATTTTCAATCCTAATAGGTCCACATAAGTCTATAGGAACTAGCTCCAAGACTTCTTCAGAATGATGTTACAAGCTAGAGTTGTCGTTGCACCAAAAGATTGACTTGTCAATGTTTGATACAACCACTAGACATATAGAACACAAGAGGAAGTTAAGACATGTAATAATTCCTAAAAGGGAAGTCTAGTGGTTAGTCCAAAAATTCCCCCCTTAGTGTTACTTGAGGAGATTCAAACCTATGACCAAGCTCTAATACCAATTGTTAGAAACAATAGTCCACCAAGATAACTAGGGGGGTGTGAATTTGTTATCTAATAATTAAAATATAAATATCTTCTTTACGAAAACTTAACCATTCAACCAAAGTAAAAATCAACCATAGTAAAATTCACATGTACAATTACACTAGATATGTTGATTAGGGAAACTCTTGATTAGAGGGAAAACCTTGGTGGGATTGATGCCCACAAGATTATGTACTAATATAAATATTCCTTGTTACATGATGGACTTGTTAGGCGTCTATTACAATATTTAGCATAATGAGTCCTTGTTAGGAGATTTTGAATCCTTGCTAGGAGATTCCAACCTTGTTAGGAGTTGTGTCATCCCTATTAAGAGTTATTGTACAATGTATGTAAGAAGAGCCCACTATAGAAACATGCAATTTCAACTACAAGAAGAGATCACTGCTCAAACATGTAATTTACTATTGTGTTCTTCTTTCCTTTTTTCTATCAACCAAACCAAATAATGTTGGACCTTGTAGACCAGGTCATGAACCTCAGATCCAAATATCAAACCTCAAATCACTTAGGAAATCCTCAGCAGTGAAGTTTCCTTTACATCTGCACTGCTCTATTCAAATTTGCATTTCACTCTTACTAATGCTTATCATCAATCACAAAAACATATCATTCATATGATAATAAAGGAAAATGTTCTTCCTTTATAACAAGTCCTCAAAAAAATTCCCTAAGTCAGTTGCTAGACCTTCTCAATTAATTATTATGAGACCACATTAAGAACACATTACACTTAATGATATAATAAATACTTTGCCTTGCAACTTGAATAACTTTCTGTACACACAATATTATGACAACCAAGCTTAGCCACATCATCACAACAATGTCTTATTCATGTCCTCAACTTCAATTTTTAGAATAACAACTCTACTAAGAGGTATAACAAGTTTACTAGAACATGCCTCTGTAAAATATATCTTAGAATAGACATCATCAAACCTTACATAACTTCTTCCAAACTTATCATTTCTTCTTCCAACATTAATTTCATATACTAGATACTTAGAAGTATCTCCCATAACCTTGGATAGTGTAAACACTCAACTAGTCATTTGTAACAACTTGATCTTTCCATTGTTCTTCTGTTAGATACCACAGAAAAGTGCTATGTTGACATGAATGACATACTCAGTCATAAATGCAACATATCATCACAATAATGTATCTACAATACTCCCAAATAGGAATATCATTAGCATACATTTTTCCAACCAATCTTCTAACAATCTCCCCCTTTGTCATTGATGGCAACATAGATGAAAAACATCTAGTTCCAAGAATACCAACAACATGACTGTTCTACTTCTTTTAAAATCCTCTTCATCAATCATTTTCCCCCATTGATATACCTCAATGTGCTTTCTCACAAACTATCATTCCATGCTATACTTATGTTGAACATTTCCATACTTTTGTTCATGCCAAACTTCTTCGACAATGTAATGTTTTTCATGTAACATTTGT
The DNA here is from genome assembly GCA_028749045.1 of Cupressus sempervirens. Lineage (NCBI taxonomy): Eukaryota > Viridiplantae > Streptophyta > Pinopsida > Cupressales > Cupressaceae > Cupressus > Cupressus sempervirens. Next base: position 222,168,083 of record CM053790.1, on the reverse strand, counting down.
CCCCAATTGACATCAATGTCCATGGTTTCAAAAACCAACTTTATTGCATCAAACTTTTCAACAACTAATTCTTACTATCTCAAGTGTCAAAAGACACTTTTCACAATAATATCCAACAAGAGTCCTAGATGACTCTATCCATCACAAATACTCCCCCATATAGGAAGCATCGATATTCAGTGTAGACAATAATGGAGCTCTTGTTGCACTAGACTGGTGTACTCTTGCATCTTCTACTTTGATGTAGGAAGGGGCATAACCCCAAGCACACCTCACAAATACTCAAAAGTCTCTTTGGGAAGAGGCTTAGTGAATATATCTACAATTTTATCTTTAGTGCTCACATACTCCAATCTAATTTTCTTTTTGGCAACTTCCTCTTTGAACATATGATACTTAATAGAAATGTGCTTGGTCTTAGAATGCAACATTGGATTATTAGAAATATTTACTATCATTGTGTTGTCACAATGCATAACAATAGGCTCACTAATTTCTATCCTTATATCCTTCAACATCCAGTTCATCCAAATGACTTGATTACAATTATTTGCTTCTGCAACATACTCTACTTCCTTTGTACTTTGTGATGTACAATCCTACTTCTTTCTTAACCAAGAAACCTATCTTCCTCTAAGAAAGAAAGCTCCACCACTGGTGTTCTTTCTATCATCCATATTTCCTGCCCAATCTGCATCAGTATAAGCACTTAGAGTGAAATCATTAAATCTGTTATACCACAATCTAAACTCTAATGTTCCCTTTAGATATATAAATATCCTTTGCATTGCTGCATAATGTGCTTCTCTAGGTTCAACCTAGAATCTTGCAATAATTCCAACTACATTTTCTATATCTAGCCTTGTGTGAGTTAGATATTGCAATCCTCCAATCATAGATCTCTACTTCTTCTACTCAATAGTAGGTGTTGAGCATCCTTTGTAGATAACTTGCATCTAGTTATCATAGGTATTCCAATGAGTTTTCATGTTTCCAAACCAACCTTTTTAGTAAATCCTTCAAGTACTTGGTCTGATAAATAAAGATTCCTTCTTTGTTCTATACAATCTGCAATCCTAGGAAATATTCCATCTCTCCTACCATACTCATCTCAAATTCTTTCTTCATCTCCTCAGCAAACTTCTTTCTTTCCTCATTGTTACCTCCAAATATGATATCATCAACAAATATTACCAAAAATCATCAAACCATCATCAATTTCTTTCCAATATAGATTACTATTTTCCATACCTTTACTATATCCAAGCTTTGTCAAATTCATGTCCAACCTCATATACCAAGTTTTGGACACTTTCCTCAATCCATATAATGCTTTCCTTAGTTTGCATACTATGTCCTTGTCATTTGTTAAAGGACATCATTCAGGTTGTTCAATGTATACCTCTTCTTCAAGTTCTCCATTTAGAAATGTTGACTTGACATCCATCTAATATATTTTGAATTTTTTTTGTGCTATATAGGATAAGAATAATCTTACTACTTCTATTCTAGCCACTGGAGCATAAGTCTCCTCATAATCTATTCCTTCTTGTTGTGAGTAACCTTTACATACCAATCTTGCTTTTTTTCTCACAACAAGCCTTGTTCATTCATCCTATTTTTGAATACCCATTTAGCTCCTATCACATTCTTGTCTATTGGTCTAGGGACCAATTCCCATGTCTTATTCTTTACTATCTGATCCAATTCCTCTATCATGGCTTATTTCCAATAATCATCTTTAGATGCTTCATCTACACTCTTAGGCTCAACTTGAGATATCAACCATAGTTCTTCATTGACTATACTTCTTGTCACCACACCTTTATCTTTTCTTCCAATGATCTTCTCAGATGAGTGATTCTTTATCATATTCTTTTCTGAAGTAGGAGTTGTTGTCTCAACACTTGACTCTACTAAAGGTTCTGAGCTTTGCCTTGGCTCTCCTTCATTCTACAAATCATTATTAGTCTCAAGAAATACCTCATCATTCCTTGGCTTAGTAACAACATCATCATCTAAATTGTAATCAACCATTCTCTCTTGTATCCTAAATTTCTCATCAAATCTCACATTTGCACTTTCCATAATAGTCTTAGTTCTCTAATTATAACATCTATAAACCTTGCTTCTCAATGAATAACCAAGAAACATACCTTCATCACTTCTACCATCAAACTTAGCAATATCACCATCTCTTTTGATATAGCACTTGCTTCCAAAAATTCTAAAATGCTTAACTATAGGTAAGTGATCAAACCACAGTTCATACTAGGTCTTGTTTGTGTCTTTCCTGACTTGCACCCTATTCATAGTGTAGACTAATGTATTTATAGATTCTCTCCAAAATGTCTTGGATATACTATTCTCTGCTAACATAGCTCTTGTAGCTTCTAACTTGTTCCTTCTCTCTACAACACCATTTTGTTTAGGAGTTTTGGGAGTTTATAATTGTCTTTTAATTCTATTTTCTTCAAAAAAAAATGTTAAATTCATTTGAAGTAAGTTCTCCTCCTCTATGTGATCTTAAGCATTTATTCTTCATAGCAGATTCATTCTCAACCCTATTCTTGAATATCTTGAACTTATCAAATGCCTTTGATTTCTCATTATGAAATGCAACCCACATCATTCTAGAAAAATCATCAACTAGAATCATAAAATACCTTTCACCATAGAATCCTTTATTCTTTGTAGGACGCTGAGATCTATGTGTACAATCTCCAACTTTGCTATAGTGGTAAACTTCTTGCTAGGAAAAGAATTCTTGTTATTTTTAGCAAAAATGCACTCTTTGCAAATTGTGTTAGTAGGATTTACAATCTTTGACAAATCTCTAACAACAAACATTCCACTAGTCCTCACAATACTATCAAAGTTTATATGACAATATCTCTTATGCCATAACCAACTATCATCTACCTTTGCAACCAAACACGTCATTTTACTAGGATTCAACAAAAATCCATTACCTCTAGTTTTCGTTCCTATTCCAATTACCTCTCCATCTTTGTCTTTGATCATGCATGTCTTTTCTATGAACTACAACTGATAAAATTTGTCTACTAATTGTCCGAAACTCAAAATATTATGCTTTAAACCATCAAAAAAGGATACATCTAAAGTGTTAGTCTTATTGTCAAGAGTTATAGGTCTAATACCTTTAACTTGGCCTGCTTCATTGTTTCCAACTCTGACAATTCCTCCATCTAACTTTTGAGGTCAACAAACTTATTCATGTTAGTAGTCATATGATGTGAAAAACCACTATCAATTATCCAATTAGATTTTTTCTCAACTTGTGACACCAAAGCTACCTTTTGTGGACTTTCTTCTTTAATTGCCACAAATCCAATTTCATCATCACTAGAACTTAATGCTTGTTCATCAAAATCATTATCTTCATTTGCATACAAGCACTCTCTATCTTTTCTAGGTTTGTAATTTCCTTTATACTTTTTCTCTCTTTTAGGACACTTAGATATATAATGACGATATTCATCACAAGTCCAACATTTAAAGATTTTCTTACCTCCTTTTTCTCTTTGTACTAGAAGGCATACTCCTTCAATCTTTCTATCTTCCTTAGATTTGCTATTGCTACCAAAATATCCTCTAGCACTTGTGTTTCTTGATAGACTAAGTCAAATATTCATGGCACTAAAAGTTGTCTCTATTATGGTCAATTCTCTAGATTGTCTAAGTTAATTCTCAACAGCTTCAAGTCTTCCAAGCAATGTCTCCTTTGTGAAATATTTGATATAAAATATCAACAACTGTATCATCTAAATTGTTGACTTAAATGGTGGTGTTAGAGTCTTCAATATCTTCCATATAACCTCATCATCTTCTTTGGTTCCTTCTTGAGATCTAATACCTACAGTAATTTTTGATATTCTACCTATATATATTCTTAAAGATTCATCTTCAATCATTTTGGCATCTTGAAATGCACAAATCCAACTTTGTAGCCTCAACTTTTGAGAAAGTGCATCACCTTCAAAACTATTTTCCAAATCTTTCCAAATCAATGTGAAGTAGCAAGTGATTTTACCTAATTGTACTCAATTTCAGGAAGTGCAATCAATAGTGCTTCTCTAGCTCTCATGTCACAGATAAAAAGATACTGTTTTGCCTTGGTGAAAATTTCCAAATCCTTTTCTGCAATGATTTTCTTCTCTGATTTTGTCAATATCCAATATCCCAGACCCATACACAATAGATGTGTCTTCATCTTTTCTTTCCAGCTATCATAATTTTTTCCATCAAACTTTGGACTATCTTTCCTAAACATATTTGCTATGGATCTCCCAAAGTTGTTAAACTTTATCTTCAAGGACTTGAAGCTCTGATACTACTTGTTACAAGCTAGAGTTGCCATTGCACCAAAATATTGACTTATCAATGCCTATTACAACCACTAGACTTATAGAACATAGGAGGCAGTTAAGCATGTGACTAATCCTGAAGAGAAAGGATGGTGGATAGTCCAACAAATGATAGTTTTTTCTTTTGAATCTTGTTTTTCCCGTCTTACCAATTTGATAGTTTTTGCATAAGCCCATATCAGGTTTCCTCAAGATAGGAATACATCTCACTCTTTTTTTTTTTTTCTTATCTTAATTAGATTATCAAATTTCACATGACATAGCCTTTTATTCCATAACCAACTTTCTTCTACTTGAGCAATAAAATATGAACTTTCACTAAGATCTAGGTAGAATAGAATACCTTTTGTTTGATTAGTAGACCCAACTAGATTTTCTTTTCCATTTAGTAGCTTGGCCTTCCCATTCATGAATTCTACCTTGAATCCAATGTTATTCAACTATGCCACACTTAGTATATTATGCTTTATTCCAACCTAGTAAGCATTATCACATCTAAGTTCATTCATTAATAACATACAACCTTTTTCCTTTATGTAACAAGGTTCATTGTTTCCAAATCTCAAACTTTCATGATCATAGTGTTTCATATGTTCACACCTTTTTTTGTCAGCAGTCATATGATGTGAGCAATCACTATCAATAATCCACGTATCATTTTTTCTAACATGAGAGATAAGTGTCATTTTATCTCCTTCATTACTAGATGAATCTTTTACAACAATATAGATCATTTCATCATGTTCACTACTATCTAAATCTTTAGCCATAAAACATGATTTCTTACCTTTGTCTTTGTAGTCTTTGTATTTCTTGAAACCCTTCTTGCCTTTGTACTTGTTGTGTGTCTTTTCATCTTTGTCTTCTCTTTTTGGACATCTTGTTGCAATGTGTCTAACTTCTTCACAAGAGAAACAAATCAAGGGGATTTTACCTATGTACTTTCCTTTGCCTTTGGGATACCTTCTTGTAAGTAATGCCTCAATAGTTTCAAGATCACTATTAGAACTATCTTCCTCTTCACTTTTAGATTGTTTAGCTTTTGACTTTTTGGCTTTCTTCTTGAGTGACACCTTGGCTTCAAATGCAGACTCAAGATTGCTAGAACTAGGAAAATAATATCATAGTTATATAGCTCAAATATTGTCAATCTTACAACTATTGCATCCAATGTTATATCATTCTTTGGATTGCATCTAGTTTCTTGAATTGTTGATACTTTGATTGCATATATAGGAAGAAATCTTCTAAGAAACTTACTTACCATTGTCTCATCTTCAATATTTCTTCCTGAATCTTTCATAGCACAAACAATGGCTTTGATTTCGTGACTATACTTTCAAATGTTCTTGTCTTCTCTCATCTTTATTTGATCAAGTTATCCTCTAAAACTTTCAGCTTTAGCTATTCTTACATTATCATCTCCTCCATAGATGGCTTTCAGCTTGATCCACCTTTCATAAGTAGTTCCATAGTCTTTCACCTCATCAAATTCAGCATACTTGAGAGATGAATCAATATAAATCATCATGATGTTATGACTATTCTTTTCTGCAATTTCTTCAATAGTCATAGTTCTAATAGGTGTCGTGTATTTGGTATGTAGATACTTTAGCCCTAAATCTCCAATAGTTTCCAAGTGTAGCCTCATGATTTCTTGCCATGCCTTAAAGTTATCTTTGTTCATCGTAGGGATCTCCCTTCTATAAGACATTGTGATCCTTAGCTTAGGTCCATAAAACCTTCTTTATAAGCACCAAGATTCTTTGATACCAATTGTTGGAAATATATAAAAGGAGTAACTGAGAGGGGAGGGGTAAATTAGTTATCACTAAAATAAATCCAAAATCTTTTAGATGTCAACATAGAACACAAACTTCATTGAAAATACTGATGCTCGACAAACACATAGGCACTCAGTTCACACTAGCAATTGTTGTAACTTGGTAAGCACTGAAATAGCAATTGTAACTCAAAAAATTATTAACATGTAAATCTTAAGATATTACCTATCATTATCCTTACTTTACTTAGTCGCATGCACATAAAATAAATAGCATGAACACAAGTGACATCAAGATTTAACGTGGAAACCTAATTTAGGAAAAACCACCAATTGCATCTAGTTACTCATTTTCACTCTTCTGCAATGAGCCCTATTAGGAGTCAACCCCATTAAAGGTTAAAAAACACACTATTAGGTGTGACCCTATTAGAGGATTTAGTTACCCTATTAGGAGTGGCCTTCTTAGAGGTCTTTAGATAGTTCAATCTAAAAATACTACCTTGTTAAAGTATTTACAAATAGTTATTAAGCCAACTCTGTTATGAGATTTAGATCACTACTACAATGGTTAGAGAGTAACAATGAGATGACCTAATTTTTGATGCAACTAAATTGCTGATTATAGATCTCAATTCTGGCCTGTATACTTGATCCTTTCTGATTGAATGTATCTTTGCAACTACTCAAGTATGTTATTCGTATCCTTCTAATTCACTTCCTCTAAGCATCTTCAAACCTTCTATTCACTTGCACACATTTAATCCTCAAGTTGACCTTATATTTATATTTTATGCATTATCAAGTTGTCTTGAATAAAAATTAAAATAATTAATATTGATCCCCTTAGTTGGTTAGAACCAATAGAAAAATCCATTGAACTCAATACGCCAAAACAAGAAAATCTTTCATTAGCCAACCCTGCTCAATAGACACTAACTCAAAAATGAATTTCCTATATTAACCAAGTGAACTCAGTTAACACTACATCTTCACAAAGTTTCTTTGGTAAGTGAGTGAGCTTGGTTAACACTAGTTCCATCCAACGTTTCCTTCATTTATTGAGTCATCTTGATTAACTCTCAATCTTTTGGGAACTTCTCTTTGTCACCCAAGTGAACTCGATAGACACTGTCTTCTAAACTTGGTAAACTCTGATATGCTTTGTAGACACAAGAAAATGTCTTCATCGCCTAAGTGAGCTTAACATATACTAACATGTAATGATATGAAATTTTTTCTAACATCAAAGAAAATAGACAATTAAAAAAAATTGTATTCAATAGTACTATGTTCCTATAAATATAAAATATTTTTCCTTACAATTTCCTTATTTCCTTCCATTAAATGTGCCAATATATAAAGAAAAGTGACATGTATAAGATCTTAGGTTTTCAAAATATCCTTGAACTGTTACTTTATTGAATATATCATATGCACATGATTTTTGCTAAGATTAAGAAACAAGAAATTTTAGGATGTATGTCATCAACCCAAATGATCTACTGTAATAGATTACTCTCTTTTACAATGAATTCACAATATGCATTGATATCTCAATGTAAGGAAACATTTTATTATTATCATGAAGTGACAATAAATTACAAATATATTTCATATCTTTTACTTTCAACTAGGAGAACATAATGAATACCATCCATTACACCCAACAAGAAGAAGCATAAGAGGAACTCTAGTCTAGAGCATAGACACCAACTAATGACTCCAGTAAAGAGGTATCCCAAGAACACAACCCACATAAGGGAATATCGGTTCCATTTCACTACAAGGGTTGACAACATGAATTAGATAACATGATATAGCAAGGAACAACATAACCCTAGTGTCAAAGGCATCCACATAGATGGACCTCACAAGAGTGACTAACCACTCAAATCCAAGAAAAATAACTTGAAATATGGTGTAAGATGCTTGGATGAGGTTCTAAAACAAAGGTATCATCCATCCCTGAGAGGAACACAAAACTAGAATATTTACTTCATTGTTCTCACACTACTTGAGTCCTTCTACTAGATTAGAAAGTTCATCTCAAGTAGATACCCAAGCAATAAGATGTGACAAGCTCACAAATATACATCCACATGACCACTAGTCCATGACAAAACTCTATATGATCATCATATCACTAGTAGAATTTTGGCAAATAAAATGACTACATGACCAAAACATTTAGTCACATGAGTAAAAGTGATCAAATTCTAGTAATTTTTTACATTTTAAAAGTAAAATTGAGTAAATAAATGACTAGTTAGGTCATCTTGTAAAATCACAAGGTTAGAAAATGATAAGTGACTAAGTAAGTGATCAAATAAATGATTGAAGAATTAGTCACTAATAATTAATCACCTAAACAAATGGCTAAATGAATGATCAACATACTTTCTATTATAATAATTTATATTCTTTAAATTTTTTATAACTTTTATTGCCCATTAATGGATTCTTTGTTTTATCAATACATCAAATCTATTTAACTTCCTCAAATGTCCTCTTTACTAAAATTGAACAAGAAATGGACTCAAAATCACCCCAATCTACACTCAATCTCTTCAAAATCTATCTATGAACTCCTAAAGAAAATAAAAATCCTCCATGCCCTCAAATGGAAACTTCAAGTCTATTTTGCATATCAAAAAAGATTAAACATCAATTAAGTATTTTATAATCTTAATATATAATTACTATTAATCACATTAATATCATGTAATAACTATTTTAAATATTACATTACTTTACTATCATTTCATTTAATATATATTTTAAGATTTACTTAATAGTGAGAACCAATATTTAATAAATATTAAATATTGGAATAAAATGATTTAATAAAAAATAATTATGCTATATATATATATATATATATGGGTTGTAAAAAATTGATTAATTATATATTGTCTTTGACATTACACAAAATGCCATATCTTTACTAGTCAATGTTTGTCAAGATCACTCAGGCAATGAAGACAATTTCTTGTGTCTTCCAAGCATTCTTGTGTTTGCCAAGTTTAGAAGACAGTGGCTACTAAGTTCACTCAGGCTGCAAAGAGAAGTTCCTAGAAGTTCAATGTTAACCGAGCTCACTCGATTAACAAAGGGAAAGTTGGATGGAACTACTATTAACCAAGCTCAGTCAGTTACCAAAGGAATTTTATGAAGTTGCCATGTTAATAGAGTTTACTTGGTTAACATGGAAAAATCATTTTAGTGTTAGTGTCTACCAAGTTAGGTCAGCTAACAAAGGATTTTCTTATTTTGGCATATTGAGTTTGATGGATTTGTTTGTTGGTTCTAGCCAACTGAAGAATTATTATTATAACTTGTATTCAAGCCAACTAGAAAATGTATATGATATAACTATAAGGTCAAGTTGAGGATTGAATGTGTGAGAATGTGTGGAAGATTAGAAGATGCTTAGAGGAAGAAAATTGGAAGCAGAAGCAGAATATCCTTGTTGGGTTACAATGATTAATCTCATTAGCAGGGATCAAGTATTCAAGCTAGAATTAAAATATTAAATTAGAAATATAGTTGCATCAACAATAATTTTATCTCATTTTTACTCTATAACCATTGTAGTAGTGTATCAAATCTCCTAAGAGAGCTAGCCTAACTACTATCTGCAAATCCTCTAAGAAGGTGGTATTTCTAGAGTGAAGTATATAAATGCCTCTAACAAGGCCACTCCTAACAGGGTGATTAAATCATCTAATGGTGTCACACATAATAGTGTTTTTTGTAACCTAATAGGGTTAGCTCCTAGCACGACTCACTTCAAAATAGTGAAAAATAGTAACTAGGTACAATTGGTGGTTTTTCCTAAATTAGGTTTCCACATTAAATCTTGGTGTCACTTGTGTTCATGCTATTTATTTTATGTTTATGCAACTAAGTTAATTAAGTTTAATCATAGTTAACATCTTAAGATTTTCATGTTCATTATTTTTTGAGTAATAGTTGATATTATAGTGCTTTCCAAGTTAGAACATAAATTGATATTATTAACCTAGTGCCTGTGTGTTGACTGAGTGATAGAAGTTTCAGCAGAGTTTATATTTTGTATTGACATCTAAGAGATCTGGGGTTTTTTTTGTGGTAATTGATTCAACCCTCCCCTCTTAGTTACTCATCTTATATTTCTAACAATTGGTATCACAAATTTTGGTGCTTGTGTAGAAGGTTTCAAGGACCTAAGCTAAAGATCAAGATGTCTTATAGAAGAGTTATTCCCAAGTTGAGCAAAGATAACTTTGAGGCATGGCAGGAACTTATGAAGCTACTTATGGAAACCGTCAATAATTTAGGTCTAAAATATTTGAATTCTTAGTATAAAGCTCCTACTAGAACATTAACTATGGACAAGATTGCTGAAAAGAAGAATCATAACAGTATATGATGATTAACATTGCATCTACTCTTAACTATGTTGAATTTGATGAAGTCAAAGGGTGTGCTATTGCTCATGAGATGTGGACAAAGCTAAAAGATATCTATGAAGGTGATGATAATGTGAGAAGATCCAAGGAAAAAATCTTAAGAGGCTAGTTTGATCATATGAAGATGAGTGAAGATGAAAACATTGCAAAATATGTTAACATAATCAAAGCTAGTGTAAGTGCAATCAAAGCCTCTAGAGGGAAAATTTATGATGTCATAGTTGTAAGCAAGGTACTCATAACCCTCCTTCCTATCTATGCAATTATATTTTCATCTATTCAAGAGATGTGATGTGATCCCAATAATAAGACAAATTTGGATGCTCTAGTGGGAAGGTTGACAACATTTGAGCTAGATAACTATGATAATTATGTTCCTAGTTCTAGCAATCTTGAGTCTGCATTGAAGCTAAGTTGTCACTCAATAAGAAAGCTAAAAAATCTAAAGGAAAACAATATAAAAGTGAAGAGGAAGATGGTTTTGAAAGTGATCTTGAAGCCATTGAAGCCCTTCTTGAAAGAAGATATCCCAAAGGAAAAGGAATGTACAAAGGTAACATTCCTCTAACCTATTTTTCTTCTGAAGAAGTTGGCCACATTGCTACAAGGTGTACACACAAAGAAGGCAAAAAAGGAAATAAAATTAGAAAGTATAAAGGTAATAAGGATTAAAATAACTACAAGACCACAAGGATAAAGGTAAGAAGTCCTATTTCATGGATAAAGATTCTAATAGTAATGATGATGATGAAATGGTTTATATTTTTGCAAAAGATAAATCAGATAACTAAGATGATAAAATGGCATGTACCTCTCATGTTAGAAAAAATGATACATGGATTATTTATAGTGGTTTTTCTCATCATATGACTTGTTATAAAATAAATTTTGAACATATAGAGCACTATGATGGTGGAAGTGTAAGATTTGGAAACAATGAACCATGTTGCATGAAAGGAAAAGATTGTATTTTTCTAACCAATGAACTCAGATGTGATAATGCTTATTGGATTGAAGGATTGAAACATAATCTACTGAGTGTGGCATAGTTGACTAGCATTAGATTCAAGGTATAATTCTTGAATGTGAAGGCCAAGCTTCTAGATAGAAATGGAAATCTAGTTGGGTCTAGTAATCAAACAAAAGGTAACTTATTCTAGCTAGATCTAAGTGAAAGTTCATGTTTCATTGTTCAAGTAGGCATAAAATTTTGTGTCATGTGAACTTTGAACCTTATCAAAATAAATATAAAAAAAAAATAGTGAGAGGCATTCCTAGTTTGAGGAAACTTGACATGGGCATGTGCAAGAATTGTCAAATTGGTAAGATGGGCAAGACAAGTTTCAAGAACAAGAACTATCATTCTAAAGAAGTCTTGGAGTTGGTTCATATACACCTTTGTGGACCTATTGGAATAGGAAGCTACAATTGAGCTAATTATTTTATTTTATTTGTTGATGATTATTCTAGGATGATGACGGTAATGTATCTGAAAGATAAGTCTGAAGCTTTTCAAATGTTCAAGTGGTATCTGGCTAGAGTTGAGAAAGAAATAGGAAAGAAGCTAAAGTGTTTAAGGTTAGATAGAGGAGGTGAATTCATATCTAATGAATTCAATAAATTTTGCACTATAAGAGGAATCAAAAGACAAGTATTAGCCCCTAGTACACCTCAGCAAAATGGTATAGTAGAAAGAAGGAACAAATCAATCATTGATTGTGCAAGATCCTTGATGATAGAAAAGAATGTTGTAATCAAATATTGCAAGGAAGCAATCAGTACAGAAGTTCATACCTCAAGTAGAGTGCAGGTGAAGAAAGACTCAAATTAGACTTCTTGTGAACTATGATATGGCAAGTTACTTCAAATTGTTTTGTAGCAAATGCTATATTTTGAAGGAGAGTAGGAAAGGTAAATTTGATGTCAAAATTGATGAAGGAATATTCCTAAGATACTCAGATAGCAAAAGTAAAGCATAAATTTTTTTAAACCTAACTACTCATAAGATCATAGAAAGTCCACATTTAAGAATTGATGAGTTTGCAAAAAAGAGTAAAGAGGAGGGCAACAAAGAACTTGAAGACTATAGAAATTTTACTTACTTTGAACTTGATAGATTTCCTAATCCAATTGGAAGTCAACAGACTTCACCTCCTGAGTCCCTAAAATCTCTAGAAGCACCCAAGTTTCAGCTAGTGCAACTCGAGTCACATTCTAGAGGATTTGAGTCATGGTTAGAAGCTACTAAGTTGTAGCTAGTGCAACCCGAGTCTAGGTTAGAAGGACCCGAGCCATAGATAATGGGACATGAGCATGATGTAGAAGATCATGGTGAGGCAAGTGGAACAAGCTCTAAATCCAAAGTACGTATACTTGTAAGATATGTCAAAAGAAACCATGCACTTGAGAAAATCAATGGAGACAAATCATATGGTACAATGATGAGGAACAAACTAAAAGATACATGTTTTCTTACTTAATTTGAACATAAAATAGTTAAAGATG